>OZ038499.1:25701487-25708987 GCA_964036315.1 Acanthosepion esculentum
GTAGATAAATAGTAGCAGTCCTTCGGGACAGCCGCTAGTTTGGCCTAAAGGTTCAACAAGCAATCAAATTGAGGTCACCATAACATAAACAAAATAACATACGAAAGAGAAGGGTATATCAAAAACACTTTGTATTTAAATGCAACATCAATGAATAGTACAATGTTTCTTGATTTACACGCACAAAGTCCGTTACAAAATGTTCATTCATAGAAGAGAAATCCGATTATTAAAAGAATATAAGTGTCTTTTGTTAATACTTAAGTTCATGACGTGCTGGTCACAGGAGATGAAAGGTGAGGTCAATGGGTTGGTAGGAGTCCTTTGATATCTCCGTTGGTGAAGGAAGGCTGAAGGCATCGGGTTTGATGGGTGAGAAAAGCGTAGCGACATTCACTGACGGTACTTCAAAGCTTTCTCCCCTAGAAGTGAATTTATCGCTCTATTTATGTGTGTCCTTCGGATCAGAGTCAGTCTGCTGAAACAAACTGTTGGGTATGGCGCGGAGCCGTTTAATTGGTGGAAAATTGCTTATCATTCTTTTTATTTCTTTTTAGTTTTCCACCGGAAATTCTGCGTGGAGCCGGATGCGCAGAGACCAGTATTGGTCATTTGCTGTCTAAACCTCTGAGGGTTAATATCCGGTCCTTCGCTTGCTCCGTGCCACCACAAAGTCAGCACTCAGAAGCGATAGAACGTTTGATGGTAAACGCAACCGTCTGGCCACGACGATTGCGTTTAGCATGAAACACTCTGTCGCCCCTGACTTTTATATATATATATATATTAGAATGAATCATTTATGTAAAAAATAATTAGTTAATGATATAAAATGGCGAAATTACTTCGCTAACTAAATTTTAAAGATGCATTAACCCACTGACCACTCGATGAATGTTACGATCTTGTTTTTTTCAAATTTATAAACTGCATTAGGTCTTCCTTAAATATACAAGTACTTTCCACTGGTCCTCCGGTCATCATCGGGCATGGAAACTATTTTCTTTTTGTTAAAATTCATGTAGCATCCGAGACGAAAATGTTTGTATAAATATTTCATTGTAATATAAATTAAACTGCACCACATATTTTATACATATATATATATTTATATATATATATATATATATATATATATATATATATATATATATATATATATATATATATATATATATATGTGTGTGGAGAGAGAGAGAGAGCGCGCACGCGCGCGCGCGTGTGTGTGTGTGTGTACATACGTTTGAGCAGGTAGAAAATATCTCCGAATTTAACCAAATATGACAGTCAGAAAAGAAGGTATTTTCATATAAGTACTTAGTCGCTTATAGAACATTTCATCACACACTTGGATATGTAAACGCACACACACACACACACACGCACACACACACACACACACATATATATATATATATATATATATATATATATATATATATATATATATATATATATATATATATATATATTGAGAATAAATAATCATCGCTTATTTTTTGAAAAATACGTTTTAATACTACGTAATCTATTTCCAGACTCAAATTTAGTGTTCTTTTTTTTTTCACATTTAGAATTTGTCAATGTTATTTTGAATCAGCATTTTTTTCTCTGATTTTCTTCGGAGACAGCCAAGAAAAATCCATCCTAAGTTCCAGGCGTTGGTTTAGGAAAGCTGCACTTAAAAGATAGGGTAGGAGTTTGGTAAACACGCATGTTCATTTGACATATTTCCATTAGTCTTGGTAACGCCTTGTAAAGATACCAAACACTGAAATGTGAAATTTAATGCATAAACAAGCTAAAAGAAATACTGTCAATAGACGGACTCGTAAGTCTGGAAACCCGAAATCTCTTAATTCCAATTTCGTTTACAGTTTGGCGTTTGCTTACAGTATTAAAACTTAAAGCCATTTTATTTTTTATTGCCGTATTCCACCATATGACATCTGATCGGAAGATTGAATGTTTTGCAGAGCGTGGAACTACTAGTTAACTTGCGCTGGGAGTACCTGGTAGCGTTCCAGCTATGGGTAAATAATAAAGCCCCCCACCCAATTCAAAACACAAAAGTGTAAAACTATATATTTTTAGTAAAAATACAAGCAATACAATTGTATAAAAATTACCAACAATACATTTTTGTAGTCAAATTACGAGTAAAAGAATTATATCAACAACACATTTCTGCCAACTATAGGCTGTTCCAATAACATTGACCGATTTTAAATATGAATTAAGTTTAAGCCTTAATGATTTTTTTTTCTTTTTCTTTTAGATTTTACAACTCAAGTATTTGGCAATTTCAACCATGGAAAGATTAACAATCAAACAACGTGTTAAAGTTATCGAAGGCTATAACGAAAATGGACGTTCAAAATTTTTAAATATACGGCCCAATGTTTCCGCTAACAAAAAATGCTGTTGAAAAATTTTGTTGATGCAGTAGCTTTTCACCAGTCTTCTTTTGATTTTCATCAGTCCAAATACGACAATTCTGCTTATTAACGAATCCACCGAGATGAAAATGGGCATCATCACTAAAGAAGAATTTTTGCAAAAAATCTTCATCGGCTTCTCTTTTTCTTTTGTGCACCCAACTGACGAATGTACGACACTCCAAATGCTCAGCCGGTTTTAATTCTTGTGTCGATTGAATTTTGTAAGCGTGTAGAGACAAATCATTTGTCAAAATGAGATGTAACGTTGCTGTGGAGAGGTTCAATTCCTGCGCACGATGACGAATAGAGGTGTCTGGATGTTCGGTCACATTCTCGTGCCCTGCAGCAATGTTTTCAGCTCAAAAGCGTAAACGAGCAGGCAATGGTGTTTTCGCTTCTGCCACCGACCCAGTTTGTTTGAATTTACGAACAATTCTTCCAGTTGCACTCGCAATTGGTCGATTATGTTGACCAAAAAATTGCGAAGTGCACGAAATGCATTTCTGTTTGAACGTCCATTTTCGTAATAGGCTTCGATAACTTTAAGACTTGGTTTGATTGTTAATCTTTGCATGGTTGAAATTGGCAAAGACTTAAGTTGTTAAATCTGAAAGAAAAAGAAAAAATAATTAGACGCTTAAACTTCACATTTAAAATCGGTCCAAGTTATTGGAACACCCAAGGGTGTTTCATTAAGACGGATCAAAGTCAGCAGTAAATAAATCAGTGTTATTGGTTGAAAATTATTTATTTCTCTATTGGATCATGTTATTTAAGTCATGGCAATTATGGGTGAAAAATAATATTGCCCAAATGTCCGCTAAGGCTTCGGCGGCACACCTCCAATCAATGGTCAAAATTTTTCAAGACGTCTTTGCGTAGATGCTCTTCGATCTCACTAATATGCCTTATGTCATCCTTGAGCTGTTGAATTGTTGTTGCTTTGTTGGCATAGACCTTACTTTCGAGATGATCCCCAAAAATCTAAAGGCGTCGAGTCGCACGAACGTGGTGGCCAATTGACTTCGCTGTTTCGAGAGATGATGCAACCTGCGAACTTTTCATTCAAATTCTGTTTGGACGTCCATTTTCGTAATAGGCTTCGATGACTTTAACACGTTGTTTGATTGTTAATCTTTCCATGGTTGAAATTGCCAAAGTCTTAAGTTGTTAAATCTGAAAGTAAAAGAAAAGATCATTAGACGCTTAAAATTAATTCACATTTAAAATCGGTCGAATTTACTAGAACATCTTGTATATACGTAAAAATAATACGTTTACCTTGAAAGTTTAAATTATGTAGAAACTGCTTGTAGTTGAATGCATTTAAATCGCGTGCAAAATATCATTAGCTGAAACCATGTGGATTTCGGCATTAAATTATTCAGAGGTTGATATGCCACAACCACAGCCATCAGCTTCTAGGCAAACTCTTTTTTTTTAATCGGGGAATAGTTATTCTCGGAAAATACAGTGTTGCTGAATTCTTTGAAGATAATTATATATATATATATTTTTAATCAGTATCTCACCATGCAAGGCAGAAATACCAATAAAGCATAAGGGGTTACAGAGTGTAGAAGAATTAGGAACAGAAACAATAATAATGAGTGGGAAAAGAGAAGTGTAATCAAGAGGACAGTAGATAGTGATTGGCATTGCATTTAAATTTTTGCTGATTCATATTGACTGAAAAGTATGGAGCCAGAAGGGAGTTCCACAAGAGAGAAGTGAGAGAAAAGAAACTGTTATCATATAACTTACGGCTATATCTAGTCAGCTCAACGCCAGATCTCGTCGCCAGTTTAGTACTGCGCTTAAAATCAAGAAGTCTATGTATCATAGCAAAGAGCCCATCCGAACAATTACCATGAAATTATTTATAGAAAAGACATAGAGAGGCCGTGAGAAAGTGACTGGAGTCGAACCGCCAGATCAGGACGAATAATATAACTGATCTAGTAAAAGACGCATAATTCATGGAAGAAGGGATTTTTTGAGAATAATTTGGCATGTATAATCTTAAGACTCTTCGTGACGAATCTCCTCAATGAATCAGGTGCAAGCATTGATGACTGCTTCAAAACGAGGCCTGAAACGTTGACATGTCCGAATAATGTGAGCTTTATCTATTTTAGACATCGTGCTCTTTACGGCGAAGATTTTATAGTTGTATGTAGACTTCAAATGACTTCGCTCTCGTCTACGACGCTTAAGGAGTCGTACAACGGATTTAGATCTGGAGCGCTAGGGCACCATGTGTTTGGGGTGATGTGACTCTGGAGACTATTCCTGGGCTGTCTTGGCTTTATGAGACGGCGCAGTGTCTCGTTAGTTGGTGTACGATATTCATTTGCTCACGCTTTCTATCTAAGCCTCTCTAATACCTCCTTATAATCAGCAGCATTGATACTTCAGAAATGAACAGGAAGAAAATCTCCCTCGTTTGTTCACAACTCCAAGGATCATCATAGTGCGGAAAACTTTGTGTGCATGACTGTTGGTACGTCCGTAGGGTCTGTGCGTAAACATATGGCGTGCCTGTGGGTGACATTTTGGTCCTGATTACAGTTTTTTCACATGAAAAAAAAAATCAAAGCATCTCAGATACCTCGTTTCATCTTGCTCAACACACACTTTGAGCGGGTCAGACCCTTATGATTTCTCTTTGCCTATATGAATTGCCCTTTTGGCATCACATATGCCATGTATCGAAGGTCGTCATGCACAATTCTTTCGACTGAGTGCCTTTAAACCGTAAACACCTTTGTAATGACGTAAATTTATTTTCTGTGAATCGGATAGCCGAGTTCAAATTCCGGTCGAATCCATTCACTTACTAGCTAATACCCTTGAGAAAGGTATGAATCCTCTTCTTCTCCCCCCCCCCAGATATGGGTAAATTAAATAGCAGGGCAGACCTGGTTCTATAGCCTTGGATGTCAACTGGCCTAACGCAGAATGAAATGCGTATATCACTCATGATACTTAATTGATACTGATGACAGTGTGTCTTTCACTTGTCGGCTTAGCTTGTTGTTTGTCATCAGTTATCTGAAAAGAAATTATTATCATAACAGGATATTAAAATACATGTCTTTAATGAACTGAGAAAACCTGTGTAGTGGCTGTACGCTTTGAATGTCAGAGTTTCTGTTCTCTAAGACTGAGACCAGTTTACAATGTTGTTTAACATAAATGTCGATAAAAAAAGATGCATTTGTGGTTTTACTAATGGTTTATTGTAAAGTGAATACAACAATTACCATGCGAATATGACACTAGCTTTCCCGTTCAGGTACAAATGATTCATAGTCAACAGTGAAAAAAAAAATGAAGGGCTTGAACTTAGATCGCAAATTTCACACTGCCCACCGATAATTGTTAAGTTACCCCTAAGAATATGTCGGTGCCTTTAACTAGTCACTCAAATTTTTTCAAAAGTAAATGCACACTAGCTAACAATTTCACTTTCCGAGTCGATGTGTTACACAACCCGCTTATACTTACACAATTCTATAGCTTGGTTTTACCAAATATATCCATTTTATCTTTGTTAAATATAGATTTTCTTTTCAACAATTTCAAATATTCCTTTTAAATTACGGAAATTTAAATAAAGTAACATGTCAAAACAAAACTTTTTTTAAGCGTTTACCCCAAGCAAGGCGGGAAGCCATTAGCACGCAAGGGGTTACAGAGAATTGGAGTGAGACTAAATAGGAGTGATAGATGAAAGGATGAAGAGAAGGATTAGGGGGTAGATCAAGGCATCTGGATACGTCGATTGACATTACATAAGGCGTTGATTAATAGTTGAAGGCGAAACTCTGCTTTTTTCTACTTGTTTTTTTTTTTAAATATGGCGTCGTATATTGTAGAGTGATTTTGTCAGAATTACAAGGGACTTAACTCTGCTTCCGTTTACAACCAATCTTGTTAGATCACGTGATTTTTTTTCAAGAAGCAGCCGTGATTGATCTCTGCCGATTGGAAATCGCGTTCATCTCGGAATGGGATTACAGATACTAGATAATCTCTCATAATGGACCACTGGCAAAGATCCCCACATTCATCTCGCCATCGCCTGATCTGAAAATCGATAAGAAAATAATTACAAGAATAGCTATATACGTAAATGAAGGACACTTTCTTTTTTTTACTATGATATTGTCTACTTTCTTTTCCCAGATTAGATAAGCTTTGTATAATCTTAAAAGTGATCTTATCAATGATAAATGAATCTCGTCTTACAGACTATTATTTCAGCAGTGATTTCAATTTCTATCGTTTGGCGCATACCTATTCCATTGCTCAGACAAAACTAAAATTCATTCAATACTAGGCCCAAGAGCCACTCATGGTAGAGCGTTACTGGATGAGACTTGTGATATAAATATAAAAATATAACAAAACTCGACTATTTGGCAGGCGCATAATTATTGCCTTGTTCCAACGAAACTAAACGTAGAATTTATCTTTACTAAAATTCATTCGATACAAGGCCCATGAGCCACTCATGGTAGAGCGTTGCTGAATGAGACCTATGATATGAATATAAAAATATAGCAAATCTAAACTAGTTTGCATGCGCATAATTATTGCTTTGTACCAACAAAACTAAACATAGAATTCATCTTTACTAAAATGCATTCAAGACCCATGAGCCACCCATAGTAGAGCGTTACTGGAAGGTTATAACTATAGGGTTCCAGGAATCATCCGCGCGGTAGTCTCTTCTGCAAAGTAGAAGTTATCGTGTAAAAGCTGCCAAACGTCCTCCTTAAAATTGGAATACGGAGGAAACGTGAGTGATTCAACTCTGGGGTTGTAGCACGGCGACTCACTCCTAGCTATAAATGTCTGAATTAATGGAACTAAAGAATTGAGCTCATCTGAACATTTACGATGGAAATAGGGATAGAATAGCGATTGGCTTGCAAATTTACGTCTGTGGGGTAGGAAGTTGTATAGTGGAAAATAAACCCTCACTTACAAGTCCGTTCAAATGGTTTTGGTAGATAGATAGATAGATAGATAGATAGATAGATAGATAGAT
>OZ038499.1:25728987-25731487 GCA_964036315.1 Acanthosepion esculentum
ATCCGCTTCGTATCAGAATGGTAAAAATTTCTGAAGAATTATTGGATATTTATTTATTAATCTGACTTATATCTATCACATTAAACGTTATTTTTAGTGGAGACCCATATTTGAGTTGATAATCTCTTTTAAACAGGTATTTTATTTCGTCTAGCGGCCTGAATTTAAGAGGAATTTTATTAAAGAGAATAAGATCTCTGGCCATTGATTCTTTAGAACTTTTTTTGTTTACGTTTCGCATGCGAAATTGAGCAGTTACGACTTTCGAAACTGGACGAGCAGCTAGTTCGTTAAAGACAAATATAATCTAGCGTTGATGATCCTCTTACTAGCCTAGTGGTCAAATCAGACCATTTCACTCGCATATATATATATATATATATATATATATATATATATATATATATATAAATAATGCTCTGTGAAGGACCGGTTCGAAGTAAAGGGAAGACGTGGCTATTGGCGCAAAATGCATTGGGTTACTTGGATGAGTATCACCACAGAATTTATGAGTAGCAGCGCTATGTAGAGGCTATTCAGTTTCTTCATCATCGAGGCCCGTTGGTACAGTTGGTATGACGCTTGCGTTGTATCGAAACACTCCGTGTTCGAATTTATTTAGTGGATACGTACTGCTGATGTGTCCCAAAATAGGCGAAAACGGCTCCCTAGTGCAATCTCTGTTGGGGGCTGTTGTAGAGTATATGAATTACTCTCTCTTTCTATCTCTCTCTTTCTCTCTCTCTCTCCATATATATATATATATATATATATATATATATATATATATATATATATATATATATATATATATATATATATATGGTTCAATCACTAATATTCAATGGTTATAATTTATTACACTGGAATCGTAATCACGTTCCAATACATCTGATGAACTGGATCGAGATTATAATTCCAATATAATAAATTATAACCATGGATTATTAGTGTTTGAGCCTTTTATATTATATTCTTACCCTGTCCTGTTCTACGTGGATTCTATCCTCTTGGGAATTTATAAATATATATATGTATATATATTGACCACTAATATTATCTATCTATCTATCTGTCTATCTGTCTATATATATATATATATATATATATATATATATATATATATATATATATATATATATATATATATATATATATAAGCAATTTCGTAACAAATTAGGGAATTTTTATTTATTAATCCGATATATTTTTAGCACTTTAAACGTTATTTTTACTGGATATTCAGATTTGAGTCGACGATCCGTTTATTTTAAATATAATTTTATTTCATCTAAAGATCTAGAGTTATAAGAAAAATATATTTTCTCACACTTCACTCTTGTGGAACTCTCTTCCGTTTCCATGTTTTCCAGAAAACTTTGATCTTCAAAAATTTAAACGCAGTATCAATTGATATCTACTGTCTTCTTGATTACTCTTCTGTTGTACTCGCTCCTAAATAATGATTCTCTTTTTTCTTATTATTTGATTCCCAGTAACCACTGGAATCTTAGAGGATTTACTGCCTTGCGTGGAGTGATATGATTACAAAAATCACTGCGAGATTTCAGGGAATTTCTGATGCAAAATTATGTGACCTCTTGATTTTAATTGCGCATTGATCATGAGAAGGGTAACTTTGTACATTGCAAGTAAAAGAGTTTGGTACTGCTTCTAAATTTTTCCTTCGAATAAATGATGAAATATATCATTGATTTCTGTCTTCTTGTCCATTGGAATACAAAATAGAAATCATTTATCTCAAAGCCGTGAAAACAGCTACTTATTCATCATGTATACGCTTATCTGTGAATTTCTCTACCCGTGGCGAAACGCAATAGAGTCAAGTCCGAGCCTATATCAATTCTGCAAGTGGCCTAGCATTTGCTACCCGTAAGCTATTAAGAAGATAGGACATATAAGTTCAAGGAAAATGCTTCCCTGAGGATATCAATCATCCGTCGACGCTTTTCTGCCACCTTCCATTTTCTCATCCATTAGAAACCGTCTTCCAAGCTCTGAGGTACACTGAATATCAAGATCTGATAGAGGAAGTATATTGGTCCACAAAGTCGTACATGTCTTGGTGACGACCCCCGTACCGACATATTTCCAATCTAATCAGAATTATGACAAGGAAGAAATAAGTGACCCGCTAAATTTCATCTCTTCCTAAATGATTACCTGTGCATGAGCAGAGATATGAAAAGATAGGTACCGATCATTTAAACATTACATACCATACGAATCTACTAATAAAATAATCAGTGTTTCTGATTTCAATTCGCGTGGACCGTGGGAAATTTAACGTCTTCTCAAAGATGAGATAATTTGAACAGTTTGAAAACATACTTTAGTAAGAAATACATTATGAGAAAAAAAAAAGGATTGCTGAAAACGTATTCTTTTAGCAGTTAAAAGTCAAGACATCAGGGACAATATACAAAACATGTGTGTGTTTGAAAAAGCTGAAATATTTATCTGTACTGTAGTTTCTTCT
>OZ038499.1:25736487-25738987 GCA_964036315.1 Acanthosepion esculentum
ATCCTGATCGTTTCCTGCCGCGAGGTTTCCCGTAGCTAAGCTTCCAACGCAAATCATCACATGTGCCTGAGTCACCCAGGCTTCCTTTGTCTCTTGATAGGTGAGCATCTCCCCGGGCATTAGTCCGGAAATTTTCGTTTTAAATAGTGTTTTTTAGTGTGTTCTTTTTTTTCCCCTGTGAATTTACATTTAAATAAGCCGAAGGTCCTCCCCGAACGAGACTCTGCCCCTCGCCGGAGCCTCGCTCGGGTCCCCCTCTGCCCGATGGCAGAGAGTTCGACTGTTCAGCCATCAAAGGCTGGTAGTAATATTTACCCCCACCCCACGAGGGTTACACGTGGCACAAGGCCAGTTTCATCTAGTTTCTTATATTTTTTCTTTTCGTCACTTTTGTTATGAAGTATCCAACATGATAATATTAGGTCTGCCAAGAAGCAGGAAAGCAAAATTTACCGCAGATTATTATAAGCGATATATATATATATATATATATATATATATATATATATATATATATATATATATATAGGCATGTTTGATTGAATAAATTACAAAGATTATGTCTGCTTATTTTTATGATAATCCTTGCATATTCACGAATATTTCTCCGTATATTACAATTAAATAAGGCAAGAAATGCACTGTAACTATAAAGATCCCTTTCATTTTGCAAGTACTTTACACCTCTAATGACGCTAAGCATTACTGCCAGCCGTTGTATTTAAACGCAAAAGAAAATACACTAATGGATAACTACACATAGTTTTCTCTTACCAGTTGCACGTCTGATGATGATCTCAGAAAGAGACGGAAAGTGCTTGGGAAATAAATGTGACATTCACTGTCAGTGCTTTTCGTGCCTCATTCGATTGTAATATACGGAAAAATATTCCTGAATATGAAACGATTGTAATAAAAATAAGTAGACATAGTGCTTGTAATTTATGCAATCAGACATGCATAAACTGCCGCTCTTGCCACAAGCAGCCATTTGGCCTTGTACATGATGAATATTATGAAAAAAAAGTTAACACGTACGTTACGCCTTGCTAATTAATAATAGACTATTCCATTTTCACTGCAAGGAAAAGTAGCAACGACATATTGGTCACGCTGTTTGGTTTCAGAGAGAAAATTTTAGAAAAAGAGAGGGAAAAAACAGAGTATGCGATAACGCTCTCGTATGTTTCACGTCTGCATCAGCAAAACGGAAAAGCTTATCAATTTTGAACATGTCGTGTGTACCTTCTTTTTTCACCATTGATCTTGGAAAGCTGTTACATAAAGCTGACTGTTTAGATATATCTGAACGGGTTTGGTAACAAGCATGACATCTATACGAGAGCCTCGATATGACGAGGCTATTTAAGAACATGATTAGAGTTTTCAGGTTAATGTTTAGGCTTTGTAGCAATGATCGGTATTGGGCGAAACCACATTCCTTCTCTACTAAATTTGTTGGAATTGATCTATGCGCCGAGGTATTTGAAGTTTATGTCGGTAGGAAAAATATTGATGCAACAATTCTCCAGATTTCAGATAAACCTAACATCGCCATCTTGTCTACGTCTAAGTCATATCGACTAATTTAGAAATATTTGTCTTTCGATAATAGTATCAGCATAACAAAGACCCAGAGGGTACAGACCATTTTGACCAAAAACCAGACTCCACAGTAGTTAATATAGACAATGTTATATGACAGTCAGCTGAACAATGAATGAGTGGGTGGAGGTGTAGAAATATTGATATAAGTGAGAAACAATGATATTCTGATTTAATTTTCTCCCTCGTTAAACTATTATTTCATTTAGGATTTCAAGTTATTGTTGTAGAGACATCAAAATATACCAGTCTCGAAAACCAATTCCAAACACACAAGAACGTACTAAATAAGGAATAAGCTAAAAATGAAATTATATATTTATATATATATATTATATAATTGTTTTTTTTTTTAATATGATTCCTTCGCAAAAAAAATAATAATGAAAATCAAAATTATAATTTAAGCTCTACTTCTGTATGGAGCACTGTTTTATTTTTTAAAAAAATAAATAAAAAAATACTAAAGAACTCCGGATTACTTACCTAACGAGTTCTTTCATATATATATATATATATATATATATATATATATATATATATATATATAAAATATTTTATTAGACATAAAACATAATGTGATTAGAAGCAGATATGCAAATCATATACCAAAACATAAAGAAAAATACAACTAGGCGTATTACAAACCAAACACCTCATGTAAAATATATATATATATATATATATATATATATATATATATATATATATATATATATATATATATATATATATATATATATATATATATGATGGACTCTCCCGTCGAACTCGACGTATGAGGGTCAGGCAGATCAGTTCCCAGAAACTGAAAGCCCGACACCGATACATGAGATTTGATTATAGTGCTGAAGGCTTTGTGCAGGGCCATCCACAATTTTTGGAGGGACGAATA
>OZ038499.1:25746487-25751487 GCA_964036315.1 Acanthosepion esculentum
TTAAGTTACGCAGTAAAAATTTGTTTTCATGTCTGCATTTTGAGATTAGTTCGGATATTTTATTTAATAATTTATTTTGGTCTTGGAATGTAATGATAGCTATTTTTTTTGGTGTGGTGTGCGTTTTGTTTTTTTATTTCCCAGATATACTTAGAAAGCATTGTGCTGTTCGCATATTTACTATTTGTGAAAGATGTTTTGTGTACATAATTTCTTTGTTTCCAGTGTCCTTCAGTTACTCCTAAGTATACTTTTGCTTCATTATCTGGTGATTTTATCGTGGCTTGGTAGATTACGTTGTTTTGTAAACAATTACCGTTTAAGGGACATTCGTTTTTTATTCTGCAGTTGCACATGTGTTTAATTTTCTCGTGTGGTTTGTTGATAATTTTCCTGTTATGCTTGTTTATTATTTGTGCCATGTTCTCGGTGCAACTGTAGCTGATTTTTACTGTGTTTTTGTTGAATATTTTGTGTAGGGTGCTTGATTCTGGGAAGTGTTTGTGTAAAAGTTTAAAGAATATTTTTCCTACGTTTGTTTTTAAGTTTTTCTTGTACGATGGGTGAACCATATGATATTTCTTTTCCTGTTGGCATTTTTTGTGTTCTGTGGTGAGTATGTGAGTGTTGCTGGGAATCCGCTATCTTTTAGGGGTGTTTCGTATTCTTTCTTAGCTTTGTTAAATATAGATTCATTGAAGGAATTGTCGGAAAGCCTGTGGTTAATCTATGTTGGTATCTGTTTGATTATAGAAGGCGGGTGGTTGTGTATATAGAGTGGTTTTCACCGGCTGTGAAATAAAGAGCACCACCACACAATTATCTCAGTCAGAAATTTGGAAATGGTATTCTGTACTGATTGAGATTCGCGCTGGATTATCCAATATGAACATTTCAGAATGTTTTGCTGTCAATCTTCAGTTCAGAGGATTCGGAATGAGTTGGATGATATATCCAGACAACATCATAGTGTCTGGAGTGATCACTAGTGATGGCGGGATTATGCCTCCATTCATCTTCCCACAGAACCCCAGGTCCGACACTGAGGCCTACATCAAGTGCGTTGACGAGGTAGTGCAGCCCTGAGTCAAGACGGTGGCTGTTGAATAACCCTACATCAGGCATCAGGAGACCGCATCATTCCGCACAAGGAGAAGAACGCGCTCATGACTGTCAGACAATTTCTACAATCACATCGCCCCTTATATCTGGCCACCTAACTCCTCAGATTGCGACTCCCTTGATTATTACGTGCGGGGCGCAGTTGAACGAGAAACCAATAAAATTCCATGTAACAGCAAAGATGAACTGAAGGCAAGGATCATTGCAACATTCTCAGAATTAAACAAGTAGATCGTCCAGAAGAGTTGCAGGAGATTCCGAAGTCGTTTGAAGCCAATGACGATTTTACTGAATTAATGTACTCATTATGATCTCAAGATATTTTTATATAATTTTGGTAAATATATCTGGTAATATGAGACATTAGTTTTATTTTCATTTTTGCGCAATTTATACGACAATTTATCCATCGGATCCTGAATTTATCTGTATAGGAATATGTTGATAGATAGATAGATAGATAGATAGATAGATAGATAGATAGATAGATAGATAGATATAAAAAGACTCAGATAGATAGATAGATAGATAGATAGATAGATAGATAGATAAAGACTCAGATAGATAGATAGATAGATAGATAGATAGATAGATAGATAGATAGATAGATAGATAGATAGAAAAAGACTAAGATATATAGATAGATAGACACTCAGATAGATAGATAGATAGATAGATAGATAGATAGATAGATATAAAAAGACTGAGATAGATAGATAGATAGATAGATAGATAGATAGATAGATAGATAGATAGATAAAGACTCAGATAGATAGATAGATAAAGACTCAGATAGATAGATAGATAGATAGATAGATAGATAGATAGAAAAAGACTCAGATATATAGATAGATAGATACTCAGATAGATAGATAGATAGATAGATAGATAGATAGATAGATAGATAGATATACAAAGACTGAGATAGAAAAAGATTGATATAGATAGATAGATAGATAGATATAAAAAGACTGAGATAGATAGATAGATAGATAGATAAAGACTCAGATAGATAGATAGATAGATAGATAGATAGATAGATAGATAGATAGATAGATAAAGACTCAGATAGATAGATAGATAGATAGATAGATAGATAGATAGATAGATAAAGACTCAGATAGATAGATAGATAGATAGATAGATAGATAGAAAAAAACTCAGATAGATAGATAGATAGATACTCAGATAGATAGATAGTTAGATAGATAGATAGATAGATAGATAGATAGATAGATATACAAAGACTGAGATAGAAAAATATTGATATAGATAGATAAATAGATAGATAGATAGATACAAAGAAAAAGACTGAGATAGATAGATAGATAGATAGATAGATAGATAGATAGATAGATAGATAGATAGATAGATATACAAAGACTGAGATAGATAGATAGATAGATAGATGGATAGATAGATAGATAGATAGATATAAAAAGACTGAGATAGATGTATTTCTCTACATATAAATAACTGTTTCGTAACAATTAAAATATTTGTCACCAAAGACATCTCAAGTTCAAATATTGCGACTCCTCCAACGCCCAAATTTCGTGAAACGCTTTCCCCCTGATTTTCAGCAACCGCATTAAACCATTCCACATTTTACTCAGTAGCACACCCTGGTTGACGCTCACGGGAAACGTAGTTCCCTGCTGGGAATATTGGAACTGAACTGATGATGTACAACTGAAACAGTATTAGATCATACCCCGGGGCCGCTCGCTAATTAGACGCTTGTAACTAGCGTGATAGATTTCTCTGACCGGATACGCTGCGAAGGTTTTCTCCAGTTCTTCGGCTTCGTTTCGGGGAACTTTTCAAAATTATGATACGTTTTGTATACTATTGTTTACATGTTAAGAGGCCAAGGTATGTGGACGTGTGTCAGAACCAGTTTTAGAATATTGTGTATTATAAAGGGTGTCCATAAAGTTCCGATCTTTTTCATGAAACGCATAGTTTGAAAGATTAGTAACACATTTTATACCAGAGTTCACTCAATACAAGACTCGAGAGTCACTCTAGATAGAGGCTCACTGCAACAAGGCTTATGATAAACGAATACGGGATGTGAATGAAAGAGGATATGAATATTATAAGGAAAATTTAATTAGATAACGGCCAAACGAAGAGGTTTAGAGTGTAGTGATCTGATAAGTATCCATGGAGGAGTTTGTTTAACAAAGTGGCATTGCATACGAAGAAGACGTTTGAGTATAACTTTCTTCTTAACTTTGGGGGAAATGAGGCTGTTTCAATTGCGTGAAATCCAAAAAAAAGCAAAACGCGTTTCCGAATTGCAAAGCTTTTAATTAGTTGATCTAAATTATGTAACTCATCTGATCAACAGAGTAGATATTGGCTTGCGATATTGCGTAATTGGGGAATGACGAATAAATATTTACCCACTGAACTGTGAAAACGATTTTTAACTCTCTCAAGGCTGGAAATTGACTAGCCCAGATAAGTCAATGATATTCCATTTTTGTTTTAATCTGACTCTTGTAAAGACAGGGCATCGTGGATGGAGTCAGATACTTTCTGGAGCGATACAAGGAATCGACAACTTTTACAGCACAGTGGACAGTTTCAGATTGAAACCAAAGTTTCTCGTCTACTAGCCGAGGTACTCGGCGTTACCCGGCTGTATATGGCTGCAATTGTATAACCGCAAACCCCTGTATACTTTTGCAGTATACCCTTGAAGCGAAGACGATGTTGCCTTCGTGCTGTCTTGCCGGTAGCCAGTTCCACATACAGAATGACCTTCGGAATACACGCATCAGTGGATTCTTGCATCCCGTGTTTTGCCGTCGCGGAGAGGCGACGCTGGAGTGTCCTCTCCACGATGCAGGCCTGGGCAGGGATTATACTAGAGATCGGCGCTTGCCCATGCAGCACAGCTCCAATGTCCACGCCATCAAGGTGTAATACTTATGGAAATATTTTTGAAAGCAACTCACCCCAAGCAAGGCGAGAGTGCCACTAGCACCCAAGGGGTTACAGAGGATTGAGAACAAGAGTAAAGAGGCGTGTTCGAGGAAAGGATACAGAGAAGGACGGCGAACAAGATCAAGGTATCAGATGTCGATTGACATTACACTTGTTTTCACCTTAAAAATCGGACAGAACTTTCGTTCCAACCCGATATATATGAACTCTTCTTGAGATCTAAAGTGAAATTGAAGCCTAAACATTGACGGGATTATCAAGGTTAGTATTCGACATCAAAACATTCATTATATTGACAGAGATGAAATTATTCACTAACATTTGGAAACACACCCGGAAGCATTTCGTACAAATACTGCCAATTTGCAGAAGATAAATCGTCACAGTTCTCGTATTATGGCAGATAGATGTCCAAATGTCTTTGTCCAATAATGGAAAGAGACTCGCCTGAGATTAACATCTGGGATGCTTTGACAGAATCTAAGATTTGTAGACTTTCTTTGCCGAATCGAGAGGTATTCAGCTGATTTAATTTGACATGCTGAAGCAATTCCTTCAAACTTATTTGGCTGCTGAGGAGATAACTAGCACCTTTGTGTGTTAACAAGATGGCGCCCACTTCAGAATGTATTTCGAAATGCTGCGGTGTTATTTAAACTATGCAGACATGCTCAAGGCGATATCATATCTTATTCTAGTTAATTTAATCAGTCTCCCAAATATTTCGCTGTGTAATTAACTTTTCCATAATTTTAATGAGATTCATTCAAATAGTTTGTATTCTTATTCTTCTCATCCTAGAATGTCGTCAACGAAAATTGTATTGATAGTTAGATCCTGTAATAACAAAGTATTTCAGTTGCAATCCAAATGAACTTATGTAAAATTAGGTGTGCCAATTTTCTTTAGAGTTTAGTCTC
>OZ038499.1:25756487-25918987 GCA_964036315.1 Acanthosepion esculentum
ACTTTTATGTGTATACACGCTCTGTCCCTGATATCGAGTACTTTTGCCCATAAACTTAGCATCACTTAAAGCTATATATATATATATCTATATCTATATATATATATATATGTAAAACACTAACCTTTGACCGCTAGGTCTCCGTAGGACTTCCGATTAATAACTATATTCAGGGACATACCTATTAGGAATGATTTTATGATTGAGAAGATCCTTCCAGTGATTCCATAACTGGAGAGCTTGTGCAGTAAACCTTTGTTTCACGCCTTATCGAAGGCCTTTCACATATGGAATAATATGGTCCTCGAGGTGTGTTTGTTGGCAAAAGCCTCACTGATTCCATGAGTGATGGTAGTTAGGACGTCGGCAGTGGATTGGACTGCAAGTGGTATTCACTTTTAGTTCTTAATTTTGAAGTAACGCAGAAATAAATGTTTCCTCTTTCTTCATTTTGGGATAAGTTCTGATCGTTTATTTAATAATTTCTCATAGTCAGGGAAGGTGATTATAGATATTTTCTATCCAGGCGAAATTTACAGTTTCTTTATTGATTGTTGTAGGCCGATGTTCTTTCTCTTATTTTCTTTCATATTTTAGGTGTGAAAAATTTATATTGATCATTTGTTGTTGATTATTATTATTATTATTAAATTTACTTGTGCTTATGCTTCTCCGAGATTTTTGTAACACTAATGGAGTTTACTTTGAACAATAAGAATCTATTTAGCTCTAAGCTTAAATGATGATCCATCTTTCTGTTGTAACTTCCTGCTTCAGTTTTTTTCTCTCAACAGTACCGTCTTTTGAAAACTTATTCACCGTTCTCTTAGTGGTTATGGAATTCTTTTTACACTTAAATTCTTCCTATATTTCAGAGCTATACAGATCAATTAGAAAATATCGAACTCAATCCATAAGACGTTTGGTACGTGGGAGAGAAATTTCAGCTATCAAAGTTCAAAGAGCAGTAAAAAGAAAAGACTTAAAAATTAAATCGGACGTGAAACATTCTTATTCCAGGATAGAATTTTAGAAGATTAGGGAGGGCGAAGTTCATCTTGTATGTTGGAAATTCATCCTTTCATAATATATATATATATATATATATATATATATATATTTGAAATTTATTTCAATACTTCATGAGCTTCCGATCCTGAGCTATGATTAATTAATGATGAACATTTCATTTTCGTTTATAATCGATTTCATCAGGATTCTTCTCTTAAGCGTGGGGAGTAAATATACATGCTTATTGCTCAAAGTAGAGTCTAATAGTGTTATAAAAACCTAGAAGTATTACAGTAAGATATCTTTAATCATTTCTAAGTTACATGTATGTATGTATTAGAGAAAGTAATGCGAGTATCTATAATCAGTTTTTTTTACGAAGAAATAGTGATTAGCATTATACACAGGTAAGTTTTTGAAGAGGTTAAATGATGCATTTTCTGTAACCGCTCGCACGGTGCACAGGTAATTCTTTTTCTGGATGGGTTAAAATTCAATTCAAACGATTTAGGGGTCGCTCTATACATGAATTCGATTTGTACACAAGTATATAAGGTTTGTATTCTAGACAATTCTATTATTTGTCTCAGCATTGTTCTGTTATATCCCAATTTATATCATTTATATTATATTATTTTTTATCATTTTCTCCCGCATATATATATATATATATATATATATATATATATATATATATATATATATATATGTGTGTGTGTGTGTGTGTGTGTGTGTATGTATGGATAAGACATTTTTATGTTTATACATTCTTTTTATAGATACAAATATTTAAGTAAATGCTGTGTTTATAATAAACAGTATTAAACAACATTTATCAGGCTGAATATCTGAGAAATTTTCATAGAAAATATTCGTCCTCCGACATGAATCGAACCTGTATCCTATATGGAACCGTCATATAGCCCGACGTGCCTTTAACCGATTTGGCCACAGAGGAGCGTTCGGTTAGCAAGGTTCAATTTACTGCCTTTAAAGTTTAATCTTCCCTGAATCTCTCACGTACATTCATATCTGCTCAAAGCGTATAAAAATGTAAACAAATAACATAACACATTATGAAATGGACAAAGTCATAATTTTGCTACACGTGTTTCCAGTATTGCGACCTTCTTCAAGCAAAGAGTGGATATTTCCACATATTATAAAAATGAATTTTTTGCGTGGTAGTGATTCAAATGTTTTCTTGGACTAGTGATAAATGTTTATATATCAATTGCGTATAGATCTCTTGTTAATTTGCATCATTTGACATTTAGATCACTACCACGCAAAAAATTCATTTTTATATGTGGAAATATCTACTCTTTTCTCGAAGAAGGTCGCGAAACCAGAAACCCGTGTAGACTAAAGATAATGGAAGCCCTTATTAATAAAAACAAACGTACAAACACTTAATAATATTAAATTTGAACTTGGACATAATATCTTGACCATGTTTTGAAAAAGGAAAACATCATAAAATATACATACAACAAACTATTTCTTATTTTAACAGTTAAAATATAATCCTTGAAAAGTGACTGCATATATAGCCGAAAGCGCTCGGATAAAAAGAGCATTGGGGCGGTTTTTATATAATGTATCATCCGAAAAGAAAAAATTGTTGGATCGCATTAGAAATAGTATAAAAAACTAAATAAATGCACCTTGCCTGTCGTTTTCAATGAAATGTGCATATATATATATATATATATATATATATATATATATATATATATATATATATATATATATAAATTTGTATCACATAGCAGACTCATATATTAAATGAAAATAGAGAGATCTTCACCATTTTAACTGTAGATTTCTTGGGTTACAAAATCAAGTATCTTCTCTTCTAGCAAAGGTCGTAGCAGAAGCCAGTCGTCAATGATAATGTAGATTGTACCATCGTTAAATTCGGGCATAATGCCGAAATTTCAAGTGGCTGTTCCATGATGCGATGCCATTCGAGACGTGAGCAAGGCAAGGCGGGGGGGAATCGAACGCATGTACGTCCCAATCAACTAGCACCTAACCGCATAGTAATGGTCAGCCAAACGGCGCTAGTCAAGAGGGCAGTCCAAAGTGGGCTGGGGCACGAGTTTTGTTAGATCATCAATTCCGCTAGCCACAGAGCCGTCGATGGACGCCGTTATGAGTCAAGGTAGCTAATAGCTTGATGACTAATCAATAATTTTGGAAGCTTTGTCAATGACCCAGACTGACCTGTTAGCAATGAAAACCGATTATGTATATACACATTTGCACTGGACTGTATTTACCAGCAGGCGCGAACGCAGACATTCATATATCTGTGACGATGCATCATGGTGTGAGGGTGTTGATCCCAATCTTTGGCAGCACCATGTAATATCTGTTGTAATATTTATACAGGGTGCGATGGATAAATTGTCGTCTAAATGACGCAAAAATAAAAATAATACTGACATCTCATTTTAGCAGATATATTATTAGCAAAAATCCGCAAAAATATCGTGCAATACTAAAGTTTAAAGTAATTCAATAAAATTGCCATTGGCGTCAACGAGGCCCTCAAGACGATTTCGGAATCTCCTACATCTCATCTGGACGTCTCATTGATTAATTTGCTGAATGCTTCCATAATCCTTGCCTTCAGTTCGTCATTGGCTTTTACCAGGGCTTCCAGACGACTTCGGAATCTCCTGCAACTCTTCTGGACGGTCTCTTGACCCAGACCATTACTACATCCTCAAGGCACTTGATGTAGGCTATCGTGTTGAGTCTGGGGTCCCCCAAACAAATTCGGGAGTTATTTTCTTATCAAAATGATCAGAGTAATGAAACATGTCTTACGTCACTCCTTTCGGTTTGACTACTCCACCAAAGATATATATATATATATATATATATATATATATATATATATATATATATGCACATCAAATTTCCGATTCCAAAAGACAGTTGACATTTGTAGGACGCATGATAATGAGTTTCAAAAACTTATTTCGTCACAGGACATTTTGAAAGGCGGGGAAGCAGAGCGAAACAGTAAGAAATCTAGCTTCTGCGTATGGCGAGAGGAAGTTGTGGAGGAATATGATCGTCTACATAAAATAATATCTCTTTATTTCTCTCTCTCTCTCTCTCTCTCTCTCTCTCTCTCTCTCTCTCTCTCTCTCTCTCTCTCTCTCTCTATTGATCTTTCTATTCGGTGGAGTCCTGAACAATTATCAGCCTAACCCACTTCTTAATGTCCGAACAAAAAGAATTATATTGATAAAGCTTTTCAGCCCTCCTTTATGTATACGGAGTGTGACAGATAAATTGTCGTCTAAATGAGGCAAAAATGATAATAACACTGACATCTTGTTTTAACAAATATATTTCCCCAAATTACACAAAAAATATCTTGAAATACTAACGAGTAAATTCATTCAATAAAATCATCATTGGCGTCAACGAGTGCCTCAAGACGATTTCGGAATCTCCTGCATCTAATCTGGACGGTCTCCTTGTTTAATTTCCTGAATGCTGCCATAATCCTTGCCTTCAGTTCATCTTTGGTATGAAAAAATATTTTGTTGGTTTCTCATCCAGCTGCGTCCATAATTAAAAATCAAGGCGGTTGCAGTCTGGAGAGTTATGTCGCCAGATGTAAAGAGTGATGTGCTTGCAGAAATTGTCTGACATCCATGACTGGTTTCTCTTGCTTGTGTGGTATGTTGCAGTGTCCTGTTGCCAGACATAGGGTCACCCAGCAGCCACCGTCCTGACCCAGAGCAGCATTACCTCCTCAAGGCATTTGATGTAGGCCCCGTGTTGAGACTGTAACCTTGTGGGAAGATGAATGGAAAAATTTTCCCATCGCATCCTGGAGATATAGACAGAACAGAATGGCGGGGTCGAAAGATTGAGTTCTATTTATTTTTGGTGTTAGATCATGATATCTTTCATTTTCCACACGATGGTAACGATGAATATCAGCTGCCTTACAATGGAACATTCTTAGGGATAGCTTCACCCGCAGACGACTCTAATAACGAATTCATTCCGAACTAGTATCCGTCTATATTTCTGAGATGAGGACTTATGTACACTATTTACATAAATTCGGACTATTGTCCTCATCTCTGTTGCCATATTTATTACAACGTTTCGGCCTTTCAGTATCTGCCTATATTTCTGAGATGAGGTATTATGTACATTATTTACATAATTCGGACTATTGTCCTTATCTTTGTCACCATAATTATTACAACGTTTCGGCCTTTAAGTATCTGTCTATATTTCTGAGATGAGGTATTATGTACATTATTTCCATTATTCGGACTATTGTCCCCATCTTTGTTGCCATATTCATCACAACGTTTCGGCCCTTCAGTATCTGTCTATATTTCTGAGATGAGGTATTATGTACACTATTTACATTATTCGGACAATAGTCCTCATCTTTGACGCCATATTTATTAGAACGTTTCGGCTCTTTAGTATATGTCTATATTTCTTAGATGAGGCATTATGTACACTATTTACATAATTCGGACTATTACCCTCATCTTTGTCTTTATATTTATTACGTTTCGGCCGTTGTACGCTCCGGCCTTCTTCAGGTGGTTGGAATGTCGAACTGAACCCTTTATTTCGCTCACTGGGGTAGACTGTTCTAGTCCCACGTGCCATGTTTTTAATGGATGTCAGTTATCAGTTATCTCCTGTTAATTCCCCTCTCCAAGCTGACATGATTAAAGCAATGCTTAATCAAGCTAAGTGCGTCGTTCATTCCTACTGCAGTGAGTTCTATTTACTTTATGGTGTTTGCTGATGATGTCCTTCATTTTCTACACGATGGCAACGATGAATATCACGTTGCCTTACCGTGGAACATTCTTTAGATAGCTTCACTCGGAGACGACTCTAATAGCGAATTCATTCCTAACTAGGTTCTGCGTTTCAGTGGACTAAGCTTTCAATTTCAGTTTGTAGAAGTGGTTAACAAACTAGTCTCGAATAGAACTGTGTGATTTCGTTTCTCACTACGTGTCACATTTTAACAGGGCAGTAAGATAAATCACCTTTAAACCTTGATGATCTCTAATTACCAGAGATCCGTTCCCATGGCAGTACCTCTCCCTTGCTCTCATGAATATAAGGCTAAAAACACGCTCAGATAGTATTCTATGATCTACCATATATTGCGTCTTTGAGCTGTGTGCTGTATCGAGAGGGTTTTTTTTAAGCTTATCACCCCAAGCAAGGCTTGAAGCCACTAGCACGCAAGGGGTTACAGAAGGTTTGGCGGAAGAGCACATAGGAGTGGTAAAGGAGAGGATGTGGAGAAAGATAGTGGATCGATCAAGGCAAGGGGGTTACAGAAGATTTGGAGCGAGAGCAGATCGGAATGAAAGGGGAAAGGATGTGGAGAAGGGAAGTGGATAGATCAAGGCAACTGGAGATGTCGATTGACGTTACACTTAAATAGTTGGAGATTGTATTTGTCAGGGAAACAGGAATAAGGAAGGGAGTTCCACAGGCGAGATGTGCGGGACATGAAGCTATTGGAGTAGAAGAGACGTCTACATCTAACAGTTTCAACGGTGAACGGGTGGGAACGGGATGCCAGCCTCGTAGGACGTTTAAATTCATGAGGCCTGGGAACCAGCGAAAGCAGCTCATCGGAGCAATTACCGTAAAAGTATTTGTAAGAAAGATAGAGCGAGGCAACGGCGCGTTTGTGAGAGAGTGTTAATATATACTTTTAATTACTATATCCTTTCATTAAGCAAGTATTCATGTCTCTCCACAGCTTCTTTTTCTTTAATATGTGTGAATTATATAGCCGTTTTTGTGCTTTTCCATAGCCATCTCAACTGTTTAATTTCAGAGTTAAATATTTTGAAATTACGAGTTTACTATTGGTTTCAGAGTTCGGTGTATGAACCCAGGTAAAAATGATAAAAAAATATAAAAAGAAAAAAAAAAACTGATATCGTATGCTCATTTTTGAAAGAAGCATTCCTTGTCCGGTGAGAGGATTAACATCATTATACATTTTCACAATATAGATAAACTTGTTTCGTATAAAGGTCGGTTTCGTCGATATCTCAAAGAAGGAAAATAGCGAGAGATAAAATAATTTTAACACTGAATGCAAACAATTTATAAGAAGAAAAGAAAAGAAACTGACAAAAAAGATTTTTCTTAAATCCTTGTTCCCAATCAAATGCATAAAACCATAAAATGCCCGGCAACAACTATAAATTGATGTGAACCTCGATAAGGGGCAATGGTTATTGTTCATAACTAACCGAACATTATTAATGAGTAGTGAATTCGTTCCTCACCGGGTGCTCGTTACTAATGTCCTTGTTCCAAACTAAAATTACAGTACATTGATAGATTCGTTTTATACAGCATATTAACTCTTTGCAGTTTATTTAAAGCCATAAAATATTTTTCGATCATTAGAATTCGAGGATGGGGAGGCATAATAATGATTTAACAATGAAATTATTACTGATTAACCCATAGCTGCGGGTAAGAAAAATTCATACCTTTCCCAAGTTTCATACTAAGTTATAACGTTCTTGCTCACTTACGTTGTTTATAGCAGTGTTTGGAAGGAAAGTTTGTAGAATGTGGTCGTCTCACTACTGAGGTTCCATCGGTGACCATTGGTTGTGTAGCTGTTTTTGGCCAAGGAATTAGTCCCCAGGCCCGACAACTACCATATTCTTCAGATCTCACACCTTTGATCAACACAAATTGATTCGTTTTCTATTTATCAACGCTTTGCAAGTTATTTAAAGCCAGAAAATATTTTTAGATTGTAAGAATTTCGTTTGGGAAATAATAATGATTTAATGATACAAGTCTAAGTAATTATTTGTGGATTCATGCCTTTCCCAATGGCATTTGCGCGTAAGTGAATATAACGAACCCAACTGGAATTGAAACTCGGCTCTTCGATTAACAATTCCGAACCATTATTTATTAAACCACCCGCTCATCTGAGATTACGGCACCTGGTATTCCCAAGTGGTCACCCATCTAGGTACTGACATGGCTCGACATTCCTTAACTTCGGTGATCGTACGGGAAACAGTAAAATGACAATAGATTCAAATCTAGTTATATTTTTCAAAAGTTTCACTCGTAGCAATAAAAGTGTTGGTTGACTTCGAGGGACGATTTATTCCGCGTGTCAAAAAAGCCATCATCACCATCCGACTTTGACCTTCTGACGCGTGTACGGTTAGGTGCGGCAAGGGCGTATTTCACGAAATAGCTGGGAAATTGTTTATTTTTTGCCTTTGACAGGCTACAGGCCGGCAGAATGAAAATAAAGAACCGAGGCGGACACTGTCCAGTTGGGGATGTCAAAAGGACAATATCTTCTCCGACTGATTCTTGTCAGGAGAAGAAAAAAAAACAAATTGGCGCATAAAGTTAGCCTAAATAAATATTTACTCTGTGAGAAAAAAACAAGAAAAACATGCCTTCCACAAGGCTTGCATTCTGGGAATTGAGCTGATTTTCTCTGCTTAGAAAGCTTGTTTGGCACAGGGACAGTTAATTCCAGCAACAATTTTCTGTTGCTCTGAATAGCAGCAGTCAGGATCCTAAAAAGTAAAAACCTAGTGGATTAGAATTTTTGTTTCTGATTACAGAGCGGGGCCATAGAAAATAACACAGTATTGTTTGATGATTTCTTTAGGCGTGAAACCGGCAGTCACCATGCAGTGTTGATTTCTATGTCCATTACTCTGTAACACTCTACAGCGAGTAATTCTTGGGCCTTATATAGGGTGGATATCATTGCCAAAAATACATTGTTCTCTTCTATCTATCTATCTAGCTAGCTAGCTAGCTAGCTAGCTGTCTTTCTGTTCTTGTCTGTTTTTAATTGTCCCGTTTGTGTTTTAATGCATGCATCTTTCTAGAGAGTATGTGTTTAATCAGGTGTGCGTTTAAATCTCTCTCTCTCTCTCTCTCTCTCTCTCTATATATATATATATATATATATATATATATATATATATATATATATATGCGTGTGTGTGTGTGTCATTCGCAGACAGTACCGCTTCGCTGTATCACAGCTCCTCAGTGCGAATAGACAACCGAATGCCTCAAATTGTCATGTTTCTTAAGAATGATATAAGCTCAACCTGGAAACAATAAAATGGCGACAATTTACTCATCGCACCCTTTATAATAGGAACATGGCATTAGCATACCTGAGTTGGGGTCGGACCGCTCTTAAGTTAAGGAAAGTGCGTAAGAATCCGCAGGTTTAAATTAGTTTACAACAGTTTCACGTATAGTGTGAGGAAATTCTTTTCTTAGCGGCAGTAAACGAAGCAACGGCCGTGAATACAAGGTACCCACCGAAATTATCGGATATCAGGTGAACCAAATTCAATACGTATATTAGCGACGATCTTAAACGGCACACTTCTACACGTAGTTTTAACAGGCGTTCCAGCTTAGCCAGGACTGTCCCTGTTTGAGATATCTGCCCTGGTGATATAATTTATGACTATCTGTAGTTGTTCGTGTCAGCTTTTAAGCTTAAAGGGTTTTGTCGTCCCTCTCGGGAGTACCGCTGTGCCGATGTCTTGCGACGTCGCTGCAATGTCCTCTCCAGGGCGCTACGAGCCTGAGCGGGATGTATGGAAAACTAGGATTGCCTGGATGTCTAGTTCCCCATCTCGGCCTTGCTACCAGAATCCAAAGGAAAGGATGAACCAATGCAGTTTCGTACCAGAGCGGCTGTAGGAGTTGCCGGAAGGTAGCACAGTGTGCCGTCCATACGCCTTGGGGGCTCCACTCCGGATTTGTGTAGGGTTTACTCCTTAGCCTTTTCTTCTTCCGAAGATTTCCACAACGCAGTGGAGCTACTTAACCCATAGCTGGAATTTGGTTCATGGGCAGCAGAGCGTGTCCACACACCGGTGGGTCTGCATACCGCATATTAAGGGGGACAAATTCCTCTCCCGTCCCCTGTAATTTAGCCCAAGTCCGCAAGGTGCTCGGTTGCCATGTGTCGCCACGAGGAGGCACTACATAGGGCTTGCTGATGGAAAGGCTATATACTGGCAAGGGAAGACTTACGCACTCGGATCCCATTTTCGTATTGCTGCTAGCCAGCGGCGGTAGCTGAAAGCGAGAAGCGACAAGGACTAGCACTACAGACTACCACACTAGACGCATCACAACAGCCGTTGAGACACACAAAGGGTTTAATTATACTAGAAATATACACGATGATAAAACTTGAAAAATATCCAAGCTTGAAGGACGGAAATTATGGTAAACTTATTTACCATAATTAATTACTTGGTATTAAACCAAAAAAAAAAACAGCGGCAGATAGATGAATCTTTCCATCCATCTATACATACATAAATAATAATAGTTGGCCATACGTATTCGAGAATGCTGGTCTACTAGGACGGCTAGCCAATCCCTATTATAGACGCCCGCTCAGGCACATTTGTGTTTGTTCAACTCCCACATACTATTATACTGCAACTATGCTGAGCGGACCTTAGTTAAAGTTTCTGGGAAAGGGCTTGTTATCTAGCGTGATCAACAATATGAACAAGGCCAGCTCAAGACCTCGGCCACGATGACTTGTGAATTCGTGCTAGCGTAGCTACTCAATTTCACTCACATGGCTTCGTGGTATGTTTTTAAGGCACTTTCCAAAGGTGCCGCACGCTAGGATCACCCTCTCCAGACCGATAACATCAGGAAGTCCTGACAAATCGACCATGGTGAGATTTGAACCCGAGACTCATGGTCAGAAAGCGAAAGCTCTAACCACTCAGCCACGTATATTCATACGTACGTACATACAGACATAGATACAAATTTACATAGAAACAAAATGGGATAACTAACTATCTATCTATCTATCTATCTATCTATCTATCTAGATAGATAGATAGATGAACAGAACATCCAAAGACAGATAGAGAGATCGTAACTGAACAGACTAAGATAGATAGATAGATAGATAGATAGATAGATAGATAGATAGATAGATATGAACAGCACATAGTAAGATACATACATGCATACATACATACATACATACATATATGCATCGACATGAAAAGATTAAAAATAAATAGACAGATGTGAACAGAACAGACTATGATATATAGAGAGATTGATTGAATGATTTTCCTCTCTGTATATATAAACATCTAAAACTTTAAAACAAATCCTTTATAAATGCTAATAGAATAGCCGAAAGCACTTGGATAGAACATTTGGACTATTTTTACACAATTAATGTCCAGAGAGAAAATCGCTTGTACGAATGGAAGAAAAATTGAATAAAAGGCTTAATCACAGTACCTTAGCAGTTAGCAGTCTTCTTTCATGAAAGTTGTATAAAAGCGGAATTGCTGCCCAAATACACAATTATATATATATATATATATATATATATATATATATATATATATATATATATATATATATATATATGCGTGAGCCTCTGTTGGGTGTGTGTCTTAAAAGAGAGGAAGTATTTTTTCATTTTTTTTTTTAGATATACAAATAAATCTGCTTTAGTATGATAATCCTATAAAACATTTTTAATAGTATATCATTTCACTTACGTACGTAAAGATTTGTGAGCATGCGCATAAAACGATTTGATTCAATAATGGCCGACAACAATCCACCTAAACATATCATGTATTACGAAATATATAAATGATTACATGGCAAGACTTCGTCAATCTTGGAAGATGCGCATATCAAATTCGTTTCTGGCTAATTATTTTTTAGAGCCTAATGTTTTTTCTAGAATCATAATTTAACCATAAAACGTTGCTATTTAAGAAAATAATTTAAATGTTTCTACACAGCATGCGTGCACAAGCATGGTACTCACTAACGCCATTAAAGAGTCAGCAAAACGGGACTGTAACCAAACCTTCATATTATTAAGCATATTGAGGTTATCTTTTAAATAATATCATGTGGAAATCATTTTAAAGAAAATATTGTAAACTGCGCTTATTCTTATCAGAAAAGAGGAGTTAACCTCAATAGTAATAAAGGACGTGTGGTTTGTTGCTAAGACTCTTGTAGTCATTACCACAGGCGACAACGTTCCACTAAAGAGATGATATTTAAAATTGCCTTTCCTTATGGCAGTTTTTCAATTAACTGAAATATTACTACAACACGATTTATCTCCCAAAATCTTCAAATTTATCTATGCACCATTGACTGGAAATTTATTTGTCGTCGGAAATATATTTAAAAAAAAGAAATAACATGATTTTTAGGGTTAAAAAAGAATGCTGCTTTATCGAATGAGTAAGTCTATTCAAAGGATAAAGATAGCATGTTACTAAATCTATAAGTAAATCTATATATGGATCATTCCATGTCAAAACAAACAATGATCACTATTTTAGATTTTGTTCAAATTTCACGAATGTGATACTGATCATAGAGAAACAAAATAAGAACCTAATTTGAGGTTCGTTCAAGAGATCTAACCCGTTGATAATTGCTTAGATTTTCGTGTCAGTTTCTCTCCTCCCCGCTTCACATGATTTTTTCCACTTTAATTACCTTAATATACATATGTACGAGGCTCGGCTGAAAAGTACATAAGCTGACCAAGACATAAGTAGATGCAAAATGGCGAAATAAAAGAAAAAAAAACATGGGAGTTTTCTTCCAGAATACAACAGCTGGAAGGCAACCGGTTGAATCGGCTATACTTGCATATCTTTTAATCTACCAACTTGTGCGTCTATATCTTGGTAAAATTTAAAAGTTTAATTAAGTATAATCTACAAGGGATATTACTTAAAATTATTTTCCTCTGTTTACGTTTGCATCGTATGAATATCAATATTAAGTCCACGTCACATTGAAACAACGGTTGATCTTTAAAGTTAAGAAAGATCGAGCCTGGTTACCACCGAGATGGGCGACCGCCTGGGAATACCAGCTGCTATGAGCTTGGATGTGCGAGTGGTACATTAGTTAACTGCTCGGAATTGGGGATCTCTTAGCCGAGTTCGAATTCCAGTCTTGTTCTTTATAGTCACTTACGCTTATAATGCCCTTGAGAAAGGTCGGGATCTACCCCGTGTCCTCCCAGCTATGGGATAATTACGAAAACCTGTATCGGAATATCATTATCTCTACTCCCAAAGTCTTACAATCTAAAAATATTTTCTGGATTTAAATAACCCGCAAAAGGTCGATAAGCCGCAAAAACAGATAAATCAAATCTTCTGCAAGTTCTTTCATTAACACATTCATCTCCATAAACAGGAGTGAATGTTTCTAGCCTCTTCGGCTGCTGAGTTTCCTTTCTTGAACTCATAAAGCATTATGTGTCTCAAATGATTCTTGGGTACTTCCATGTTAGAAGGGTTTTCATCAAACAAAATGTAATTTTATTGTTCTCTGAAATAAAATTTGATCAGTTTAAATGCATCTAAACATAAAAATAATGTTTAACTCCATTAGACATTATAAAATACTCTTTAAATTTCGTTCATTTTAACCAAAAGTTAAAATTCGGACAAAACTTATGAGATGACCTAATAGAAGGAAATTAGGTTTTTCTGTTAGGCTTGGAATTCTTTAATTTCTTGAAATTAGTCTCTCCTTGAATTCGAAATGCTACAAATTATATTAAAGTCTGTTTTTGAAGAGGAATACAAGACCACACCCCCTTGATTATTATGGGTGAGTCGCAGTTGAGCGAGAGACCAACAAAACTCCTTGTGACACTAAAGATGAACTGAAGGCAAAGATTATGGCAGCATTCGCTAACTTAAACAAGGAAACAGTTCCGAAAATTTGGAGGGGATTCTGAAGTCGTCTGGAGGCTGTAGTTGAAGCCAATGGCGATTTTATTGAATAAATTTACTCTTTACTATTCCAAGATATTTCGTTGTGATTTTTGTAAATATATCTGTTAAAATGAGATGTCAGGGTTATTTTCATTTATGCGTAATTTAGAGGACAATTTATCAATCGCACACTGTATACACAATCACATTTATAAACATCAAAATAATTTACCTGAAAAGATAAAGAAAGGTCATTATGCCTCCCATAACAGGCTAGGGTGAAGAGATACTATAAAATTGATGAAACGACAAAACTGGAAGTTGTTGGAACATATGACACATTGCAAGAAGGAAGGATAATAAATAGGGGGGGGATAGTTTTACTTGTGCTGCCAAAATAGAACGCCACAATCATGACTGTCATGAAAGAAAGTTGAGAAAAGGCGTGTCTAACAGCTGACTCAAGATGGCCTAACGGCTGATCTGAAAACCTGGTTTAAAAAACTCAATTATTTTAGAGTTTATTTTTTTGTATATTAAACATTTTGTGTGATGAACGGTTATGCTGTAAGACGATTTGGATAATTTTGCTTTTTACACCCGGTATATATCTATATTGAATCAATTGTCAGGTCTTCTAAGATGGTTGGTTCAGTGGACAATTTTTCTCGACAACAGCTATCGTGCACATTCATAAATCTATCATTCGTCTATCACAGGGTATGTGTGTGTATGTGTGTGTGTGTGTGTGTGTGTATGTGTTCGTGTGCGCTCCTTTGTGGGTATGTGTGTGTGTGAGAGAGAGAGAGAGAGAGAGAGAGAGACACTCAGAGAAGGCTATAACACATTGTGTTAATTTTTCTCAAAATATTTCCTAAAATATTCCCCCATTTGCAAACATCACATTTCTTTGCGGAGTCGGGAGGGGGGGTTGCTCTTGATTTTTTTAGAACCGTTTAATTAATGGAATGTCTTTTTTTTGTTTTTGCAAGTCAAATTGAAATAGAAACAAATAAGAGCGAAAAGCGATCACCATCGTCATCAGCGATCGGGTGTGGTCGTAGGGTTGCTGGCACAGCTGATCACCTGACCAGCGCCCTCTGTAATTACCCACAATTACTGGTTGCGTGCCCTTGTCTGAATTTCTCAGAATACTCTTCTGGTCCAAATAGAGAAACGATACAAGAGAGATAAAGAGAAAACGAAGTTCTCTTTTTGAGGTCAAATTGTAGATAGCATTTAAAGCATTTTCTTTTTCTTTATGTATCGATTTAGAATTTTTTAAAAATGTTCTGTGGGTTTATGAATTGGATAAATGGTTAGCGGCTCGGATTGAGGAATCGGAGAGCCAAGTTCGAATTCCAGTCGAATCCTTTACGCCACTTATGTGCTAAGGTGGAAAGGTAGGAATACTCTTCTTCTCCCTCCAGCTATGTGTACAGAGCAGGCCGGGCTCTATAGCCTTGGAAGACAACTGGCCTACCGCAGAAAGAAATGGTAACCTACTGCGGGGAAAAATCTGCCTCGTCAATCATGTATCGAAAGATACATTATCGCCTAAGCGTGTATCACGCATGGCACATAACTGACTGATGTGTACATATATATATATATATATATATATATATATATATATATATATATATATATATATATAGATATATATGTCTGTGTGTGTGTGTGTGTGTGTGTGTGTGTGTGTGTGTGTGTGTGTGATTTTAAGCGCATAATAATTAGTGCTGACGGTATTATATTCGATTTAGAATTAAAAAAATGTTCTGTGGGTTTATGACTGAGGAGGCACGTTGGATAAATGGATTGCAGCTCGGATTGAGGAATCGGAGAGCCAAGTTCGAATTCCAGTCGAATGCTTTATGTCACTTATATGCTAAGGTGGAAAGGTAGAAATCCTCTTCTTCTCCCTCCAGCTATGGGTACACAGCAGGCTGGGTTCTATAGCCTAGGAAGACAACTGGTCTACCGCAGAAAGAAATGGTAACCTACTACGGAAAAAATATGCCTCGTCTGTCATGTATCGAAGAATATATGATCGCCTGACTGGGTTTATGAATCATTTGGGGCATAGCTATATATAGAAAAGTGAGCTAAATGTTGATTGATGTGTCTCCTATCCATTTGAATAAATAGACAAGTATCAGATCGTATTTTCATTAGTTTTGAAACGGCTTCTAGTCGGGCGGAAATTACTTAAGAAAACCAACGAATATAAATAATCGAGAGATGAAAATATGACTTAGAAGTGGAATAAATACATTTAGAGAGAGAGAGGGAGAGAGAGAGGGAGAGAGAGAGAATTAAACAATCAAAATTGTATAATAGGAACGCACTGATAAAGTTACGTGATAAATAGAGAGATAGACAAAAATATTTCAGTCCAGAAACAGATAGATCGATAGATATTAATGGGCAAGACATAAATATATATATATATTAATATATATATATATATATATATATATATATATATATATATAGAGAGAGAGAGAGAGAGAGAGAGAGAGAGAGAGAGATACATACATACATACATACATACATATATAGAAAGATAAGACAAAATAATACAGATAGATCGATAGATATAAACTGACAAGACACACACATACACATACACACATACACACACACACAGACATACATATATATATAGAGAGAGAATAATAGATAGATAGATAGATAGATAGATAGATAGACAAAATAATTCAGATAGATAGATCGATAGTTATAAACTGAGATATGAAAAAGAAATATATATATATATATAGAGAGAGAGAGAGAGAGAGAGCGAGAGAGACAGACAGACAGAAAGACTGACAAATAGACAGTGAGAGAGATACATATAAATGGAGAGAGATAGACATGAACAGACAAAAATATATGCGCTCTGACACAGACAGACAGACAGATAGATAGATAGATAGATAGATAGATAGATAGATAGATAGATAGATGGATGTGACCAGACGAACTAAATATCTTCGACTTTTTTCTTTAAATATTGTTTTTCATTCTACAAAAAATGGCAGAAACATTGTAAATAAAAAGCCTACCAAGATGGGTGCCATCTGTGGGCGGGAATGAAAATCTTTACGGAAACTAATAAATCTGTTCAGTAATTCGAAGTTCAGATTGGTTTCTGGGTTCGGCTAAAAAGAAATGGATATCACGAGCACCTGCACGTTCACACAACCAACCCCGAAGACAGAGTCAAATAAAAGCAGACAATCAAAATGACACCTATACACACATATACATATATATATATGTATATGTGTGTGTGTGTGTGTGTGTGTGTGTGTGTGTGTGTGTGTGTGTGTGTGTGCATAATAATTAGTGCTGACGGTATTATAGTGTCTGAACTCAAAATTCGTGACCTGAGTTCGAATTTCGTCTTAGTTATATTATTTACTTTAGATATCTCTCTTTTCTGCCTGTATGTCTGTCTGTCTGTCACTCTCTGTCACTCTCTCTCTCTTTCTCTCTCTCTCTATATATATATATATATAAATTTATATATATATATATATATATATATATAGAGAGAGAGAGAGAGAGAGAGACACACACACACACAGACAAACAGACAGAGACATGACAAACTGGAAGATTTCTTGTAACGCGTTTCATCCGTTTGAATTTCTTCGGACTGGGCTTTGTTGATGTTGCCACGTCTACACATGCGCAGGAAACGAGAGACGCAGGTAGTTTCAAAATGTTTTTGCAACAATATTTTTTAAATACATTGAATTCTTACATATAATAATAGCATGCTCTCTCTTAGGTTAACTATTCATTCTGTGAATAAGTAAGTTATAACAAAATACTATATAAAATTCACTGTAAAGTATGACAACATTCTTGAAGCTTTCTTTATATAACATAACAAACATTAAGCAGTGTGGGAAGTATTATAACAAGTGTTTTTAAAACAATTATTTGATATCTTCGCTATGTCATGCATGGGGACTTTGATTGGTCAATTTACAATAGAATCCGACATATCCGGAATCCCTCATATCCGGAGTACCTCATATCCGGAATCTCGCATATCCGGACATGATTTTGATGTGTATATTTGAACTATCTGTGTGATATGTAACTGATTTGAAATTTCTGTTTTTCAGGAAATTTACTTTGGATAATTGCTTTTGCTTATTCCACCCTAATGGCTTGTATTGGTGCAAAAGATGATGGGAATAAGAGGAAAAGAACAACTTTGGAATTATCGCAAAAATTGGAAATTTTTAAACAGATTAGACACTGGTGAAAGTTCATTGTAACTCATGGCTGACTTCAACGTAGGAAAGTCAACATTGTATGATATAAAATCTTCCAAAGAAAATATTCTCCAGCGTTCACACTCTCACAAGGAAAAAAGAAATTAAAAAAACATATCAGTGATGAAACCTGGAGTGAAATTGAAAAAACTATTGATAAGGTTGTCAGTTTTATGAAAAGAAAGCCAGCATTCAGCTATGACTATTGAAATAACGCATGCAGAGTTAAAAAGAATAAAAGCAAAACAAAATGCGGAAAAAAGTTGAGAATGACATTAGAAGAGAAAGAATCATCATGCAACAGCGATTAAAAAATCCTCGTTACAATATTTGTTTTGCATACGTGGCAGACTTAATTTAATGAATTTTCATTAACATAATTTATTTCTTTTTCCTTAAAATCAATTCCGTTATATTTCACTCACCATTAGCTTATTTTGTTTACCATAAAACATTGAAAATAAATATTAAACCTGATTTCAGCTATTTTGTTTTAATTTAAATATAACCCCTCATATATTAACTTTGTAACCAATTGCTCATATCCGGAAGGCCTTCTTAGTCCTGTTGTCAGGGATTCTACTGTATAAAGAAATATCAGCGATCAGCCTGTTCGTTTTAGGGTTCCTCATATGCGGAATCCCTCATATCCAGAATCCCTTATATCCGGACTTTGTATCCAATTTCTCATACCAGGAAGGCCTTCTTAGTCCGCTTGTCAGAGTTTCTACTCTATTCCAACATTTAAAATGTATGTCACTTTCCTATAATTGCGAAGCGTTTTTATGACGTTGCTCTTACGCGATCCTCACACATTTAATTCGATTTCGATTGGAACTTATCCTCGCGACGGCAGTCTATCTTGCCGCACCGGTAACTGCCACTCTAAGTTCACGCTAACAGAATCTTTGGCTCTTTCAATATGGCTACAGCTTCACCAACCTGACTCAGTTGTGCTACATGTGATCAGAGACACGTAGATCTGTCTATGCTGAAAAACAATACAAAAAAACATTTTCGCACTACTCTGCTATCAAAATGGTCCTTCAGCAACTTCATCTATTTTCCACTGTTCAAGCAAATTTAACGAAATATCTTTGAATATTATGTCTCCCCAAAGTATCAATCTATTACTCCAAATTCCACTGTTTTTTTTCTTCCAGTAATCTTTATAGTTTTGCTTTCCAGTAGAGTTTCTGAAAAGTTCTCGCTTATTGCAATGCAGCTCTCATTTCTGATGTTGATCTTATACCAAATATATACATCCTGTAATCCATAATTCTTTATCCAACATAATCTTGCTTAAAAGGCTTTTAGTTCAATACTGGTTTCTTATCGTAAATATAATTTAGTCAAAGTTCTAGAATTTATAATTGCAGGTTCCCCATGACACCAATTTGGACTAGTCACTCGACCCGTCTAATCTTGCAGCCTTCTTTGATCAGTCTCTATCTTGTATTTTTATAGAGCAACAATAGATCGGTTGATCTTAAAACTTCACGAGAATTTATGAAATACCACTTTTTGATATTCTTACATCTGTAGAAACTACACGTTGGCCATTTGACTATCTACATCTGCATTTCTTAGAGAATTCCTCCGTATTTTATGGTAAGTAAGCATGCAACAATTCCATATGAGAATATGTTCTATACGTATATATATATAAAATATATGAAATATATATATATGTATGAAATACAACTATATATAGTATATAATAGTATAATACCTTTATATATAGTATATAATAGTGTAATATACTATATATAGTATATAATATACTATATATAGTATAATAGTATAATATACATACACACATATATATATGAAATATATATATATATATATATATATATATACATATATACACACACACACACACATATATATATATATATATATATATATATATATATATATATATATATATATATATAAAATACCACTTTTTAATATTCTTAGATCTGTAGCAAATACGCGTTGGACATTTTTCGTTTCTACATCTTCATTTCTTGGAAAATTCTTCCGTATTTTATGGTAATTAAGCATGCAACAATTCCATGTGTAAATATATCCCATATATATATATATATATATATATATATATATATATATATATATATATATATATATATATATATATATATATGTATTCTTTTATGTGACGTGTATTGAACTCACACTCTTTGGGTCCTGTTTACTGGATCTAACGCCTTTATCTACTGTGCGATGTGTCCTCAAGGACACATGGCACAGTTAGATCCTGTGACAGAAGCCAAAGAGTGTGAGTTCAATACCCGGTTAAGGCGGTGGAGAACTTGGAAAGGGGAATTAACAGGAAATAACTGATAAGTGACATCCATTAGATATGGCACGTGGAACTAGAAAAGTCAACCCCAGCGAGCGAAATAAAGGGTTCGTTTCGACATTCTAACCACCTGAAGAAGTCCAGAGCGTACAACGGCCGAAACGTTGTGATAAATATGGCAACAAAGATGAGTATGTTAGTCCGAACAATAGTGTAAAATGTATTTTTATACTTTCATGATGTTTTGTTTGGGCGGGGGAGTACTATTGGCCTAGATGTTGGTCCGTTACAACTGCTACACCTCCGTGTCAGCGAGAACTTGAACACCAATTAAGAGGTGGTTCCAGTCTCCGCAAAACCTCCAATATTTCGATCAGAGGCCTTGCTATTCGATGCGGTTCATGGTCATGCACAGAACTGTACACTTATTAACCGGAAATGATTAGAAATTTAATATAGTTTAAAAATTTCTGCAGAGTTTTGCACGTTACTGTATGTATGTTTATTTGTAGGAGATATAATGGTATCCGAAAAAAAGTAGGCTGTGTGTATGTATGTTTGTCTAAGGATATAGAGAGTGCGGATATAGTAATCACGTATTCACGTGACTATCACGGTTCATGCCTTCTTTCGGTTACCAGATCGCATTGAAGAATGAAACAATCGAACTATGGCGTCGATTCCAATGCTCGCATTTTCGAAATTTATAAAGGTGTGGACACTTCAGCGAGGGGTAATGTTTAGCAAGCTTGTCGCGCTAGATCAGTTACGATTGAGTACTGACTTTGAACCTCACTGGGTGTCCCATACTTTCGGCTTATCTATTAAATCGATGAATCTATAAACTGTATATTAGATATTGAGCAATCATCCCTATTAATATATATATATATATATATATATATATATATATATATATATATATATATATATATATATATATATATATATATATATTTTAGAATTGGACATAGTCCGACAATTTATTTAAAGACATTTATATTATGTTTAACGTTCTTTTTTCAGGCCGGTAAATGTTATTTAATACTGTTTATTATAAAAACAGAGAATTTGCTTAAATACTTGTATCTATAAAAAGAACGTTAAACATAATATATATATATATATATATATATATATATATATATATATATATATATATATATATATATATATATTGAATTGAGAAATCAGGGAAGGAAGTGTGGGTTTGCAAACAGTGTCTATTACGGCTAATAATGCAAGACTCTTCGGTAAATCGAATAGAGTTCTCTCAGTTACTGTGTCTTCATCTAAAAATAAATACGCTTAAATTTACCTTCATCCCAGCCGTGCGCCAACGACTAAAGGACAGAAGGTTCAACTGACGCCAATTCAAACGGGTTTCGATCCTAGCTAGAGACAACCGGACGTCTAGTCTCATTGATGAGCTGTGAAACAGCGAAACACTCCGTCTGTGGATGACAATATACATCCACCTGAAAAACTTATTTCGGTTGAGCTCTCTTTAAAATATCTATATTGTGGTAGTTTTTAGTTTTTTCCTGTAAGAAATACATATGGTCTGTTAAAATAAAACATCGAACTCTCTGTAGATTAGTTTTAATAATTAATATTACTATGATCCACCCTGATTATATACCAACGGATCGATTACCTGCACTATATATATATATATATATATATATATATATATATATATATATATATATATCTTGACCGTGTTTTGAAACAAGAAAATGAAACATTTTATAAAACATAAATATAACAAATTATTTCTAATTCTAACAGTTGAAATATAATCCATGAAAATGGCTAAATGTATAGCCGAAAGCGCTCGGACAGTTTTTATATAATTTATCATCTGAAAAGAAAAACATTATTAGATCGCACGAGAAATTATATAAAAAAACTAAATAAAAGCACCTTGTCAGTCGTTTTTAATGAAATGTGCATATATATATATTATATATATATATATATATATATATATATATATATATATATTATAAAGAAGTAGTAATACAAAGAATAAATCAGTAAAGTTACTGTAATTAATAGCGAAGTCACTTCGCTAACAGATTTAATAAAGCATTAACTTTCTAACCACTCATTGAATGAGGCGATCTTTTTTTTGTAAAATAGATGTGAGATTCAGTCCATTTGCAAGTACTTTCAATATGGCTACAGCTTCACCAACCAATTTCAGTTAACTTCCGAGACGAAAATACATGTAATATAGGTCGAAAGATAATTTTTTTTAAGCTATGTTCAGTTAAAAAACTTTGGAAAGAGCAGTGTCGCGATTAATTCCATATAATATTATTCTGCTCCATTTATATATATATATATATATATATATATATATATATATATATATATATATATATATATATATATATATATATATATAATTAAGTAATTCATTGAGTCTGACTCAATGAATTACTTAATTATAATTATCAAATCCGCCTAACAATTTCTATCATGTGTATATCATTGCTTGATCCGGCTTCTAATGCTTCAGTTTGAGCAGCTTGGTGATAGTAGTCGTGGCTCCTGGGGGCACAGTCCTATGGTTACAGAGAATTTCAGTTGAGTTCCACCACGGAATATGTGAGCGAGCGGCGCTATTTTGAGTCTGATTTGCTACCTCTTCGTCACCGAGGACCGTTGGATTTGTTGGTATGACGTTTGCTTGAAAACTCAAGTGTCAGGGTTTCAATTCTCGGTTGTGGATGCGCACTGCTGATGAGTCCCAAATATAGGACGAAACAGCCGTCCAGTGCTTTCTGCATTCTTTTGAGGTCTCTTTCAGACTCAATGAATTAATTAATTATAATTATCAAATCCTCCTAACAATTTCTATTATATATAATCTATTTTCTGTTTATACGTCATTTTTATAGATTCAAGTTATTTAAGTAAGTGCTGTTTTTTAATTAAACAATATTAATTACATTTACTGGCGTGAATGTTCGGGAAATTGCATTAGAAATATACGTTCACAGAAGGATTCATATAAATATATATATATATATATATATATATATATATATATATATATATATATATGAAAGTGAACATTGAAGTCAACACTCAAAGGCGACAAGCTGTTTCATGTCAGGTCGCCTGACGATTGCGTCTAACATGAAACAGCCTGTCGCCTCTGAGTGTTGACTTCAATGTTCACTTTTATATTTATATTTACATACGCTCTATCTCTTATATTGAACACTTTATCCCATAAATATAGCACACATTAAAAGCACATTCAATGAGCTGTGAAACAGCGAAACAGTCTGTCTGTAGATGACAAAATATTGGCTTTTGAAAAATTAATTTCGGTTGAGTTCTGTGGGTATGAGGGGTGCATTTGTAAACAGTGACTATTAAAGCTAATATAGCACGACTCTTCGGCAGAATTGAGTCACTGTCAGTCACTGTGTGTTTATCTAAATCTAAAAATAAACACGCTATAATTCACCTTCATCCCTGCTGTGCGCCGACGGCTTAGTGGTAGAAGTTCCAACTGACGCCAATTCAGTCGGGTTTCGATCCTAGCTAGAGGCAACCGGACGTTTAGCCACTCTGATGAGCTGTGAAACAGCGAAACAGTCTGTCTGTGGATGACAAATATATATATATATATAGAGAGAGAGAGAGAGAGAGAGAAAGAGAGAGACAGAGCAAAAGAGATAGACAGAGACAGAGGTTTGCGCCTTGGATTTATAAATCAGATCTTATTGATTGAGGAAACGGAGAGCCGAGTTTGAATTCCAATCGCGTTCATTATAGTCACTTCCATTATACATTACAGCTTCAGGTTATGAAGAAATAACCTGCCAGACAGGATCCTATAGTCTTGGAGATGGACAACTATGAATTCAAAACCTGTGCAGAGTCCTTTGGGGGAAATTGTAGCATACTGTGCCCCAGTAATCTGTATTCTGCTCTTTCCCCAAAAAGTGTGCTTAGATCTGCACTAGCCTTCGCCACTAGAATCAAATGATATGTGCGAATAGTTTGTCTGTGGGTTCTGAGAACTGGCCTGCTTGACTCTGATACGTCGAAAACGACAGGAAAGTAAAGTACATATATATATATATATATATATATATATATATATATATATATATATATATATGATGGACTCTACCGTCGAATTCGACGTATGAGGGTCAGATAGATCAGTTCCTAGACACATGAGATTTGATTATAGTGGTGAAGGTTTTGTGCAGGGCCATCCACATGGAGGGACGAATATAGGGAACTGGTGCAGCGAATGCAACAAGGTGCCCAAACGACCCTCCGCAGGTTTTGAATTCAGAGTTGTCCTTCTCCTAGACCAGTTGCTATCAAAGGCTATAGAACCCAGTCTGTCCTGGTTGGAGGGAGAAGAAGAGGATTCACACCTTCCCAAGGGTATTAGCACGTAAATGAATGTAATGGATTCGACTGGAATTCGAACTCGGCTCTCCGATTCCTCAATCCAAGCCGTTATCCATTACTCCAGCGTGTATGTGTATATATATGTGTCCTCCAAAAGGAATCGAACCTGTATCCTATACGGAACTGTCATATAGCCTGGCGTGCCTTAACCGATTGGCTAGTGTAATGGATAGTAGCTCGGGTTAAGAAATCAGATCTTCTTGATTGAGGAATTGGAGAGCTGAGTTTGCATCAGTTTCTCTATTCCGCTCTTTCCCCTAAAATTGTGCTTGGATCTGCATAAGCCTTCACCACTAGAATCAAAGCGGATTTATTTTTAGATAAAAAGAGAGTGACTGACGAAACAAAAATGAATTTGCCGAAATTCCATGACGCGTTCGACGGAGTAGTGGTGTATTCAAGAAAAAATCTAAAATTGTTTTTTTTCACTGCAAATTATTTATTATGTCATATCCAAGTACTTTATGAAAAATCAGAAGCGGTTACGCAATATTTCAAGCTCAATTTAAGTTTATAGTTCGTAACCATGCAATGAGATGAGGTAACATAAACCGTAGATTTTTACTGCGGAATATCATTACATTATTGTTACATAATTATAGGGAAATATTTAAGGTCTTCTGTCAAAAGCATTTCACTTTTGGTCATATATTAATTTAAAATATCCATTTTTACAGGCTTTAATTTTGAAATGGAATAAGATCATTCTAAATTTCAAAATTTCGCTATCGTCCATCAAATTGACTGGAAGAAAGTGATCTAAAAACAACAATGGAAAAGAGAAGTAACAAAGCATAAACGAAATAGCTCCAGTTTGTTCAACTTAGGAAACTTAACATTGCAGCCAAAGTATTCTAAAATCCAATAACAAAGGAGGAAATTAAAAATACCTAACAACAAATCGAATATATTATCAAAATCTATATTCTTTTTATTTATTTGTTATGTAACTAAATACATAACTGTCAACAATATTTCCGTAAAACTTGATATTTCTTGTAATAAATACTTAATAAATGTTATTGTTATTCTTTTATTTAAACGTTAGATAGTCTTACATTTACAATTCCTTAAAGCGAACCACGAAAATGAATGTTGATCAAAACTGCCTGAAATCTTTTAGCGCCTATTACCGCAAAATAATTAAATGTTGAGTACGCCCTTCCTCCGCCGGTCGAGTCATATACTAAAAACCCATATTTTTTTTTAATATTGTCTCTTCTTCACCTGCATGTGTAGCCCTATGAACATAAATAAACCTAGTCCGATGAAGCCCTAAGGGGTTAAACGCGTGAGAGGAAATCTTTTTACACTTTTTAATACACACACACACACACACACACACACACACACACATATATATATATATATATATATATATATATATATATATATATATATATATATATATATATATATATATATATTCCTAGATTCTAGAAAGTTTATATCTGCGTAGTTTTGTATTGCTTAAAGAAAGCAATTCCAAAAGAATAAATGTATTCTATATTTTATAGACTGTTTAATAAATGGAGCGTCTATTTAAATATGAATATCCACTAAAAATAATGTTTGATGTGATCAAATCTCTTGGCATTAACATCACCCCACAACGCCAACGAAAAAAAAAACAAAAAAAAAAACGAAAACACATACACACGGGAAGAACCAATTGTTGTGAAAATAAAAACATAGAACAAATTAAGAATATTGGCTGAAAACATTCAGTTATGTGCCATGCGTGATACACGCTTAAGCGATCATGTATCTTTCGATATATGAATGACGAGGTCGATTTTTTCCCCGCAGTATTTCTGGGGTAGATCAGTTGCCTCCAAGGCTAGTGAACCCGGTGGCAGGAGAAGAAGAGGGTTCATACCTTTCCCAACGAAAAGTAATGCAATGGATTCGACTTGAATTCGACTCTCCATTTCCTCAATCTAAGCCGCTATCCATTACTCCACCGTGACTCCTACGTAAACATTAATAGAACCTAACCATCAACTTGAAGTAAACATCACAAAAACAAACAAACGTGTAAGTTGGGCGAAAAAGTACATCAAAATTGATTTCTCAAAAGTACCTTTTACTGATGAACATTGAAATACTTTTTGATGGATCTGATTCCAGGTGTAGAGGGCGGGTCTTTCAGAGTCACAGACAACGAATAAGGAACAAAAGTGGTTAAGTGAATTATTATGTTGAACTACATGTAAGCATTAATCTATAATTGCATTTAAATTGATTACAATGGTCATCATCAATACGGATAATTATTGTATTAGGTTGCCCTACATGAAATGACGCCTTTTTTGGTTGGTTGTTCATCCGGTCGTCTAACGAAGTAACCTCCTTGGCATATATAAAAAGAAATCTTGACTTATTCCTGACTCTTTCTTTCCAGATATTTTTCTTTCAATATATTGTTACTCATAAACCAAATGAAAATGATTAAAATGAAAAAAATATCGAGTAATCTTTCTGTGTGAGTACGAACTGGGAAAAAATAACCATTTTTGTATCGATTCATTATCGATCGGAAATGAATATTCTTTGACAACAATAAGACAATAGGCCAGAGGTTAGATGCAAGTGAATCACCAAAACAATATCCAAAACCTCCACTGCACCCTAAAAAGTTCATTGCTACTGTATGGTGGTCTTTCAAATGGGTTATTCATTATACATTCCTGCCTCAGGGGAAATCAATAACACCGTCGTATTCTGGAGAAATTGAGTGTATTCATGAAAAATTGAAAAAGAAACAACCTAGACTTGTGAATAGGGAGGGAGGGCCCAATATGGCTGCACGACATCACACAGCTGCACACTTCTCAATCAACTGTCCAAAAACTGCATAGTCTCATCCTCCATGTTCACCTTATATCACTGCTACTAAATATCACTAATTTAAGCATTTTGAGGAATAAAACATTCTCCAACAAGGAAGAGGCAATCAAAACACTTGAACTGTTTATTGCATCGAAAGATGAGAAATTGTTTAAAAGATAGGATTGAGAATTTACATGTCCGTTGGAGAAAGTCATTCAAGTCTATTTCAACTTTCATTTTACAGAAGCGTTTTATACATATCCTATAAATTGCGTCACTTCATGTGTGAGAACCCTTTTTTTGTTTTCTTCGTACAGGTCATAATCAAGAATATTTTAGCTAAAGGGTATATTCAAGCCAGACAATAATCCTTTGTTGTCAAAAGCTGGCTATTACTCACCTTGCCAAAAATGTAATAAATTAATCAATGACTTGCCTAATAAACACTGACATACATATACATATGTGTGTGTGTGTGTGTGTGTGTGTGTGTGTCTGTGTGTGTGTGAATAAAAAGAGACAAGAGAAAGAAACTATTCTTAGCTGACTAATATTCCTGAATATTACTCGCTTGTTTTACTTTTTGCCAGACTTTAAATTAGGCCATATCCCAAAAAGGTAACTGACTTGTAAAAGGTAAAATACTTTACAACTGCCATCTATGAAATTTAGCACATACAAACTATTTTCATGCTCTACATGGACTATCTCAGACTGCCCATATCTCTAAAAAAAATTCTTGAATGTTACTCTTACTTTTTGCCAGATTTTGAATTATGACACTTTCTGTCCTCCACATGTTTTGACTGACCTTTTAACCACCTGATGAACATTCATGAACATTCTCAAATTTAAAAGACTTGATAAACCAATGACATCCTTGCTTTTGTATATAAACACGTGCATATATATATATATATATATATATATATATATATATATATATACATAAAAGTGAACATAGAAGTCAACACTTAGAGGCGACAGTCGCCTCTAAGTGTTGACTTCTATGTTTACTTTTATATTTACACACGCTCTATCTCTGATATTAAGAACTTTATCCCATAAATATAGCAAACTTTAAGACTATATTTCTTCATATATATATATATATATATATATATATATATATATATATATATATATAGTGTATTTGGGCAGTAAATCATTATTCAAACATCTATTTTATATACAACATTTGGATATATTGTGAGACAAAAGCTTAGATCGAGTATAATAAAAAAATAATAAAAATATAATAAAAATAAAAAAATATAAAAAATATAAAATATGAAAAGAAAATATAATAAAAAATATCGAAATGTTGGACAGCGTCTGTCTTTATTTTCTCATGAAACTAAAGCCACTATATGAAGTTTAGAACAACACATGATCAAACCTAATAGACATTCATTTTATGTTATATATAATCAAATATATATTCTTATATATATATATATATATATATATGCATATATATATATATATATATACACACATATATATATATTTCAAGATTATCTCAATGCTCTCTATCATATATATATATATATATATGTATATATATATATATATATATATATATGATAGAGAACATTGATTTAATCTTGAAATATTGAAGCCATCTTTTCCTTCCAATTATTTTCCTTTAGTTTTCTTTCTATTTCTTTATTGGTTAGACCTCTAGGAATGCTAACTTTGTGGATATTCTGTTCAATATTAAATCATCATTCATGCATTTGTTTTGCTTTTCTATGCCATCTTTGTAAACCTCTGTTGTTTCCATTTCTTTCCTGAATTCTTTCCTCACTCATATGTTATGGTCAAGTCTTGAGAGACAATTCGGAGATAGGTGAGGCCAAATTCCAAAACTGACTTGTAAAAAGTCATACTTTACAACTGCCATCTTATTCTTAGCACATGCAAACTATTTTCTAACTCTATATAGATTATGCTCATATCTCTAAAAAAAAAAAAGAGAAAAGAAAAGAATCCTTGAATGTTACTCTTACTTTTTGCCAGACTTTAAATTATGACACTTTGTGCCTCTCCATGTTTTGACTGACGTTTCAAACTCCTGCTGGACATTCATGAACGTTCCCAAATGTAAAAGCCTTGATAAACCAATGACTTCCTTGGCTCTGTATATAAACACGTGCAAGCAAAATATATCCTACATGTGCCTTCATAAATTCTCTCAGAGGACGAAACACCTCGACTAATAACAGCTTGTCTTTTTTTATTCATTTCGTTTTCTCTACAGATACACTCTATCTGAGAATATACTTATCGATTATAACGTTATTTTTTTTTTTAGCGGATACCAATATTTAAATAGACGTTCCGTTTATTTATAAAACAGTATATTTGTTTATTTATTTATTTTCGTCTATCGGAATGAATATTCGAGAAATCTTTCTAAAGAAAAACAAGCGCCCGGCGGCAGGTTTCGATACTTTTTCTTCGAAAGCGTATTTAGAATCGTCTAGACCGACACGTGTGATTCGATATCTTGCCATATATTTTTTTTTTACCCAACGCTGCCTGATTTATTTATTGATTGTTTGGTGTGTTTTTTTACGGTTTATCAATGTTTTGCTGGTTGTTTTCATCCAGAAAATATTTTTTCATTGGAAGAAACTTTGTAAAAATATAATGTTTTAGCGATACAAGTCACACTAATTAACACATAGGTGAAGAAAAAGAGGTGCACTTGTACCATTTCCAAGCGTATTTGCGCGAATATATAAGAATATATACTTGACTATATAAGGGTGTATTTCTACGTATACATACATCTATATCTATAAAAGGCAGGATGTGTGTGTGTGTGTGTGTGTGTGTGTGTGTGTGTGTGTGTGTGTGTGTGTGTGTGTGCGTGTGTGTGTGTGTGTGTGTGTGTGTGTGTAACGAATGCACGGCCGGAATTTTCGACGGATATGCACCAAGATTTACATGCCCTTTCTCCAAGTTATTCTATAGGCCAAAACCTACTTTGCATTTCCCAACTCCCATCGATAGTGGAAATAATCGAATTTGTCATGCTTGCGGCCATTTTCTACTGACCAGAGTGAGAGCCTATAGCTGGCTGCCACGAATAGGCAGGAAGATTCTATTGGCCAGCGTGAGAGCCAACAGCTGACTGACACGAATGTAAACTAGCATGCTAGCATACAAATACATTCGATAGCTGCATTCGTCACAAATGGGAAAAATTTTACTCTGCATGGCACTTTACTCCAGTTGGCTCATTCGCTTGCTTAAACTCAACGTTGATTCTGATTCAGCAGAGCTGGGTTGGGTGTGAAAAGTTATTTGTTGTTAACATTCTTTTTTCATTCGGTTTTTCCAGTTACGAGTCCTTTTTTTTTAAGCTGATCGTCTTGTGTTCATTTTGTTTAGTTCTTTTTTCGTAACAGATTTAATGTTTAGTATAGAGCTTAGAAAAAAAATTGCAGTGTGAGATAGGCAAGAAGTAAGGCATGTAGCAACATCAGCACGGCAAAGGGCACTCCTTTAAAGGCAAGGAATTGCAAAAATATTTTAAGTCAAGTGATAGCGATTGCTGTATGAGTCGTACGATTTTTTAATCAAGCACGGGCAACGCCGGGCCATGCTGCTAGTGAATATATAAGGGTATAAACATGAATATATAAGGGTATATCCCTGAATATATAAGGGTATATCCCTGAATATATAAGGGTATATTTGCACGAATATATAATGGTATATACGTGAATATAACAAGTAGTATATAATGGTATATACGTGAATATAACAAAGTTAAGCAACGTCGAGTTAATTGAAACTCGGCTGACCAATTAACAATTCTGCCCCATTACACCACACGCGCATGCGAGCTTATATCGCCTGGTATTCCCAAATGGTTACCCATCTAGGTAATGATCAGGCTCGACGTTGCTTAACTTCGGTGATCGTAGGGGAACTGCTGTTCCGATGTGGTCGTAAGCCTCTTAACGCTGCATGATTTTCCCTTAATTATTCAGCGTCCAGTGTATTTTTTTTCATCTTCGATGGTGCTGTCATTAAAGCTCTATACATTCTTGTGAAGAATTTCAAATTAAATTGCAACTCTTTAGAGGAACATTATAATGAGTCAACTCGTACTGGTCAACGAGTTGGACATAATAGAATCTTCGTCAAGAGACTACATGTCACACACACACACACACACACACACACACACACACACACACACACACACACACACACACATATATATATATAAGACTATATGTCACATATACTTAAATACTGAGAGCCAGTCCTGTGTATGACAGCAAAGTACACCCGTCAGCAAAGCATTTGATTGGGAGATGGGAGGCTTTGAGGAGATCTTACTTGCTGTTGCTCCCTTGTCCACCCTGAACCTTCATGGTAGCACCTGTTAGGAGTCCCAGCTATGGGCAAATACTGAACCGCAAACAAAGGCAACACACTATGAAAGTATGAAAATACGTTTTTATAGTAAAAATACCAGAAATACATTTTTATATATAAAAACAAACAACAATCTCTATTTATAGTAAAATTACCGACAATACATCTTTAAAGACAAAGGTATTGCTGCCATATATGGTCTGGAGCCCCTTCTGTTTTGTCTCAGGGTTCTTGATAAGATCCAGAGACGGATATGCAATGTAATTGGCCCTGATCTGGCATCTCGTCTGCAGTCGCTCTCTCACAGACGTGCCGTCGCCTCTATCTGTCTTTTTTACAAATACCTTCATGGTAATTGCTCCGAATAGCTGCTTTTGCTGGTTCCCAGACTTCATGAATTCAAGCGTCCTACGAGGCTGGCATCCCGCTCCCACCCTTTCACTGTTGAAACTGTTAAATGTAGCCGTCTCTTCTTCTCCAATAGCTTCATATCTCGCACCTCTCGCCTGTGGAACTCACTTCGCTTTTCCTGTTTCCCTGATAGCTATAATCTCCAAATGTAATGTCAATCGACATCTCCAGTTGCGTTGATCTATCCACTATCCTACTCGTCATCCTTTCCTCTATCACTCCTTTCTGCTCTCGCTCCAAATCCTCTGCAACTCCTTGCGTGTTAGTGGCTTCTCGCCTTGCTTGGGGTGAAATGCTTAAAATAAATGACGAGCAATACATTTTATAGTAGAATTAAAAAACTGAATTTTATAGCAAATGACTAACAGTACGATGTATTTGTATTTGAAGCCTTAAAATTGTACTCAAAATATGTAGATTTCGCTATTAAATAACTTACAGTTGTTGATATGACGCTAAACAAAATCATCACGCCAACCAATTACTGAGAGCAACGCTAAATCTCAGCTGCAAATAAATATTTGTCCAAGGAAGGAGTAATCAAGAGACTGGACAGCATCTTAAAATATCGCATCCAAATTTTGCCAAAAGATCGAGACCAAACAGTACCTACATGAAGCAATTCATAGTATGATACCCCTGAATCAGAAAAGAAGAATTCGGTAGACTTATGAATGTCAGAACCGGGTGGAAATATGCGGCAAGAATTGTTAGTTTGAAATTGACTAGAAAACAAATAGTCACTGTGTTCAGCGTACATCCAAGTCATTCCCTCCGCAGGCGTTCGTTCATCAATAATGCACGAGTTCCTGTTTTTGTCAATTCGGCATCTGGAAAAAATAACTATCACGACATTGGTACAGCAAGGACATTTGTAACTTCCATTTGACGATACCAAATTTCTCTGTATTTTTTCGCATACCAAATACTAGGTTACCTGTTTTTATATCGCTTCACTTCGTATCCCATCATAAATAAATAAAATACAAAATTTAGAGTATTAATAAACAAAAAAATTGTTGTCAGAAACAAAGAAAAGAGTACTGAAATCCGAAGAGCATTGATATAACGAAAGATACCTTCAAAAAGCTAAGCAAAGTATAAAGGAATAGAAAAATGGAAACAAAAAGGGAACTTATATTTAACATAAAGAAGAGATTGTTGATATTTCTAGGCCACATGAGAAAAGGGGGCTAGTAAAATGAGATAATCACAAGAGATATTGAAGCCAAGAGGAACAGAAGAGAACAACTCATAACCTTCCAAAAGATGCCTTACAAAAACTAAGCAAAATATAAAGTAAAAGAAAAATAGAAGCAAAAAGGAAACTTATATTTACCATAAAGGACAGGCAGTTCATTGGTTTGGTTTATTTTGTTTTACGGCATATCAAACTCAATGGGTTATTTAATGCCGACAACATTTTTTATTGCTGGTAATATTTTGTTTCGTCAAAGATCTGTTTCTGGTAATATTTTTCTTTCAAAATTGTAGCTGCTCGTAATAATTATTTTCAAAAAAATGTATTGCTGGTAATAGTTAACTAGTTGCCATAGCTGGGACCCTGGGCAGGTGCTACCACCCTGGGTCAGGGTGGACCTCAGAAGACCAGCAATTAGGAGGTGGTTCCTCGCTCCTCAAAACCTCCTGATCAGAGGCCTTGCTGCTGGATGTAGTGTATCGTCTTCCCCAGGACGAGAAGAGACAGTTGACATTTCTAGGCCACATGAGGAAAGGGGGCTAGTAAAATGAGATACTAAAAGGAGATATTTGAAGCCAAGAGGAACAGAAGAGAACAACGCATAAGCCACCTAGCGAGCTTCGCTAAAATGGATGACGAGTCAATGTTTAGTAGAGATAACAAAAAGACACAAATTATTGAGAGCTACTAATAATAGGAAATTGTGGGGAGCCATGATCGTCTACGTCCTGAATTAACACGGCACATAGAGAAGAGTGTAACTACTGAGGTCGGTGAGGCTTAATATATCGGAACATAAATATATTTTGGTGCATATCGGGCTGATCAGACTTAGTATCGATCCAGGAGTAAATGGTTGTGTCATTACTTATTTCTAATGTCTAAAGTGTCCTCATTGTTATATCTATATAAGTCTGCATCCGTGATTTACTTATAACATTTCCTCATCTTGTAGAGTTATGAGTTCAAATTCTGTCCTGATGCTTCTCAAATTGATAACGACAATAACAGAGAGCAGGGAGGGGTGAAGGTTCAACATGTCAGACATTACGTCACTTCTTTCCTGAGATTCCGCATTGGGTATACGAGTCATGAAAATCGAGGAGATATGTCAACGATATCGCACCATATCAAGATAAAGCAACTCGATAAATGTCTTCCAGTGAGAGTCAAAGTGTTTGACGTTTTCAAGTGTGTTGCGAAATTCGAATGATCCATTTCTTGATCGAATAGTGACTTCGATGAAAAATGTATCCTTTATGACAATAATAAAAGATAGGTTCAGGGAATTGGTCATGAGAGAACCCTCACACACGCAAACTTTCCAAAACCGAAACTGTACCAAGATTTTGGTGGTTCTGGCACGGTTGGTTACTGGACATTTGTGTCCCGGACAAGTGCGTATCTAGATATTTTCGTCCCTAGACAAATGCGTCCCTGGATATCTGCGTACCTCTGAATTTTTTTTTTAATCTTTTAACGGTAATTACCATGAATTTTGTAAAAAGCATAGGTCGTGATCATAAACTTACAAAAAAGTAAAAGAAATAAAATTTAAATAAATAAAAGCTTATGTTTGTTTAAAATGCAATGACCGATTAACAGTGGTTACTGTATGAATTCTTGCTCTCCAAGATCACTCTACACATCACCATTATGTTTTTGTTTCATCGGCGTTTTTTCTTATTATGATAATGGTAGCATAATTTTCCTCGTTCACAGATATCTTTCCATCAGTGTTTGATTATCGAAACTTAGCCATGGGTTCCAAATAAAAACAATCTATAAAATCCAGAATCTATTCGATGTACAGCACTGTAGTGAACTGAAAATGCTAGCTTAATTTTTCTCTCTTTTTTTATGCGATGAGGTATTATGTACACTATTTACATTATGCGGACTATTGTCCTAATCTTTGTCGCCATATTTATCACAACGTTTCGGCCGTTGTACGCTCCAGCCTTCTTCAGGTGCTTGGAAGATTCAACTGAACCCTTTATTTCGCTCACTGGGGTAGACTCTTCTAGTTCCAAATACCATGTTTAATGGATGTCAGTTATGAGTTATCTCCTGTTAATTCCCCATGTCAAAGATCACCACTGCCTTAACCGGTTATTGAACTAACACTGTTTGGGTCCTGTCATTGGATCTAACTAACGCTTAACCCGGTTAAAGCAGTGGAGAATTTAGAGTGGGGAATTAACAGGAGATAACTGATAACTGACATCCAAATAAAAAACAATCTATAAAATCCAGAATCTATTCGATGTTTGTTGTACGTTTCGTAGTGAACTGAAACCGCTAGCGTAATTTTTCTCTCTTTTATTTATTTATAATAATAACCTTTCTGCTTGTTTAGAGTAATTGAAGGTATTGGTGTACAAATTTTTATACTAAACAACAATTTTAAAAAAAAGTTTTTTCTTTCAAATTTGATTTTTACTACCTTTTTGCTTGTTTCGAATAATTCAAAGTTGGATTTCAATTAGCAACTCTTAAGAAAAGAATGTATAGTAACTTCAAAAAATTATCAGTTACGCAATTATCAGTTACAACAATTTTAAAAAAAAGTTTTTTCTTTCAAATTTGATTTTTACTACCTTTTTGCTTGTTTCGAATAATTCAAAGTTGGATTTCAATTAGCAACTCTTAAGAAAAGAATGTATAGTAACTTCAAAAAATTATCAGTTACGCAATTATCCAGGGACGCATTTGTCAAGGGACACAATTGTTCAGCTACGCAATTGTTCGGCCACTGATTTTGGTGCCTGATGGTGAGCGTTTCGCTTTATCCATTACAGTTGTCTGGAATCTACGCAGAATATCACTGACAAAACTTACTGCCAGCAATTACATGAAATGCACATTCAGTTAAGCAAAATGCAACCGGAAATCAATTCAACTCTGCTTCCTGACAATGTTCGACATGTTGCCATGACGACACTACAAATTCTCACAGATTCAGGATACGAGACTTTGCCACATTCACCATATTCTCGCCCACTGACTCACACATTTTTTAAAGCATCTTCACAATCATTAAGCAAGTCATTCCACAGCAAAGAATATACAACTGCATTGAAAAAATTATTGTTATCCAAATCTTTTGAGTTTTATCATAAAGGCAAAAATAAAATTATATCTGTCTATATTTCGGAGATGAGGTATTATGTACACTATTTACATTATTCGGACTATTGTCCTCATCTTTGTCGCCATATTTATCACAACGTTTCGGCCGTTGTATGCTCCAGCCTTCTTCATGTGGTTGGAATGTCGAACTGAACCCTTTATTTCGCTCACTGGGGTAGACTTTTCTAGTTCCACGTGCCATGTTTAATGGATGTCAGTTATGAGCTAACTCCTGTTAATTCCCGGTTAAGGCAGTGGAGAACTTGGAGAGGGGAATTAGCAGGAGATAACTGATAATTGACATCCATTAGACATGGTACGCAGAACTAGAACAGTCTACCCCAGTGAGAGAAATAAAGGGTTCAGTTCGACATTCCAAACTCTTGAAGAAGACTGGAGCGTACAACGGCCGAAACGTGATAAATATGGCGACAAGGACGAGGACAATAGTCCGAATAATGTAGTGTCCTTGGTAGAAATATATAGATGTCCAGAGTTTTATTTTGACTGATTTAACCACTGATTAAATAAATACATGTATTCAGGTGTTACAAACCGATACTAAAGTCTGAAATTTTTTTCTGAACAAACTAATAGTACTAAAAGAGTTCATTATATTAAGACATTTTTTTTATATTTATACATTCATTTTATTGATACAAATATTTAAGCAAATGCTCTGTTTATAATAAACGGTAATAAACAACATTTACCGGCCTGAAGGTCCGAGAAATTTTCATAGAAAATTTTCGTCCCTCGAGAGGAATCGAACCTGTATCCTATACGGAACCGTTATATAGCCTGACGTGCCTTTAACCGATTGAGCCACAAAGGATCGTTCGGTAAGTAAGGTCGAATTTACTGCCTTTAAACTTCAATCTTCCATGAATCTCTCACGTACATTCCTATCTGCTCAAATCGTATCCAAATGTAAACAAATGACGTCACACATTATGAAATGGACAAAGTGCGACAATTATTTTGAGACATTTTTATGTTTATACATTCTTTTTATCGATACAAATATTTAAGTAAATTCTCTGTTTATAATAAACCGGCCTGAATGTCCGGGAAATTTTCATAGAAAATATGCGTCCTCCGATAGGAATCGAACCTGTAGCTTATACGGAACCGTCATATCGCCTGACGTGATTTTACCGATTGAGCCACAGAGGTGCCTTTCAGTTAGCAAGGCCGATTTTACTGTTTTTAAACTACAATTCTCCATGATTTTCTCTCGTACATTCATATCTGCTCACTGCGTATCCAAATGTAAACAAATGACGTCACACATTATGAAATGGTCCGACAATTATTTTAAGAACGTATAAACATAAAAAATATCTTAAAATAATTGTCCATTTAATAATGTGTGACATCATTATATATGATTTTCTTTTTATTTCTACTGTAAATTTTTATTATATAGTCAAAGAAATTAGATAATTCACCCTTGTGCAAATTAAAAGAAACGAAACGAATAATTCCGTTATTATTTACTTTTTTTTTTATTTTTCCAAATGAAAAATGACCCAGTGCACATGTTAGTACTTAGTATGTTTATTCCACGAAGTCGTTCCATACAGAAGGACCACTGATACTCAATTGGATATAAATCAGGATAATTTCCGGGACTGTCTATCGTATTTTGCTTTGATCACCGGTAAGCCGTGCCAGTTTGTTCGTGCAGCGTTACAATTTTCGTACGCTTCCTTGGAGTAACGTCCATCGCAGACAATGGCCAGAAGACAACTAATCGGCAGTATGGACAATAGTGTCTGGGCGTGATGAAAATCTGATGTAATCACGGATGACGCAATATTTTTCAAGACCAACCAAATTTAATCACACCCCCCAAAATGGATTCATATTACTGCACACCACTTCAAATGACCTAATCTGAGGAAAAAGTAGAAATCGATTGCAACCTCTCACTCCAGTGAGTCTAAAACTGAACGTATGGTGAAAGAAATGATACTAAAGCGGTTGTTTCAATTAATTTGTACAAGGGTGTATTCTTTTTAGAACAATACATTTGAATTGGCCCCTTATAGAAAACCACTCAACATATGAGGCTATATAAAACAATCATAGGGAGGTATTTGTATGAGAAAAAATTCAGATTCGAAAATGTAAGACACCCGGAAAATTACCCTGTAAACAATATAACCTTTTGAAGCCGACAGTCTATTTTTCTTGTATTTAAAGCAGTTTATCTTCTCTTCGTAAGGGTTCTCAACAGACAAAAAGAAAACAAAGAAAAGAAAAACGAGCTCGTTAGAAAACAAGCACATTACTGTCAAGGTTTAAATGGATGTATTGTCTAAACAATTTTAAATAAAATCTTATATCTCCGCCACTTGGGCGGCACATATTTGCGCTATCTCGTTTCACAAAGAAGCATTTGCTAATGTTTGTAAGTTGAAAGTAATTAACACTGGAAGGAATAAAAATGGTTGAAACTTACTTGCACACCAAAAACCGATAAAAAGTGACAACAATTAATGTTTTAGAGACTAAAGACAATATGCTTACTTTCACATTTCGCACGCACGCCCCCCCCCCCACACACACATATATATATATATATATATATATATATATACAAATGAGAAAAAGAAAAGATGGAGTAAAATTAAAGTCTTCCTAGAATTTACTTTAAAAAATTGCTCAATACAGGGTAGAGCAATATATTATTATTATTATTATTATAAAAGAATTTAATAAAAACATATTGAAATCGCTATACACAAAATTTCATGTTTCAATACTGTTTCAACCGCCTGAAAAATTACAATGAAAGTATTAAAACATGAAAGCTTTTGTGTAGCGATTTATAATAAAAATCATATATATATATATATATATATATATATCCCTGTGTGTGTGTGTGTGTGTGTAAATTGTTTTAGTGTTCTCTTCTCTGTTGGATTGTGGATGATAATGTGACATGAAGAATATATATATATATATATATATATATATATATATATATATATATATATATATATATATATATATAGTATAAAATGTCATTTGGATAAATCTTAGATTTTGCCGACGCGTTTCGTCTTCCGACCTTTTCAAGGTAAAAATGAAATCGAAATATCTCTGTTGTTATAGTTACATTAAAAATCCAAATTTAAAAAGATAGACGCTTCTGTCCAAGCCATTTTTTTTTGTTTAATGTAAATTACCTTTATAATAAGAGATTTTTTTTCCCTGTGATCTGGGAATTTAACTATATATATATATATATATATATATATATATATATATATATATATATATATATATATGTGTGTGTGTGTGTGTGTGTGTGTGTTTGTGTGTGTGTGTGTGTGTGTGTGTGTGTGTGTGTGTGTGTGTGTGTGCAGGTATGTAGAAAAATAGGAAAGAACACGTTAGGTACATAATACGGAGTTCTTTACTATTTTTGTTTTTATTTTAAAAAAAAACAGTGCTCCATACTGAAGTAGAGCTTAAATCATAATTATTTTAATAAAAAAATGATTCCTTCGCTACATAAGAGTTGTCATGTTTCAAAAACGAGAGCCGAAACACTCAATATAATTACTAAAATTAAATTGAATTAAGGTATCAAGCCCTGTTTCATCCTCAAGCGAATATTTAGATTCCTTATCTGATTTATAGCTCATAGTGTTAACTTTTTAATATTTTTACATTATAAATACCTCATTAGAATAATCAACACCACCTACGGATTTGGTACATATATATATATATATATATATATATATATATATATATATATATATATATATATATATCCAAATGAGAGAAAGAACAGATGGAGTAAAAATGCACTGTTCGTAGCATTTACTTTTAAAAAAGTAATCAGTACAAAGTAGAGCAATATATTATTATTATATTTTTATTAGAAGAGATTATAATAAAAAATATTTAATAAATTTAATCATCAGTTACTTACCATCGTCTTAGGAAATATAATCGTAATATTGAAACATGAAAGCTTTTGTGTAGGGATTTCAAAATGTTTTTATCAAAATCTCTTCTAATATATATATATATATATCGTAGGTCCGATTTCGAATTCCAGTCGAATTTGTTACATTCATTTACCTGATTATGCCCTTTGAAAATGTATGAATTCAGCTCATGTGTGTTGTGTTTTGGCTCGACAACTCATATATGTTGGCCAGTGATGAATTTTGGGCAGGTCTGATGAATTATTCTAACGGTTACTGGGTAGTTTGGTATCTGTTATATTTCCAATTATTCTAGGAGCTATTTAGTGGAGATAATTTTGGAATAGGATGCAGTTTTGTGCCTATTTTATAGTTCTCTGTATGTACAGCAGTAATGTGCAAGATCCCAATCATAAAACAGTAATTATTATTGGATCCTACTTGTGATACATTGACGCTGCATTTTTAACTGGGACTCTGAACTGATATCTGTTTTTATTGCAAAGTCATTGTTTTTAAATGCAAGCAAATAATTTGGTGATTGTTTCCAACTTTGTTTTTCACTACCCAGCGGTAGAAAAAATATTTGAAAATCTTTGACTTGATAGCTTTGCTACGTTCATTTCCTTTCATTCAACGGCCGCCTTCTTCGAAGATTCTTTCATCTATAACTCATTCTCTGCACAGAGATTCTTAGTAATAGCTAATTTTCATTTCTTGTTCCTCGACAAGATCAAATACCAATGCTTCCAGTCCAATTTTGATGCTTCTTTTTTGTTTAAATTCAAGAAAAAGACGAAGATATTAATTTTATTATTATTATTATTATTTTTCTTACTTTGTATTTCTTTTGGTTCCGTGTCTGCGAAAGTCGTTATATCAGCGACATTATTCACTCAGACTGACAACGTTTCGCAAACACCAAGCGCGTTTTATTAATATCCTATATACGGGTTTCATTTCACTTTTTCTCTAATCAACTCTCTCTCGCCCGCTTTCTTTCTTTCTTTCTTTCTTTCTTTCTTTCTTTCTTTCGCTCTCTGTCTTTCTTTTTATCTCTCTCTATAGCTCTATCACTGTATCACTCTCTTTCTTTTTTATTCTCTCTCTCTCTATCGCGCACTCTCTGTCGCACTCTTTTTTCTTTTTCTCGCACTCTCTATCGCGCTCTTTCACTATGGCTCTCTTTCTTTCTTTCTCTCTCTCTATCGCTCTTTCTCTCTCTCTATCGCTCTCTTTCTTTCTTTTTCTCTCTGTATCGCTTTCTCTCTCTCTCTCTATCGCTCTCTTTCTTTCTTTTTACTCTCTCTCTCTCTATTGCTCTCTCTCTATCGCTCTCTTTCTTTCTTTTTCTCTCTCTCTCTATCGCTCTCCTTCTTTCTTTTTTCTCTTTCACTCTATCGCTCTCTCTCTCTCTCTATCGCTCTCTTTCTTTACTGACAAATTGACCATGGTGAGACTCAAACCCGGGTTTCATGGTCAGAAAGCGAACGTTCTAACCACTTAGCCACGCGCCCATATAATATATATATATATATATATATATATATATATATATATATACTGATATTTCAAGGAAATAATCAATATTACTTTTTAATCTGATAATATTTTATTATTATTTTTTATTACTTCAAATTACCGTTTGTGTAAACAGCGTTTATTTCGTGTACTCTCCAGCAGTATTCAAACCTGAATCCCCTTGTGAAGCTCTCCGTAGTCGAGCAGTGAAAGCACGCCACATCAGACGGAGTTTTTTCCTGTAAATTGCAGCCATTTTAATATGACAAGTATTCTAGTAAAATATTATATACTAGCTTATAAGCTACCCAGTCGGGCGGCATTTAAGCCTGCTCCTCAGAATTGATCGGTGCATTTAAGTATTGCATTAATATTTAAGCTTAACTTTTAAAAGTTCAACTATAATTCTTCTGCCTCCACCTAATTTAAAGACGCTTTGATGCACGTAGGTCCTTAATTTCTGTACAAACATTTATTTTTATTTCATGTGTGATCTTCGCTGGATTTCGCAATGAATTTCGATTATTCCTAAATTTATTTACACGTTATAAAACATGATATCGAACCAAAAATCCGTCACGAAAATTGAAAAAATGTCACTGAAAACAATCGCAGTAATGAAAACTTGGGAATCCACAATTTCAGGATTCGGCCCGGAATGATCTTAATTTGCTCATAGAGTCGGCTTGATTTCAGAATCGTATATGTTGGGCTATGACCTCTAGGAGTAAAGTTGAAAACACGGACAATTTTATTTTGAACCACTATAATTTGAGAACAGTATTTTTTTCATTTAATCATGAGCTATTGAAAGTTAGAGAGTTGTATCCCTTTAACTCTTTTTTATCAGCAGAAGCTATGATGAAGGAATTCGAAAACAATGGTATTAATGAAAATTTGGAAAACCAAAATTTCAGGATGGTGTGTCCAGGTTCCGGCCCGGAATGTTATTAATTTGCTCACGGTGTCATCCTTATACCAAAATCGTATGATATGTTGGGCTACGGCCTCTAGTAGCAAAGTTCAAAAACTCATAGTGACACACTGACATTCGCATTTATTTTATAGAAAACACAGAGACAGCTTGAAATACAAACAGTGTGAAATTTGTTTATATCTCTGAGATCAGGTATTATAGTCCGAATAATATAAATAAGTGTGAACTTTATGTAAGATTTATATCTGCGAACATTTTACAATTGCTGTAACTGATATTTTCCGATTTTATATGCATAAGAATTAAAATAAACAAAAATAAACTAGCAAACAAAAAAATTATATTTACTTTTGGAACAAAACCTTTAGAATTCTATATTAAAATTCCTCATCTTCAGTCAGTTAAGAGCCATGTGTTATACACGCTTGGGCGAATCATGTCGCTTTCAATACATAACTGACTAGGCATTGATCTGTCGGCTAGAGCTTCAGAATACGCCGACTGCGCCTCTGCAGAGGGGTAAGACACAGCAACCCCAAATGAGGCGTCCTGGGTAAGATGATAAACTACATCCGACAGCAAGGCCTCTGATCAGAAAATGTTGAGGAGCGTGGAACCACCTCTTCATTGCTGGTGTTCCCAGGTCTACTCTGATCCGGGGTGGTAGCACCTGTTAGGGTCCCAGCTATGGGCAAATATTTAACCCCACACTGGAATCAAAACACTATGAAAGTATAAAAATAGGTTTTAATACCAGCAAAATATTTTATCAGCAATAAAATCTTTGTCGGGATTAAATAACTCTTTGAACTCATTTATATACCGTAAAACAAACTGACTAAGCAGAATATGTCCCGCAGCAGGTCACCGTGTCTTTCAGCGGTAGAATAGTCGTCATTCAAGGTTACAGAACGCAGCCTGCGATGTTTTATAACCCTATTCAACTTATGAGATCTACCCATATCTTAACCAGGAATCTATTTGCAAGTAAGTGAACGTGACGAGCCCTAGCGGTATTCGAACTCAGTTCTTCGGTTCCGAGTCGATAACCATTACTCTACAATGCACACCATATCTTTAGGGTAATACACTAAGTAAATGTGGAGACAGGCAGTACTGAATGCTTTGTACGTAAGGCGGTCTTAAATGCAACGGATTAAATATTTTCAATTATTTTTGTAATTGCATTTTTCCACATGTTCCTATTTTATTAAAATTATTTTACAAATACAAAAAATGAAATGCACTGAAGCAAATCTCATAATTGTTCATTAAAATCTCGATATTAAACTCGGACAGAATTTGAGTAAAGGTTTTAAATTACAATTTGTCAAATGTTTCTTTTCAAAAGTTTAGTGCAGTTAATTGCATTTCAGAATGTCTCAGTGGAGTTCTGTGTAAATAAAAATTTTGGTTTAATTAAGAATAATTCAGTCATTTAATTCCCATATGCGATACACACAAGGGCGACCATGTCTTTTTCGATTGATGTCAGTAGGTTGCCACTTCTTTCTGCAAGAGACTGGTGGTCAAGCAAGGTTTTAGGACTCAGTGTGTCCTGCTATTTAAGCCATAGCTGGGGGAGTAATGGATGGATTCATAGCTTTCCCAAGAGGATTTATAATGAATAGGACTGGAATTCGTTACAAAATACTTACGCGCAAATACCTTTTAGAAAAGTTAAATATTCCACCGTTAGCTCGTCGATAGTATTGTATTTTTCATATGTTACAAGTACTTAAGATTGATCCGAGAAATGGTGAAGGAGTCATCGCTATTCTTATCGTTTAATGATCCCTGCGTGTTCTTAGATATATTTCCATTTTCATGTGTTTTTGTCAGCTTGCGTGTATATATGTATATTCCCTCTCCATACATATACATTCTCTCACCACGAGGAATTTTAATATTCAATTCTAAAGGTTTCAACGTGATATGACCTTAAACAAGAGGCAGAAAGAGAAAGAGAGAAGGAGATAATTTGAATACAGGAATCAAGACAGCATGGCGACAGTCAGCTTCACGCCTAAAGAAATCATGGCATAATTATGAAGTCTTACCCTGTTATCACAATTATACCAATAATCTTCGTGATTATTAAGCGTGTGAATACTTGCAGGTTCTGGTAGGAACCCGATGCATCTACCTTCTAATTGGCTTTAAAGTAAAACAAACCTGTTGCTGGCCTTATATAGACATTTTTGACACATGTAACCCGATCCAAAGTCTATCGTTTTCACTAGTGAATAAATCTCACCAATGTCTACCTTTCTGAAGGAGGTTGGATGTTTTTACGAGGTGTTGACAACTATCTCGATAAACGTTTGTTTGAAATTTCTTCTTTTTTTTCTACGGGGGACATATCTGTAAAAATTAATTGATGAATATAATGTGATTGCATTTTTTATATAATCTTTTAAGTTCTCAGTAATCTTAACAACTGAAAAAAATATTCTAAGTAATCTAATGTTTTACTGAATTTGAAATACTTTGGCTTTAAATTTATTATAGATACCGTCCTTATTTTCTAAAAATTTTATGTAAGGACGTCCGTATTTACAAAAATTGGAACGTTTATACACAGAGAAAAAAATAAGAAATTCTTTTTAAAATAATGGGGTGAAGGTCATTGAATTGTACTAATATTTTTCACTTTATCGTTCGTTAATATATTTTTTATATAATAACAATATCATCTGACTGCTGAAAATTAATACAGAATATTAAACTATTTAATAAACTTTATAAACTAATATAATTGACTTTTTTAAAATTGAAAACATTTCTTATAAAAATTCATTATTCATCGAAAAATTATTTTCCTAAGACAATAGTGTCCGTGATATATCTTATTCATAAAAGCAATTAAAAGCTTTTCTAATTAAATAAGGTCTTGGTTTTATTGCGATCTTTTATTTGACGATTCAGAGCAGATTTTCGATAATTGAGGGACCTGTTTTACAAAACATATTCATTATTTAATTACTCCAAGAACTTGTGCTTATAACTGATATAAATATTAAGCCTTACAAAAATGAATTTCTCGAAATTTCAAAGAATTAAATAAGTGGAAAGTGGGAAACATCTAAAAAATATTTTCGAAAAATGACAGGACTGTAAAATAATTTAAATGTTCTAAAATAGATTAAAACTACAATTTAATAATATAAACCTCTTTTGGTATTTCCTTTTACTACACAATTTACATTACACGGACTATTGTCTTCATCTTTGTCGCCATATTTATCACAACGTTTCGGCCGTTGTACGCTCCGGCCTTCTTCAGGTGGTTGGAATGTCGAACTGCCCCCTTTATTTCGCTCACTAGTGTAGACTGTTCTAGTTCCACGTGCAATGATTAATGGATCTCAGTTATCAGTTATAAAGGCATTGGTTAGACACACAACAAGAGACAGAGAGAGAAAGAGAGAAGGAGATAATTTGAATATAGGAATCAAGACAGCATGGCGACAGTCAGCTTCACGCTGAAAGAAATCATGGCATAAGTATGATTTTTGACGGGTGAAACTGATAGTCACACTGCTGTGTTGATTCTTATGTCCAGATTACCTATGTGCTCAAATGTGATAACTCGTTTATAGAGCATAAAAATACTAAAATTTCAAACTATATAGAGTAGACCTACCGAAATCTAAACAAAGCACAATGTAGACTTACACGAATTAGACTTCCTCAAATTTAGAGTCATATTCAATTCCGAACATCTGTATTGGTATAAATATGAAGCCTTTTCTTCCCCGTAAAGTGAAACAATGTCGTACTCACGTCTAAAGCGACATAGTAACAAGTGCCATTTACGCACATGAAGAACGCGGCAAAATTTAGGAAGATCTGACAATGGACGAATGAAAAATTTATAACTTTCATAAATTTTAAGCACTTCATAAAGGGGATTAGTATTTTTTTTTGCAAGTAAGAATTTTTGTTTAGCACAATTTTTTCATTACTACGGGATGTGAATTAATTCTTGTACATTTATGGAGTCAACACATTTTTACACTTGAAATGAAAACGTATCAACGTTATAAACTTGCTTTCGTATCTTAAACTCTAAAACTTAATAAAAAATTTAAACTTGGCAAAACAGCCTTTTCTCCCTCGAATACAAAGAGTACCCTCAATACCGAACATTTCGGATGTTCGGTTTAGCGGAGTTGTACTATATATATATATATATTCATTGAGTCAGACTCAATGAATTACTTAATTATATATATATATATATATATATATATATATATATATAAATAAAAAGAAAGAACAGTAAGATATATAATCCGTTGTTCTTATAGATATTTTTATTTTTACGCAATAGTGCTTAATGTAAATTTACTGAGCATTAATATTATAAATTAACTGATTTAAAGTATGTTTTTTCGCTACACAATAATAACCATGTTTCAAAAATGGAAGCTAAAATCTTCGAATTTAATTTTGTTATTAAATTAAAGACATGATTTCCATTTCCTCGTCAAGCGAATTTTGCTTGACGAGGAAATGGAACTAATGTCTTTAACTCAATAACAAAATTAAATTCGAAGCTTTTCGCTTCCATTTTTGAAACATAGTTATTACTGTGTAGCGAAAAAACATATTTTACATCAGTTAATTTATAATATATATATATATATATATATATATGTGTGTGTGTGTGTGTGTGTGTGTGTGTGTGTGTGTGTGTGTGTGTGTGTGTGTAAACCTAAAGAGCCAGAGTTCTTTAGGTTCATAGTTAGATTTGCTCTACTTAGTGTATTGAGCACTTTGCTTAGTTACTTTTGCTTTACTCGTGTTGGAGTTTTTTTTCTTTGGACTCTGAGCTTAGATTCTAGACGATTGGTTTCGCCTGAAGTACATGTTCTTAGTTCTTTCTTTTTTTATTACTTTTTTTCCCTTGGGTATTGGTTTGTTGATTTACGAGCCAAAGCACCTAAGATTTTCCCGGACGTGTATAACTGCTTATACTTATAAGATTATATATATATATGCATATATATATATATATATATATATATATATATATATATATATATATATATATATATATATGTATATATTTGAATATATATATATATATATATATATATATATATATATATATATATATATATATATATATATATATATACATATATATATATATATATCCTAAAAAGAAGAGAGAAACCGCAAATGTTTTTGGTTGTAACGTGGATTTAAAAAAAAATAATTTTGCTACACGAGTTTCCGGTCTTGCGACCGTCATCAGGCAACAGGTGAAGATTCGTGTGTGTATGTGTGTATATGTACAAATGTGGTTACTGGTTCCTCGTGGTGAGACAGTGTGTACGTAGGGAGAGGGAATATACATATATACACGCATGCTGACAAAAACACACGAAAATGGAAATAGATCTAAGAACACACAGTTGTCATTAAAAGATAAGAATGGCGATAACTCCTCCACCATTTCTCGTACCAATCTTAATTGTTTTATAACACTTCACGCAGTACTTTTCACTGCCAGTTCAAGAAAGACAGTTCGGTCACTAACACACTAAAAAGAGAAGGTCTCATACCGTGAATATTTAACATCGAAAAAAAATTGAATATTTTTAATAATATGTGGAAATCTCCACCCTTTGCCTGATGATGGTCTCGAGATCGGAAACACGTGTAGCTGAATTATGGAAAATAAATCATAATATTTTCAAAAAAAAAAAGGCTGTTTCTCTCTTCTTTTTAATATACAACTTTTCTCTCGCTGGAACTATTTTAACCTCTTCCTTATATATATATATATATATATATATATATATATATATATATATATATATATATATATATATATATATATATATTATATATATATGTATTAAATAAAAACAGACCACTTTAAGGGTCCATATAATAAATTATTTCACCACAGCTCTTTTAAAGGACAGCGGATCATCAGATTTTATTTCCAAAGTTTGAAACGAAAAATGAAAAGAAATTTACACATTTATGACGGGCAGTAACAAGTAAATTAACGAAGTGAGGGAGTGAGGGAGTGAAGGGGGTAGAGAGACATGATTGAGTTAGATGTAACATTTCTATTCTTTCAAATTTAAATTTTTATTTTTAGAGGAAATCCAGACATTGACACATTAAATCTGTTAACGGAAGTTATGTATTGATATGGGAGGGGGATAGGACAAAAAGGCATAAAGAGAAAGAGAGAGAAAGAAGCTGTGATAAAGTGTCATTAACTTTCTTTGGAATGGACGCTGTTTTTGGCTTTACTTTGAGAGTTCATAAATATTATAATTTTTTATATAAGTTTGAATGTTTAAACAGTCTAAGGAATTTAATTATATGTTAGTTAATGTTTTTTTTTTAACTTTATTACAAACATTTTGGGGATTGAATATGAAATAGTCGATTATAAAAATATTCATAGAATTTACATTAAAACACTAAAAATTTTATTTTCAAATATAAGTTTACTTCTAGTTGTAATTGATTATTAAGGTGATATCTCTATCAGTTTGAATTTTATTCATGAGTTCAATTAGCGACTATTTTTAGATTGGTAATTTCTCTTACTTAAAATTTAGTTTTAAGTTAATATGGAGTGATATTTGAATGTAATATTAGAGATCTTGCTCTATCATATATTGTAAACACATCCATGTAAATTTCTCATACAGGTACACATGTACCGATATACATGGGTAATTTCATGTATTAATACTTACATAAATCCTTTTAAATATTTCCGCATACTTACATATATATATATATATATATATATATATATATATATATATATATATATATATATATATATATATAGGGCTCTGGTGAAATAATTTATTATATGGAACCTTAAAGTGGTCTGTTTTTATTTAAGTTATTAGCTCTGCTTTACATTGAGCTCACTGGATTTTATCCTACTTGGGTCTACCCATACGGATTACCTAGATTTTCGTAAACTATATATATATATATATATATAATGTATGTGTGTGTGTGTGTGTGTGTGTGTGTGTGTGTGTGTGTGTGTGTGTGTGTGTTAGAGAGAGAGACAGATAGAGAGACAGTGTATGTGTGTATGAATGTGTGTGAGTTCATATGTGTGCGTGAGAGAGAGAGACAGTGTGTGTGAGTGTGTGTGTGTGTGTGTGTGTGTGTGTGTGTGTGTGTGTGTGTGTGTGTGTGTGTGCAAGGGAATGTATTTTTCCAATGAAGTGCTAAAATTCCTCGGTCCAAGAAAGGTTTCTAAAATAAAATTTGATGACTGAAACTCTGTTAGATTTTCCAAAGTGTACCGGGCCAATAACGACATCGTATATTAACAAGTATCGTTGTCTCTTAATGAGACTGCGTCATCCAATATCGATGGTATGCAATGAACTTAACCGAAATAACAGGAATATAATCATATCCTTCTACCAAACCTGGCGTATTACCGTTTTGCTAATAGATCACTTAGCGAGATAGTGAATAATGAGATGAAATCAATACGACATGGCTTGCTATTTCTTTTTTGCTCTTCAAGAGAGAGATAGAGAGAGAGAGAAAGAGAAAGAAAGAGAAAGAGAGAGAGAGAGGGAAAGGAAATATCGAGGGAAATAACCGAGTGAGAAAGAGAGTGACATAGAGCGAGAGAAATGCACTGGAAGAGGGCGAAAGTGAAGATAAAGTTTGTACGATAGCATCTCAACTTTTGAGCAGGGATTCTCAACTTATAAGGCTTCATTTGATAGATGCCTCATTTGTAGGAGCTTCTTCGAAACTCATTTGATTAGTAATCGCCCAGCGTAAATCGTGACAGAAATCTATATAACATGGAGCCAGGTGTAGGACATAAAGAAAATCTTGAGAGAGCATATTTATCTGTGTCTATATATATATATATATATATATATATATATGTGTGTGTGTGTGTGTGTGTGCGTGTGTTTATATCTCTTCAATAATTTACTTAACATAATATATGTATGAATAGATAGATATATTCTTAAAATATACGCTTACAGATGTAACACAGTGCCATTATATACAGATTTAAGACCACATTATTTTGAGTTTTTATTTTATGAACATACACACGCACGCACGCACACACACACACACACACACACACACATATATATATATATATATATATATAGATAGATATAGATATAGATATATATACACACATATATATATATATATATATATATATATATATATATATATATACATATATATACATATATATATATATATATATATATATATATATATATATATATATATGTATACAGGGTGCGATGGATGAATTGTGGTCTTAATTACGCCAAAATGGAAATAACATTGACATCTCATTTTAGCAGATATATTTGCCAAAATTACACAAAAAATTATCACGAAATCCTAGTAAATTTGATCCGTAAAACCGCCATTGGTTTTATCCACTGCCTTCAAACGACTTCGGATTCTCCTGCATCTCTTCTGGACAGTCTCCTTGTTTAATTTGGTGAATGCTGTCATAATCTTTGCCTTCAGTTCATCTGAGGTGTGAGAACGAGTTTTGTTGGTCTCTCACTCTCAACTTCGCCTAAAACATGATAATCACGAGGGTTGTCTAACATTTTTCGACCTCCATGACTGGGTTCTCCTGGTTCTGCGGCATGGTGTAGATTCCTGTTGCCAGATATAGGGTCTTCCCACCCAGCAGCACCCACTTCACCTAGGTCAGCACTAACCCTTCAAGGCACTTCCTGTAGTCCTCTGTGTTGAGCCTGACTCCCTCGACACCTACTTATAGATTTCTTTTCTTATCAGAACGATCAGTTTATTGAGCTGCCGTACTTTCGTACTCACTCAACCAACACTTTCCGAATCCTCTGTACTTGCTCAGTTTGAAAACAAAAGCCTCTGAAATTTTCATATTCGAATGCCCGGTGCGAATGCCAAGTAGTACATCATTCCGTTTCAGAGATTTCTGGCGGAGTGAATTGCGCCATGGTGTTCATTTTCTCACAGATAGTGCCCACCTGACCCTACTACACTATGAACACACGAGAAAATAAAAAACAACACTGCCCATGCGCAAGATGAATATGTAAAATGGCGATAATTTATCCATCTCACCATATATATATATATATATATATATATATATATATATATATATATATATATATATATATATATATATATGTGCAGGTATGCAGAAAAATAGGAAAGAACACGTTAGGTAAATAATTCGGAGTTCCTTAGTATTCTTGCTTTTATTTTCAAAAAGACAGTGCTCCATACAGAAGTAGAGCATATATTATAATATTTTTTTTTATTTTTTTATTTTAAATATGATTCTTTCGCTACATAAGAGTTCTCATGTTTCAAAAGCGAGAGCCTAGACCCCTAATATAACTTTTGAAATTAAGTTGAATTAAGGTGTCTGGTCTGGGAATAAGCGATCTTGTGGTTAGCGCGTGTTTATAAGTATGGTCTCTTGCAACATTAGTTACTATGGAAACGGCTAGAGTCGGCTATATTGGTTGGGTGGTCTATTTTCCAGTTGTCTAATCAGATTCTTGAAGTAAAGATGAAATTCATCAAAGAAGGCGCCGTATTTTTCTTAAACCAAGAACCTTCGACCTTTGCTAGGATCATCTTTAGCGGTAAATAACAAAGACAAATTTATTGAAACTACCATAAAATCTGTATTCCATTTTGATAATTATTTTTAAAAGCACGCGAGAACAAACTCTGTCACAGATTTTAAAATTTCGCCGTGGTAGTTATGTTTTTTTTTTCTGAAACATGTTTCAATATGAGAGAGATGACCGGAAATTGGTATAAATGTAAAATGGCATTAGATGTTATATGAATCTAATATATATATATATATATATATATATATATATATATATATATATATATATATATATATATATATTAGATTAGATTAGATTATGCAGTACATATTTTATATTATAAAGAGGTAATCATACAAAATTAATTAGTAATATTAATGTAATTAACCGCGTAATCTCTTCGCTAACAGACTTAATATGACATTAACTTACTAGCAAAATATATGAGCATCACTTCATTCAATGAATTGAATAATTACTAATTAATACCTTGTATGATTACCTCTTTACAATATATATATATATATATATATATATATATATATATATATATATATATATATATATATATATATATATATATATTCAGGTGGTAAGAATCCATTCAGGCACGTTTTGTCACATTCAACCGGCAAGGTCTAACGGTTTAATTTTTATTGTATTTTTAGAATTTTTGAATAACAATTTGCATATCGGGATCAAAATTGTGGATAAAATTCCCGAAGTTCATGTTTTTACTGTTTCGTTCAAGTACAAATGGAAAAAGGTCTCACGATAAATAGTTTGAGGTCGGAAACTATGATCTGGAATTGGAATTAAAACAGTGATGGCATCTACATTGGATCCCTCATAAAATTCAGAATGTAGAATTAGTAAATACTAAACACTTCAAATACATCGGCGTGCGGATCAGTTATAACAAATTTAATGGAGGAGATAAGAAAAACTGAACATGGGATAATCTGCGCTAGATTAATTCGGTAAAAAAAATCGCGTTAGCTGATTTGACGGACACAAAGTAAATTATCTGCTTTGAAAGTCGAACTCTTCTGTAAAACTTTTAAAACCAGTTAAATCTTTAAAAACAATAAACTATAATCATTCTCCTGTGTCAGTGCAGAATATTTATTTGCCATACCATTCATGAACAGGTTCCAACCTATACTTTGTGAAGCATCGTTTTTATACAGAGAACCTGATATATTACTTGTTAGGACGACATGTACTACCGAACGTAACAGAAGGACAAACAAAGATGGCAGACAAATCAAATTTGTGTGTCAGTTGTTATTTGATAAAATCAACAACATAACACAAGAATATGGGATAAGCGTGGTCGAAGACTGCGATTCAACCGGAAAAGGTCGAACTATTTAATTTGAGGAAGCGTTTCTTATCAACAGACTTCGAACATGCTGAGGCCTATAGGTAGATTTAAAATGTCGGATCAAAAGATTTAAAGACCGTTGTGATAGACGTTTGAACGGAATGGCATTATTAGATAGTTCGCGATGCATTAGTTGAATCAGATAAGGATTACCGTTCCCAAGAATGTTCTGGCTATAGCCTTCATTATCCAGGTGTTATTTCAATTACTGGGAGGAGTTGTAATCCCCATATGATGGACTGACTATAAGGATGCGTATTGTCCCACGAGCGATTTAACCTGGAGAAGAATCTCTCGTTTGAGAAGACATTTATTTGGTTGGTTCAGATATTCTGGCTTTCAATGCCAGCAGACATGCCAAGCTGAAGGCAAGATTCCTTACAAGCTATTGCAATAATCTACATTTCATTTTACTCTAGAGAGTAATTACCTCAGAACATATATATATATATATATATATATATATATATATATATATATATATATATATATATATATATATATATCCACGGACAACCCTATATATATACTTGCCAGACTCGCTCATGTAGCGTCATGGTTCCAACATAGGCAAGCAAATTTTGAAACTGAGATAAAACAATATATATATTAAAATGTGATTTACACCAAGCAAGGCAGTAAAGCCACTAAGACACAAGGGGTTAATCGGTAATAAAAGAATTAGAAAACAGAAACATTCCTAAGTAAGACGGTAAATATCGACTGACATTGCATTTAAAATTTTGAATTATATATATATATATATATATATATATATATATATTCAAGAATTAAGAGATTTATTTTAAATCCAATTTTTTATAATCAAGTTTGAACATATATATATATATATATATATATATATATATATATAGATATATATATATGTATATATATATATATATAAAATTGGACATTCAAATCAACACTCAGAGGCGACTGTCTGTTTCATGCTAAACGCAATCATAAGGCATGGTGATTGCGTTTAGCAGGAAACAAACTGTCGCCTCTCAGTGCTTACTTGAATGTCCACTTTTATATTTACAAACGCTGTCTCCCTGATGTTTAGCACTTTAACTCATAAATATAACCATAAAGCTACATTTTATCATATATATATATATATATATATATATATATATATATATATATATATGAAGAAATAGAGTCTTGAGATGTGATATATTTATGTGCTCAATATCAGAGATAGAGCGTGTGTAAATATAAAAGTGAACATAGAAGTCAACACTTAGAGGCGACAGTCTGTTTCATGCTCGATGCAATCGTCAGGCCACGAGTGCTGTTATTTTTCTCTGCTATTCATATATACGTATACGTATATGTATCTATAAATAGCTAGCATGAAACTGTCTGTCGCCTCTATGTGTTGACTTCTATGTTCGCTTTTATATATATATATATATATATATATATATATATGTGTGTGTGTGTGTGTGTGTGTGTGTGTGTATTCGTTTATGTGTGTGTGCTGACATCAATTTTTAATTTATGCATGTTTGATTAAAAACAAGTGTCTTGTTAATTGCTTTTTCACTTACTTTTTCATTATTTTTGACATATATATATATATATATATATATATATATATATATATATATATATATATATATATATATATATATATATTGTAGGTGAATTAAATTTCCGTGTATAAATATTTTCAGCAAACTCTAGTCATATTCAAATATCTTTGTTAGTTGTTATGTCGGCAGACTATTTTTTTTTTTAATATCGCGTTTCGCGTGTCGGCTTTTATCGCTTTTTGCGTGGGAGGCTGTATATTCTGCTTTATTATAATCAACGCAAATTTAGTGGATTGACTCAGGACAAATCTTCACGACCGACCACAAAAGCTGAACAAGATAGATGAAAGGTAATCTTGTGTGTGGGGGGGGGGATATTGTTCGTTTACTGTTCTTAAAACGCCGTGAAACAATATTTAATTTACTCAATATATAATTAAATGAAATATAATTGTATCATTTTGGTCCAAAAAAGTAATGAAAATAATAGATGAAGAAATATCGTAATGCAAAGCACAAGTATTCGATTCAGTTTATTCACTTTCATTGACGCTGTTACACATTGACGAGGTCTGTATAAACACCATCATTTTCTTGTCACAAAATGATGCGGCGCCTGTGTGATATTTTACGAAGCTGTGCTTTGTTGATTAATGCAAAGTCTCTTTTCACCCTTCGACTGATGGGTATTCTGGTATCGTTCCTGGGAAACTCTCTTTTTGATAATACCCCCACAGAGAGTTGAAATAGAAAATTATATTATCTAAATGTGACAAAACTTTCGGACTACGCTGTAGATCCACATTACGACTGTCTCGAGCTTTCTCTTCATCCGTAGGGAGACTGTCCAGCATCCGCTACCATATCAGACGATGGATAACACATAGCAATCCAGAGCTCTTTTTTGTCTTTCTAACGATTTTTTCCCTTTATCAGTACTTGCTTAGCTTTTGGAATTAAGAGAATAAAATGAAAATTCGTTTTTCATTGGTTGACATATATTACTTTTTCTTCTACAGGTTGCTCCGAAAGTCTTGTCACCTCATACCAAAAAAGTAATGAGAACAATAGAAGAACAAGTAACAGAATAATGCAAAAAACACAGCAAGAAGCCTCTCTTCCAAACTGTAGCATTTCGTGTCAACCGTCTGAAATCTGAAAATTATGTTATGCATGGGTGACATGACTTTCGGACCAACCTGTATATATTCTTAATCTGTTCACGTCTATCTTAATTTGTTAATATCTATCTATCTTTTGCTATACTCGACTTTATAAGCTAGCAAACATTTGTACAGGCTGGTCCAAAAGTCTTGCTACCCCACACCAAGAAGAAATAAGAAGACTAAAGAATACAGTAATACAAAGCACATGTACTTGATTCAGTTTATTCACTTTCATTGACGCTGTCACGCATTGAGGTGGTCTGTATAAACACCATCATTTTCATGCCACAATATGATGCGGTGCCATGTCCTGTGTGATATTTTACGAAGCTGTGCTTTGTTCATTGTAGCAAAGGTTCCGGGCGGCGTCCCGGGTATTCTGGTATCGTTCATGTGAAACACTCCCCTTGATAATACCCCGACATAGAGTTGAAATAGAAAATTATATTACGTAGATGCGACAAAACGCTCGGACCATGCTGTACATTATTTCTTGGTTTGCTTTGGTTCATTTTATTTTACAGCATATAAACCTCAATGGTTTATTTAATGCCGACAAAAATGTTTATTGCTTGTAATATTTTGTTTTATCAAAAATCTGTTTCTGGTAATATCTTTCCTTCAAAATTGTATTGCTGGTAATAATTTGTTTCAAAAAAGTATTGCTGGTAATAGTTAACTATTTGCCCATAGCTGGGACCCTAACAGGTGCTACCACCCCGGGTTATGGTGGACCTGGGAACACCAGCAATTAAGAGCTGGTTCCACGCTCCTCAAAACCTCCTGATCAGAGGCTTTGCTGCCGGATGTAGTTTAACGTCTTACCGAGTACGCGGATGTAGTTTAACGTCTTACCCAGAACGGACTTTATTTCTTGAAGAATAAAGTTGATAATCAAAAAGGGAAATTATTTATAATCCAGTTTAAGAAAAATAACGAATAAAAACAAAGTGGCAATCATTTTATAATCAGATAAATGTATATCCCTACTACTGTAATTAAGATGCTTAATTGACAATTAATTGATAATTATGACAGTAAATTTTCACCTCCGGTTGAAAAACACTTTGCAGTTTATTGCTGCTAAAATGCAGGTTTCAGAATATCTCTGAAGAAACTATAAAAAAAATATGTAAATGTTGCAAAGATGGGTTTGATAATTCTTTTATGATTTGGAATCAAATAAAGATCAAATATGAATCGAAATCCGACAGAATCTTCTATTTGACCCCATAGCCGTTTTGGGGTGAATGAATCAATGGAGTAATCGGAATCAACTCAGTGATGCCAAAAATCTGAAACTGCTGAAAGAATTGCTCGAAGAATTAATCGAATTAAAACCAGAATCCGTTCTATAGAAGTGAAAACTGATAGAGACGAAGAAAACACATTCTGAAGTTTGAATAGTTCTCAGCTGCATTGTTACAATGGCCGAAATGTTGTAATAAATATGGCGTCAAAGATGAGGACAATAATCCGAATAATGTGAATAGTGTACATGATACCTCATCCCAGAAATATAGACAGATACTAAAGGGCCGAAAAGTTGTAATAAATATGGCGTCAAAGATGTGGACAATAGTTTGAATAATGTAAATAGTGTACATAAAACCTCATCTCAGAAATATAAACAGATACTGAAGGGCCGAAACGTTGTAATAAATATGGCGTCAAAAATGAGGACAATAGTCCGAATAATGTAAATAGTGTACATAATACCGCATCTCAGAAATATAGACAGATACTGAAGGGCCGAAACGTTGTAATAAATATGGCGTCAAAAATGACGACAATAGTCCGAATAATGTAAATAGTGTACATAAAAACTCATCTCAGAAATATAGACAGATACTGAAGGGCCGAAACGTTGTAATAAATATGGCGTCAAAGATGTGGACAATAGTCTGAATAATGTGAATAGTGTACATGATACCTCATCCCAGAAATATAGACAGATACTGAAGGGCCGAAAAGTTGTAATAAATATGGCGTCAAACATGTGGACAATAGTTTGAATAATGTAAATAGTGTACATAAAACCTCATCTCAGAAATATAAACAGATACTGAAGGGCCGAAACGTTGTAATAAATATGGCGTCAAAAATGACGACAATAGTCCGAATAATGTAAATAGTGTACATAATACCGCATCTCAGAAATATAGACAGATACTGAAGGGCCGAAACGTTGTAATAAATACGGCGACAAAAATGAGGACAATAATTCTAATAATGTAAATAGTGTACATAAAACCTCATCTCAGAAATATAGACAGGTGCTGTAGGAATTTTTTTCGACCAAATTAGCGGTTCTTCGGAAAAGCAGTCTTAATCGATCTTCCTCGTTACAATTACAATACGGAGGAAATGGTAATGATTCAGCTCTCTGGTTGTAGCAGTACATGTCCTAGCGGTAAAGGTCAGAAATGCTAGAACTAAAAAATTCAGTTCATTTGAATGTTTGCCACGGAAATAGCGTTAGGGTAGCATTCCGCTTGTAATATTTGTTTTTTTTTCCTGTTGGAAATAAATTTCCTCTCACAAGACTGTGTAAACGATTTTAAATTCTACCAAATCTGGGAAATGAACATTGAGTTTTTCCCTCACAGATATGAGATCAATGCCTCATTTAAGGTAGTGCTACCCAAATAGTGCCGAGCGCCTCTTAGCTGCCGTGGCGGAATGATTAAAAGACAATCAAAGATTTAGAAAAAGTTTCAAAAAATTCTGATGCGAAATATAAATATGATTTCAAAATTTAAAATATTATGACGGATTACTTGTAATTGCATACATGAGACCCAGTATAAATAATTACAAATAATTATTTACCAATTTTATCAGTGACACTTATGTATTATATCAAGTATTAAGAATATATTAAATAGGGTCTGCAAATTGTAGAAGGTAGTTATCAATGACAATATTCTATCTGTCATTTTTTTATTTTAAAATGTACTTTTTATCACATATTTTGATTCCAGAGAAAAAATGTTTGGAAACCACTGATGTAGGGTCTGATCTGATGTTTTTCGGATACAATATGGCAGAAGGTGTCTATTACTTTCTGGAGCTATTAAGTTTTTCCAACCAATTTATTGTCCAGCATCTCTAGCAAAGGGATATATATATATATATATATATATATATATATATATATATGTGTGTGTGTGTGTGTGTGTGTGTGTGTGTGTGTGTGTGTAATAATGATATATATATATATATATATATATATATGTATGTATGTATGTATGTATGGTCAGTGATGGTGAACCTATATTTACTTGGTCTTTGATGTGCTGAAAATTACAAGCCAGCTTTTTCTCCGTTGTGCTGTTCGATCTTGATCAGGAGAAAGATCAGCTCCGAGGCTCCGATCATCTTTATTTATGAAGTCTGTCCATCAACTGTGGTCTCTTCTACATAGATGTTCACTAATGCTCTAAAAATATTCCTGGAGTGGGGGTCGTTAGGAAAATAACTAATGAAATAGTCTGCATGAGGGCTGCATTATATTAGCACTCAGTGAGAATAAAAATCAGTAAGATAAAAACTAGGTAGACATGCCCATCTTACTGAGCAATGCGCTACTACATGCGCCATACAAAAGCGCATGCGCATGTACATCCACACATACGTTTAGAAGTCATGGCAGGGAAAAATCACATAAAGGCAACTCGAAATGAGACACATACCAATTTTCAACTGCCTCCTTTACATGAAGTCCAAATCTGACAGTCTCTCACGCATGCGCCAGCAATCATGTGACTTGTGCGTCCGTTAATTCAGTCGGATTTGCCACTGTTTCCCTTTCTCGTCCTCTTGTTAAAACCAGGGATTTCTGATCGTTACCACATACCGATCGCCCCTAATCAAAATTCCCGGAGAATTAATCCAATTTAGATTCAATCAGTGTCGCTCCCCTCACTTTACCAGCCAACCAGCCAGCAACTAAGTTGCACTTTAGCGCAACTTTCATGATTCCACCGCATTAAATGTAGATCTCTTGGCTCGCCACACTGAGTCTCTTTCTCTTTCGTATGGAATCTTTCTCGGACTTTCCTAACCTTTTCCTACATCCACCCTTCGTTTCTTATCCATTTTTCTGTCTTTTTTTTTTATTGTTTATTCCTGTTTTTTTATAATCTTTTCGTTGATTTTTTTCTGTTCCTCTTTTTATACGATTAGTGAACGTTTTTCCTTCTTTGCGATTACTCTTTCCTTTCATTCTTTTTGTGGTTACATCTTTTTTCTTTTTCCTTCTTTACAATTATTTCTTTTCGTTTATTCTTTCTTTACTTTTACACTTTTTCTAATCCTTATTTACGATTACGATATGTTTCTTTTCCTTCTTTACGACTAATCTCTTTCTCTTTTTCCTTCTTTAATATTACTCTTTTTTCCTTCTTTACGTTTACTCCTTTTTCTTTTCATTGCTATTGTTTTCTCCTTCAATACTTTTTCCTTCTTTACAATTTCTCCTTTGTTTTTCCTTCTTTACTATTATTCTGTTCTTTTGCTTCTTTTCAATTATTCCATTTTTCGTTTTTCAGCTTTATGATCACTCTTTTTCTTTTCTTCCTTTACGATTACACAATTTTACTTTTCCTTCTTTTCGATTGCACCATTTTCCTTCATTAGAATAAATCCTTTTGATTGTTTTTTTTTCTTTCTGAAATTCATTTTCTTCTTTCGATCATTCATTTTTTTCTTTCTCAAATTCATTTTCTTCTTTCGATCATTCATTTTTTTCTTTCTCAAATTCATTTTCTTCTTTCGATCATTCATTTTTTTCTTTCTGAAATTCATTTTCTTCTTTCGATCATTCATTTTTTTCTTTCTCAAATTCATTTTCTTCTTTCGATCATTCATTTTTTTCTTTCTCAAATTCATTTTCTTCTTTCGATCATTCATTTTTTTCTTTCGATCACTCTTTTTTCTTTATCAAATTCATTTTCTTCTTTCTCAAATTCCCTTTCTTCTTTCTCAAATTCATTTTCCTCTTTCAATCATTCATTTGTTTTCTTTCTCAAATTCATTTCCTCTATCGATCATTCTTTTTCTTTATCAAATTCATTTTCTTCTTTCGATCATTCATTTTTTTCTTTCTGAAATTCATTTTCTTCTTTCGATCATTCATTTTTTTCTTTCTGAAATTCATTTTCTTCTTTCGATCATTCATTTTTTTCTTTCTCAAATTCATTTTCTTCTTTCGATCATTCATTTTATTCTTTCGATCACTCTTTTTTCTTTATCAAATTCATTTTCTTCTTTCTCAAATTCCCTTTCTTATTTCTCAAATTCATTTTCCTCTTTCAATCATTCATTTGTTTTCTTTCTCAAATTCATTTCCTCTATCGATCATTCTTTTTCTTTCTCAAATTCATTTTCTTCTTTCGATCATTCATTTTTTTCTTTCGATCATTCATTTTTTTTTATTCGATCATTCAGTTTTTTCTTTCTCAAAATCATTTTCTTCTTTAGATCATTGTTTTATTCTTTCTCAAATTAAGTTTCTTCTTTCGATCATTCATTTTTTTCTTTCTGAAATTCATTTTCTTCTTTCGATCATTCATTTTTTTCTTTCTCAAATTCTTTTTCTTCTTTCGATCAGTCATTTTTTCTTTCTATCATTCAGGTTTTTCTTTAGATTATTCTTCTTGGTATAATTGCTTTCTCTTCCTTTACTAATTTTGTTTTTTTTTCATTTTTGTGCATAAATATATCCATACTTTTCTTTCCGTTTATTCGCTTATTCTCACTTTCTTTTCTTCTTGTCGTTCGTTGTCTTTATTCCGTTATTTTTCCACGTGTATCTCTCACCTGGACTATTTCTTCTTTATCTTGTTTTTCATTCATTCATTCGTTCATTCTTTCTTTCTTTTCGTTCGTTTTATTTTATCTTAACTACATAAGATACGCATATAACACAGTGTTGATAGCAGACACGGAAAAGGAATTACAAAAAAAAACTTTTACAGAAGCCAGCGAAGGAGAGCGAGATGAAGGAACTAAGCATAAACTACAAGAAGACAGAATGCATGGTCATCAGTAAAAGGATCCGCCTAAAATTAGATTTACAGGGCGGGGACACTAAAATCAAGAATATACAGAATATTAACATAGCTGGGAAGTAACATAGGACGGTAAGTGCGATCGCTGAGATCCGAAAACGTATTCGGATGGCCAAAGACGCATTGCAAAAACTCGTCATAGTATTACAAGACAGGAGGATTTCGGTGGTCAAAAAGAAAAGAGTACTGAATTGCTATTTGACATCTGTCCTCCTTTACGTCAGTGAATGTTGGACGGTCCCCAAAAAGATGAAGGCAACGGAGGTATGGTTCTACAGAAGGATGTTTAAGGATATCATGGACCGAGCGTGTGAACAAAATGAGGTTTTGAAGCGATGGAAATCAAGAAGGAAGCTTATACTTAACATCAGGAAGAGGCAGATGAAATTTCTGGAACACATATCGAGAAAGGAAGGCTTGGAGAATCTAATACTCACAGGGCGGATAGAGGGAATGAGAGACAAGGGAAAGCAACGCATGACATGCCTGCGGGCTTAAGCAAGTGGACGACAGAACAGGGTCTGGGAGAAGTAGCAAAGGAACAAAACTTATTGAGAGCCACAAGGGATAGTAGGAAGTGGAGAGCCATGATCGCCTACGTCCTGAAGGGAGTCGACACATAAAAGAAGTTATTCTTTTGTCCATTCGTTTTCCTGTATATCCTAAATTTTTCTTTCATTTTTTTCCTTCATTATTTTTCTTTTTTTTTATTCACATTTTTCTATTACTTCTTCATTCGTCGTTTCTTTCGTCCTCTTATTCATTCTGTTTTATTATTTTTAACTTTCTTTCATTATTCTCCTTTTATCTTCTTCACTTTTATCACTCATCTTTTTCTTTCTTTCCTTCATATACGTTCTTTCTTATAGTCACTCCTTTCATTCTTTCAATATTGTTTTCATTATCTTGATTATTTCTTTCCATATGTTTGGTCCCTTTTCTTTCCTTTTTATTCTTCCCTTGACTCCTTTCATTCTTGCACTCATTCGTTCCGTTTGTTATTAACATTTTTCACATTTTTTCATTCTTTACTTGTTTTCTTCTCCATATTTTTTATTTTTTTCGTCCCTGTATTATTTCCTTTCTTTCATTAAATAATTTTATTTTAATTAGTTTTCCATCATTATTTTTAATTAAATATTCTATTTTTCTTCATTATTTTTAATTTCTGGGGCAACTATGTGTGATACTACTAGTCGTTGCCGCGGTAAAACAGAAGAAAGTTTTGTTAAGACATAAGAAATTTTTATGTGCTGAGAGGCATTGAAACGAGAAGGGTTAATACCAAAAACCTGTGGGAAGAATTGAGGATTTAATTCGCACATAAACGACGTGAATTGAATGTCGGGTGATTGAACAATGGAAGAGTGAGCCAGGCTTATGGGGCAATATTGATTGACACACAGCTGCAAATGCAAGCCGTAAAGCGGAAACTTCAGTTTCGTAAACAACGAATTTGGAGTTGATTCTCCCCGCTGAAAGTTGATGTGAGACAATGGGGTGGATAAACGATCCACGACCACTGGGGAGGTTTAGTGAGAGATGCTGAAATGAGAGATTGGGAGCAGGGAATTCCCCAAAATTATGTCAATAAATACGAATGCGCAAAGCATTCGCCAGTAGGAGACGAGTCGGATCAGAAGAGACAGAGGTAGAAGAGAAGCCTCCGACTACATCTTTGTGCCAAAATTTACCAACAACAGCAAACCAGATTTTTGCCAAGTCGACTAAAGTATCACTTTCGATTTAGATGCGGGCTGGACTGATAATTAATTGCATGCGAACTCTGATATAAACCAATTATTGAACGAAGGACTGATATAAAAACCATGTTTACTTTTGTTCAATTTATTCGAGTCTTATTTTTTTCCTGTACGTCATCGATCTGCAGGGACCACGAAGATATCTGCGTCGATTCGATCTTAGCTGCCTTATGATCAAACAAATCACAACGTGGGATAAGGTTATTTCTGGATTGAAGCGGTCACTTCAGCGACAAGCCGCTATGTTGGAACTCTTGGACGACCAGGGAGGGTGTCGCACGATTACAATGTTGGCTCAACTACTACGTCGACTGCTAGTATCATGCTAGTAAATTTTCTCATCGAAACCCATCTTTCACATATATAAATGCATCATTCCTCCGTCCATTGAATATTGCTGCCATATCTGGTCTAGTGCACCTGCAGGCATCTCGACGTGACGTGTGCTCCGGCTGTCTTTTATTTTCTACAAATATTTCCATAGTAACTGATCTGATGAGTTTTTTCTTAGTGCCTCGATTACGTGGATTAAACCGTGCTACAAAATTGGCTATTAGCTCTCACCTTTTTCTGATTTCTTCTATTTTTTCTCGCACTTCTCGCTTGTGGAAATCCGATCTATTTTCATGTTTTTCTGCTACTTACAATCTTCAAAGGTTTAAATGCAACGTCAATCGGCATTTTCTCTCCCCTTGAATCCTGTTCCTTTATTGTCCTTTCCACTCTTCTCCTCACTAAAATCTTCTCATTCTCTATCACTCCTTGTAACCCGCTGCGCCCTTCTGGCATTATCGTCTTGCTTGGGTTGAAACGATGAGACAAAAAACATGTTCTTCATCATTCTTTCTTCTTTTTCATTCTCTTGTTAATTCATTCTTTCCTTTATTCGCTTTTCTTCTTCGTATTTTATTAATTTCTTTTCTTTTATTAATTTTTCCGATTTTCTCTTTCGTTCGCTTTTTTTTCTTCTTCTATAATAGTTGATTTATTATTTATTTCTGTTTTATTTTCATTTTATTTATTTCTTTATCTTCTCTTCTTTGATGCATCTCTTTTGCGTGTTCTATTCATTCTTTAATTAATTCTGTGTTAACTCTTTTGTCTTCATTATATTCTTTTATTTCTTTCTTATCGTCCTTTGTTCCTGCCTTCTCTCCATTTCTCTTCTTTCAAACTTTCTCTTCTTCTCATCTATTTAATTACACTTTCCATTTATTCTTTTCTCTTGTGCCAATAATCCAAGTAGATATCGTCAGGCCGCCTGTATATGTTGGTAACCAACACACAATAACCTGACTTTTTACCAGTGTTCAGACTTGACCTCTGTGAATGACACAGCAAACTTAAGCTACATGGGAGTCTGTTTACCTGCTATAAAATATCAGTATCCGAAATCCTTATGCTTTTTTCCTAGATTTGAACTCGGACCAATGTCGTCGATAATATATAACTGTTTTAGCCACAGGTAGAGCTTTTTTCAGTTCTCGTTTCATCTTTTTGTTGTATTCGTTTTGTTTTCTCTGTTTCTAGTTTTTCTTTTTTACATGTTTCTTTCTTTCTTTTTTTCTTTCTTTATATTTTTATTTATTTATAGATTTTTCTAGCATGTTCGATCTTTAGTCATTGTTTTAAGTGTTTCTTTCATTTTCGTTCTTTTTCTTCCTGTCTTTCTACCTTTCTTTCTTCCTATCGATTTCTTAATTCTTCCTTCCTTCCTTCCTTCCTTCCTTCCTTCCTTCCTTCCTTCCTTCCTCCCCTTCATTCCTTCCTTTCTTCCGTTCTTTCTTTCAAGTTTTAATCTCCTTCTTAACTGGTTACTTTTTCTTTATTTTTTTCTAGCATTATTTGTCTTTAAAATGTCTCATTCTTCCTAGATTTCTTTATTTCTCCTGTTATTCTGTTTCCAAGTTTCACTTCCAAGATTTATTTTATTTTTATTTTTGAAGAATTTCTTTTATTTTTATTCATACTTCTCTTTTAATTTTTTTTGCTTTTTTTTTTGCTTTTTCACATTTTCAGAATTTTTTTCTTTCTTCATTTCATTTTTCTTCCTACATTCGTTTTACCAATAACTTCTTTTTCATTTTTTAACTCATCGTTTTTTTTCCATCATTGTACTTTTCTTTAGATTTTTGAGAGTCTCGCTCTTTCAGGATTTCTTTTTTCTGACCTTATTAATCTTATCAATTGTCTCTTTTTCATTCAGTCATTGTTTACATTTTTCTCTCTTTCTAGTATTATCCACATTTCAATCATCTTTTTTTTTTATTAATTCGTTTTTTTTTTTCAAGCTTTATTCGTTTTTAAGTAGCCATCTTTTCGCTTTATTTTCTTCAATTCTTTCTTTCTTTGTACTTTCTTCGTCGTTTTAAGTATTTTTCTCTTTTTCTTTTGTTCATTCGTTCATTCATTTTTTTTAGTTTTATTCGCTCTCTAAGTCTTTCTTTCTTCTTTCTTTCTTTCTTTCTTTCTTTCTTTTTAGTCTTATGAACACTTTTAAATTTCTATTTCTTTCAGGCTTCCGTTTATCGAGATTTATCCGTCTTTCTAAGTGTACTATTGCCATATATGGTATGGTGCCCCCGCTGTTCATCTCAAGGTTCTCGACAAAAATCCAAAGACGGATATGCAATGTGACATGGCATCTCGGCTATGGTCACTTTCTCACAGACGTGATGTGGCTTCCCTCTGTCTTTTCTACAAATATTTTCATGGCAACTGCTATCAGGAGTTTTTCACTGGTACTTCAACTGCATGAATTTAAGCTTGCTACTAGTTTGGCATTTCGGCCCCAACCCTTTCACTATCGAAACAGTTAAATATCAACGCCACTTCTACTCCAACAGCTTCTTCGCTCACATTTCCTGAAAGTGGAACACCCTTCCTCCTACTTGCTTCCCTGATAGCTATAATAATCAAATATTCAAATGTAATGTCAGTCGACAACTTCTGATGCCTTGATCCTGGTCCCTGTCCTTCTCTTTATCCTCTCCTCAAACACCCCTCTTTACTCTTACTCTCTGTAAAACCTTGCATGCTAGTGGTACCCCCGCATTACTTGGGGTGAAATGCTTAAAAAAAGAAAAATATATATAGCTATAGTTTTCAAATATTCAAATGTAATGTCATTCGAATTCTTCTGATGCTTTGGTCCTGATCCCCGTCCATCTCTATATCCTTTCTTCAAACACCCCTCTTTACTCTTGCTCTCACTCTCTGTAACCCCTTGAGTGCTAGTGGCACTCCCACCTTGTTTGGGGTGAAATGCTTAAAAACAAGAAGAAAAAAGATAGCTATAATCTTCAAATAATCAAATGTAATGTCAATCGACATCTTCTGATGCCTTGATCCTGATCCTCGTCCTTCTCTATATCCTTTCTTCAAACACCCCTCTTTACTCTTGCTCGCACTCTCTGTAAACCCTTGGGTGCTAGTGGCACTCCCGACTTGTTCCGAGCGAAATGCGTATAAAGAAAGAAATTTTCTTATCGTGATTTTTTCTTTCTTTCCCTTTTTATTCGATTTTGTTCGTTTTTCATCATCCCTTTCTTCCTCTCTTTAGTCATTCTTTCTTTCTATCGTTATTCGTCTTTCTCATTGTGTCTTTATTTTATTTTCATTCTTTTTAACTTGCTTAGATTCATTCGCCATTTTTAATGTCTCTATTTTCTTCGAAAAGCGTAACTATATCAAGCGCAGGATGTAGAATTGACAATACGAACTCCGGACCAATATCTTATGTTCACATTCGCTCTATTCATCTGGGTAAAGGTATGAGCCAATATTTTCACACTACCACTAGACATTGGTTAAATAGCAGGGTAAACTGAACTCCTAGCCTTGGATGGTAATCTGACTAAGAGGAGGAAAACCTTGAATTAAAAAAGAAGGCAACAAGTAATCACTCCATTATCTTTTCTAAGAAGTCATGGCCTTTCACAGACATTAAATAAAAACACTAAAGGCTTTATTTTCCTTCCTTTTATTTTTTTTAATACTCTGTGTCCTTTTTTTCCTTCTTCCTACACTCTCTTCATTTTTTTTTGGGGGGGTGCATGTTTCTTTCTTTCTTTCTTTTTCACTTCCTGTTTTTTTTCCCATTCTTGTTTTTCGTTATTCTTCACCTTTATCTCATTGCCTCTTTGATTTCCTCCACGAATCCTTCCCCACATTTTCAATTCCTCTACTGACCACTCACCTTGTCTTCTTCAAGAACCATACTTTTCGACGAAGCTCCGTTCTTGTATTCTTTTCTCATTTACCTGAAATCCAAACCGCACGCTGGAATGTTAATCATCGGAAGAATGCGAGACAGCTTCCATCATGCTAATTAACAAAATCCCACGAACGAAACTGGTGACAGTCCGCATTTAGCCTGTGTCTAAATAAACGAAGCTAACTTATGAGACTGCTTAGGGATAAAACTTTGGAGCAGATGATTAAGGGCATGATTCTACTATGCATTGATGGGTGAGAAGGGCCAGAGGCCAGATATGAAAACAGCCTCTTTGTGAATTAGTTTATGGACGACAGGGATGGAGACATTCTTTCAACTGTTTCAAAGAATTTGAACTTGAACTATCTTTACACGGAAAAAATGAATGTAAATGAAACAAAATATATGGACTAAGGTATGTAATATGTTTGTATGACGTTTAGTTCGTTCTGGTTGTCACTAATGAACACAAATATATAAGCTACCGTTAGATGACTGTATAGTGCCAATGTACAAAACGTGATTTTCCGTTTGCCGGCCTTTAGTTAAGTAGTCTTTAGTCATTTCATTCATGCGGTGAAACGAGTATTAATTTCGTTCGATGTCGCTGCTTCCACATTTGGAAAAATGCATTTCGGAAACTATACTGGCTATCCGCAAGGTTAGACTGGATACACCTAAGGCTAGAATGGTAGTTAAAAATGGTAGAATGGCTATCCTCAAGGCTAGACTGGCTATCCCCAAAGTTAGTCTGTCTACACCTAAGGCTAGACCGGTTGCCCCCAAGTCTTTGTTTTTCTTTAACTCGTAGTTGACGCTGTAGAAACGATGAAGTCATTTCTAGTCTTAGGGGTAACCAGTCTAGCCTTGAGAATAGCCACTATAGTATTGGGGATAGTCCGTATAGCCTTATGGATAGCCAATCTAAACGTGGGGTTAGCCAGTCTAACTTTGGGGTTAGCCAGTGTAGCCTTAAGTGTATTGAGTCTAACGTTGGGGATAGCTAGTCTAGCCTTGGTAAGAGCCAGTCTACTATTTGGGGCTACAAGTCTAGCCTTAGGTGTATCCATTCTAACCTTGTGGATAACTAGTATAGCCTTGGGGATAGCCAGCCTAGCCTTATCCTCAAGGCTAGTATTGTATTGGGGATAGCAAGTATAGCATTATGGGTAGCCAGTCTAAACTTGGGGATAGCAAGTGTAGCCTTAGGGTAGACAGTCTAGCCTTGAAGATAACCAATATAGCCAATGTAGCCGTAAGTGTATCTAGACTAGCCTTGGGGATAGCCACTCTAGCCTTAGTGGACAGTCAAACCTTGGAGATAGCCAATTTAGCCTTAGGGAGAGCCAGTCTAGGCTTGGGTATAGCCAGACTAGCCTTGGCATCATCCAGTCAAGCCTTGGGGTTAACAAGTCTCGCCTTGGAGAGAGCCAGTCTACCCTTGGGAAGAAAAGAGCCTAACCTTGGGGATGGTCAGCCCAACTTTGGGGATAGACAGTGTAGACTTGGGGGCAACCAGTCTAGCCTTATGTGTAGCAAGTCTAATCTTTGAGATATCCAGTATAGCCTTGGGGATAACCAGTCTAGACTTGAGGATAGCCAGACTAGTATTGGGGATAACCACTATAGCCAATCTAGCCTGGTGGGTAACCTGTGTAGACTTAGGGGTATCTAGACTAGTCTTGGCGATATCCAGTGTAGCCTTAGGGGGACAGTCTAACCTTGGAGATAGCCAATTTAGCCTTAGTGGGAGCCAGTCTAGGCTTGGGTATAGCCAAAATAGCCTTGGTCTCATCCAGTCAAGCCTTGGGGATAACCAGTCTCGCCTTTGGGAGAGCTAGTCTAACCTTGGGGAGAAGATAGTCTAAACTTGAGGATGGCCAGCCCAACTTTGGGGATATCCAGTCTAGTCTTGAGGTGAAGACAGTCTAACCTTGGGATTGCCAGTCTAACTTTAGGGGCAACCAGTCTAAGAAAATGTTATTGACTGCATTTTCGTACGAATGCATTTAAGAAAAGTATGACTCCACCACGCCTGCAGCGTCAGCTATGGGTTAAAAACTAGGAAAGACTTGGATGTCTAGAATTGGGGGCAGCCAGTCTACGAGAATGCCATTGTGGTCACTGACCTGCAGATGCATTTTGAAAAAGTGTGACCTTGTGTTTTATGAGCCATCAGCTATGGGTTAAAGAAGAGCAGTCTAGCGTTGGAGTAAAAAAAAAACATGGAATCCAGCTGGGCACACGGCTAACAACTCCATTCACTAAAACCTATTCACGACGAAAAAGACAGCAACACCATACTGCTTGATGATGTTGCGGCCCTATGTCAAACAGAGTCTTTATATCCAGGAAGAGGATACTCTAACCACTATTAAGAGAACGTATTTTCTAGAGGTATATTACACGCTTAATTTGAAAGCATGGTACGTAACGTATCCTATTCAGTTATAATTTTCACCGACATTGCATGCGAAGTCTACAGTTAAAAGTGAATGTGTTTCAAACGGTATTTGATTTGCGGCTAAGTGAAACTTCCTTCTATCAGAAGAAACTTTTAGACATGTTCGCTAGAAGATAAATGTTATTGATAATTGCCGAGTTTTATATTAATAAAGAAAATTCATCATTGCCAATGAATTGCAATTAGATCTTCTGAAAAGCTGAAGAAAAACTGAAAGCTTTCCAATATTTCAATATTATTAAAAGTAATTAATTGCTTAGAACTCGGTGATAATTTTGCTTATTTTCAAGTCAAGAATAATTGATTATATATATATATATATATATATATATATATATATATATATACATATATATATATATATATATATATATATATATATATATATATATATGATTATTTATTCGACAATTATAGCATAAATATGTTATAAAATCACTACAAAAATAGCCATTTTGTTTCAACACTTCTGGTGTCATATCAAGTGATGGTGCTGACTGTAGAATGTTTTACATTCAACACAATCGCTTGATAAGACACCAGAAGTGTTGAAACAAAATGGCTATTTTTGTAGTGATTTTATAACATATTTATGTATAATTTTCGAATAAATACTTGTATTTGCTCTACTCTGTATTGAGCAGTCTTTTACGAATAGTATTTGTTGTTTATTGGAATTTATTCCGTATACACCAATCCTATACTTCGTTATATATATATATATATATATATATATATATATATATATATATATATATATATATATATATATATATGTATGTGTGTGTGTCTGTGTCTGTGTGTGTGTGTTTGGTTGAATAATCATACATATTATGTATATATATTTCATTGCATGTATATGTTTTTCAAATTCACGGCTCAATTTCTTAATGTTCTTATTAAACTGATTCAGAAAGTCGCCATAGTTTTCCTCGTTCCTTTTATTTTCACAAGTACTTTCAATCACAGTCAAGGTCACCTTCAGGGTTGAACTGCTTAGACAAAAATTTATGTAACAAAACTGTACATCTTGTTTCAACGTTAAAATGTTTTTTAACGATTCCTCAGGTGGGAGATCACGATTCTAAGAGTAGCATCGTGACCTCCCACCTGAGGAAACGTTAAAAAAAAATAGTGGGCATGTGCATGTTCTAGTGTAACACTGCATAATAAACAAATATTTATTACTCTACATTTGTATTTAGCCCTGTTTTAAATTAATATTTTGAATGTTGAAATCTTACTCTTCGTTTTTATACTTATATATATATATATATATATATATATATATATATATATATATATATGTGTGTGTGTGTGTGTAAAAGTTAAAATAGAAACCAACACTTAGAGGCGACAGTCTGTTTCATGCTAGATGCAATCATCCGGCCACGAGTGCTGTTATTTTCCTCGGCTATTTATATATACGGGTTAGTGGTGCAGTGTGGTTAGTCTATTTTGGCGGTTATTTTACCGGAAGTTGTATATTTGTTTATTTATTTATTTGGGTCAAATTATTTTGCTTGTTTTCATTTATTGTTATTTTTTATCTTATATATTTATTTATTTATTTTTATTTTGATCGGTATTTTTTTAACGCAGTAAAAATTTGTTTATATAGCTTATTGTGGGTAGCCTATTATGGCGGTTATTTTACCGGAAGTCGTTTATTTGTTTATTTATTTATTTGGGTTAAAGACTACCCATTGACCCGTATATATAAATAGCTGAGAAAAATAACAGCACTCGTGACGTGACGATTGCATCTAGCATGAAACAGACTCTCGCCTCTAAGTGTTGACTTAGATGTTCCTTTTTATATTTACACACGTTCTATCACTGATATTGAGCACTTTATCGCATAAATATAGCACAACTTAAGATTATATTTCTTCATACATACATATATATATATATATATATATATATATATATATATATATATATATATATATATATAATAGCGTTGCACTTTACGTAAATCTTTCTTTCATAACAGTATAATCTTCAGATGATGAATAGATTATACTTTCTTATTCTCTACTCCATTCGTCGCCACCACCTCAGATTACGATTTGATATTGTACTTTTATCTATTATTATTTTTGACGGATTATCAACCTGTTGTGAGTTATTTAAAGTCGAAACAGATTTGGGGGCTTATAAACGTAATAGTTTCTTTCATTTAATTATTTCCTTATTTTTACCGAACGAATATTTCTTTAAGAACTTTTTTGAAGATAAGAATGGTTTCTTCCAGATACAATTCCCAAGAATCAACCCATATCTAGTCGAGGGTGTAGAAATGATGGATTTATACTATTCCGAAGAATACTTGCGCGTAAATGAACGCCCGCAACTCGAGCGGGATTCGAACTCGTCTCAACGATTTTTAATTCGGAGACGCCATCCATTACACCACCTGCACATCCGTGCCTCCACATGAAACAGAGAGTTGCGTGAGCGTTTACAAAGAGCTTATCTTTTTTTTTTAGTATTGTATATATTTAAACTGTATATTTTTATTGCATTTTACATTGAGCCCTGTGTTTTTATAACGCTAACTTCTTTGACACAAATTATATTGTCATTGCAAACACACACACACACACACACACACACACACACACACACACACACATATATATATATATATATATATATATATATATATATATATATATATATATATATATAAAAGTACCATGTAATCTATCTCTAAATGAGTTCATGCATGCATAAAACATACTGCCGGAGAGCGTGTTGACTCCATATTTTTCACAGTGTATTGACATAGCATTTAACGTTTCTGGACATTCGTTGAATGAAGATGCGCCATCTGATAAGTAGGCGACATATCGTCTTTCCTTTGAGCTGAATGAGGAAGCCATTACCGCAGCCATGATAGGTAAGTAATCAAACAAAGGAAAATAAGATAAACGCAAGTAGAAAACAAAAAGCAAATATACATATGAATAGTAAGATAATCCTATTTAAATCTTCGACCCGTTCCAACACGTAAAGACACACACTGATGCCAAATCGCCGATAAATCACAAATAAAAGCGAAAGAAAGAGAATCAAAGCTAACTAAAATTAACTAATTTATTCCTACAAATTGGTCAATTTGTTATTTTTTATGGCTATCAAGCCATTATGTGTTTAAATAACACACAAGCCGAAACATATGTTGGATTGTAATAATAATTTTTCGTATTGACAATACTTGTCTATATCTCTGAGATGATGTATACTTGCGGCTTTCTTAGGGCCAGAAATGAAAACACAAACAGAGGAATTGAGTTAAATATATTAACAGAAACAGTAATAAAAACATATACAAACAGAAGTGTTACAGCAAGAATGTTCGGTCCGACTCTCAGTGCTGACTTCTGGGAACTTCCCCCTCCAAAAGGCAGTACCTGCTCCTAATTAAAGCTGGGAGAGTCCATGCGTACGTTGGTAAATTATCATAATAGATAGATAGATAGATAAATAGATAGATAGATAGATAGATAGGTAGTGTCGTGGCCTTATTAGGGCCAGGAATAATGACACAAGAGAGGAATTGACTTAAATATATTAACAGAAAAGGTAATGCAAACATATACGAACGAAAGTGTTACAGCAAGATTGTTCTGTCCGACTGTCAGAGCTTTTTGCTGGAAAACTCCCCATCCAAAACGCAGTACCTGCTCCTATTTATAGCTGGGAGAATCCATGCGTACGTGGGTAAAATTTCCATAACACGTATTATGATTGCTTAAATTATTTACATTATTCGGACTGTTTCCCTCATCTTCCTTGCCATATTCACAACGTTGCGACTATTGTATGCCGCGGCCTTCTTCAGGTGATTAAAATTTCGAATTTTCATCCAACGGTGTAGATTGTTCTAGCTCCACATACCACGCCTCTTCGAGATGTCTCGGTTATTTCCCTTTAACTCAACTCTACTAATTTTTGGTTCACCACTGTTGTAGCCTCACAACTCACAACTCTTTGGGTCTAGTCACTGGATCTAGGCAATACCTTTATTCACTGGGCCATGTGTCATTGACGAACCGTTGTGAATATGGCAATGAAGATGAGGATAACTACCCGAATAATGTAAATAATGTAAGTAATTAACAATACTTTTTAATCATTTTACCCTAAGCAAGGCAACATAGCCACTAAGACGTAATGTCTTCCAAAGTGGGAGAGAATATGCGAAAAAGAAAAGACTATCAAGGAGAGAGAACAAAAGATACACAGTAATTAACAGAACTGGTGATAACGATTGACATTGCATTTAAATGTTTGAAGATCAATGTTGACTGGGGAGCAAGAAGCCGGAAAAGAGTTCCGCAAGCGAGAAGTGCAACATAAGAAACTCTTAGCATATAACTTACGGTTAACGCTGTTGATTTCAACTGTAACATGATTAGACCTTGTAACCAAATTAGTACGCTTGAATTCACAATGTTCATGTCCCAAACAAGAAAGCAATATTTATTTTGAAAATACTACACTTCGACGGGTGAAAGTCGGAAATGGTTATGAACAAGTCATACGGCTTGCCTACAAACAGGATTGTTCATAACCATTTTCGACTCTCACCCGTCGAAGTGCAGTCGAAATGCACTGAAACCAAGTTGCATCTTTGTAGTGAGTAAAATGGTTTTGTCTATATGATAAAATTATAATAAATGAATAATTATCGCTGTACTATCGGTATCGAGCCCTCTTTGGATTAACGATGTGAACGTTGGAATTTATATATTACTTTCGTTCTCATCGCACCGGATATATATATATATATATATATATATATATATATATATATATATATATATATATATATATATGGTGCGATGGCTAAATTGTTGCCATTTCATATTTTTAATTTCGTGCATGCGCGTGTGAGAAAAAGAACACCATGACGCAAATCACTCTGCTAGAAATTAGGAAAAAGCATGCTATACTGCTTGGCATTCACACCAGAAGGTCCAATACAGACATTTCAGAATGTTTGGATGTCAATCTGAGGACAGTGCAGAGAATTCGGAAAGAGTTGGGGGAGTCTAATGGTGAATACTAAGGTACAGCCCCTCGGAAAACTCACTATGGTCGTTCTGATAAGAAAAGAACTGCCGAATTTGTTGGTGAGGGCCTCAAACGCAATATGGAGCCCTTGGAGAGGTAGTGTTGCTTTGGCACAAGAGGGTTGCTGATGAAGATCCTATCTGGAAACATGACTTTGCGCCATAACACACAGGCAGGAGAACACAGACAGGCTGCCAGACAATTCCTGCGACCAGATAACCAAAAATGAACTGAAGGCAGCATTCAGCAACTTAAATAAGAAGCCCGTCCAGAGTTGATACAGGAGATTCCGAAGTCATCTGGATGTCATGGTTGAAGCAAATGGCGATTTTATTGATTACATTTACTCATTAGAATTTCAAGATATTTATATAAGCATTACTCGTTTATAGCATTACTTAAAGCAGTACTCTTCTAGTAAAATTAAATTGAGTTCGATGAGCCGCTGGCATATTTCGTATAGAGAAAAATGCTAAAATTCTTCGCTTCAAGACGGTGCGTCGATGGTCTAGAGGTAAGAGATCTGTTTGATATCGAATTAATCAGGTTTCAATCTCGGCTTGAAACAATCGGACGTCTAGCCGCACTCTGCTACAATGGAACTGTCCGTTCGTGGATGATTATGTCGTTATTCATGTAATTTAATCCTTGTAAGTTAACTTGTTCGAAGAAGGATAAACTTTATTCTCGAAAATATAATATTTAATAGTATCTTTTTAAAGAAACATGGAGTTAAGTTTAGGCGTTTACCCTGCTTTCATTAAAATGTCTTACCCCTCAATATCTCTCGCCATTTTTGGTGTAGTTTATTTTCTGTTGGCGGAAAACGTTACAAACTTTACTGTGATCACTAAATAACACAGATTGTCAGTTAATGATCATTCTCGACTTAAAGTAAAATATGCCCACTAATATCCCAGGAAAAGAGTTCTTCTTTTTATACCATCACTGTCAACTTGGAAGGATTTTAACAGAGGAAGGAAAATACGTTACCGAAATCCTAAAACACATTGAACTTCCAAAACCTCAGCAAAGTGTTTAGAAAAAAACAAAAAAAAAACAACTTAGAAACAAAGAAAATAGTGCCGGATTGTTATCTGATATCCATCCTTTTATATGCCAGTGAATGCTGGACAGTCCCCCACGGATGAGTGTCCTGGGTATGACGATAAACTACATCCGGTAGCAAGGCCTCTGATCAGGAGGTTTTGAGGAGCGTGGAACCACCTCTTAATTGCTATTGTTACGATGTCCACTCTGAACAGGAATGATAGCACATGTTAGACTCCCAGCTATACGTAAATAGTTAACCCCAAAACTGGGGTAAAAAAAACAACGAAAGTTATAAAATACCAGCAATACAGTTTTTGAAAAAAATATTACCAGCAATAAAAATCTTGTCGGTGTTAAAATAACCCATTGAAGTGTTGATATACCACAAAACAGACTAAACCAATAACTTCAGACAGGCTGTACAAACTGATTTCTTTCAAAGAATACATATTCTATTCATACGAACCTATCCTAAAAACAAATTATTATCGGCATGAAATAACCCATTGAGTTTGATATCTCGTAAAACAGACTAAACCAAATGCACGGATGAGAAGAAAACTGAAGCTAACAGAAATGTAATTCGACAGAATGATGTGGAAAATTCCAATGACGAAGCGAATAAGCAACGAAGAAGTCTTAAAGAAAATGGTGAAAAAAGAACACTTCTACTCAGACTCAGGAAGAGGAAGCTGAAATTCGTTGGGTACACCATGTGGAAGAAGGGTTTAGAAAACTAAAACCTCACAGGACATATCAGTGATAAGAAAGGGAAAGGCGGTGATTTATATACCTGACGAGCTTGTGTGAACGAATGGTGCAGTAGGGGTTGCCAGCCTTAGCAAAGGGAGAAACTGCTATGGGCCACAAGTTTTGAAGAACCGTTATTTCCCATGGCCTAAAGGGACGCGGCCCACAGAAGTATAAAACTGACAACTGGGAACATAACGCTTTTCGAAGAGCCTGAACAGAAACCATTTCCTCGTCGACTATTCCCCATTTTTGTCTAGACCAGAAATAGCGGAAGTCCTATATAATTTTGTAAGAGGGATGATAATTTTCCTATTGAAAAATGTCCGTCTCTTCGCATTGTCTCATTAAGAGTCTAGTCATTGTCTACAGCTGGCGAACTGTTTTTACCAATGTTTTTCAACGCGATAATGTCTACTTTCTCCAGCCAATGGTTAATGTTCTTCTATTCGCAGATAAGTCAGGGATTTAAGGGGGAAAAAAAGACTGAACTCTCGATAGAGAAAGAGAATGTGGAGATAAACGTAAATATAGAGAAATAGATGGTAAATTTTGAAATTGATTATAGTTTAGTATTTGTTTTGATTGAGCAATGACGGTGGAGACTCTTTTGCCTCTTAAGTTAAAAATGGCAGGTACAAAGAATTCAACAAATTTGAAGGCGTTCCCAAGTTTTGCTGCAAATAAATCATATTTTTTTTCTTCCATACCTATTGTATTTAAGTACCAGGTCTTACGAGTCTTAATTGAGTTTCTTTATTTGCATCCGTCAAGACGAGAAAGAACTGAACAATGAGAGTTTATTTGGTCATCACGCTATTTACTTTCTCGAAGCAAATTTTTCTCTTCTTTTTTTTCTCTTCTTTTTTCTCTTCTTTTTTTACTTTTTTTTTTTTAATAAATATTATTCTCGGGATGACCCACTTCTTAAAATCTCATTAGATGACCAAACATTTTTTTAATCCTTTCTCGGTAGGCGGATAAATTTTCAACACAGTTCGTATCTAATATCACTCCCAATTTTCCTTTCTTATTCTTTTTTTTTTTTGGTTTCGTTCATTCTCGGGAAATCATGTGTGATAAAAATTTAAGAAGGAAGAAAGAAAAACGCATTCGATAAAGTGACAATTGAAAAGGCCAGGTAAAAAGAAGCGAATGCCACGGAAGAAGAAGAAAGACAAATATGTTGAAAGAGAAAAAAAAAGGAAGAAAAGTGAAGAAAGAAAGAAAGAAAGAAAGAAAGAAAAATATAGAAATCATAAAAAAGAAAGAAAGAAAAATACTGACATCATAAGGAAGAAAGAAAGAAAGATACAAAACCACGAGAAAGAAAGAAAGATACAAAAATCTTGAGTAAGAAAAAAAGAAAGAAAGAAAGAAAGAAAGAAGGAAAGAAAAATATCAAAATCTTAAAAAAGAATAGGAAAAATACAGAAATCATAAGAAAGAAAGAAAGATACAAAAACCATGAGAAAGAAAGGAAGAAAGATACAAAAATCATGAGTTAGAAAAAAAAGAAAGAAAGAAAGAAAGAAAAATATAGAAATCTTAATAAAGAAAAAGAAAAATACAGAAATCATAAGAAAGAAAGAAAGAAAGAAAGAAAGAAAGAAAGAAAAGGAAAAAATATCGAAGGTAAATGGATGGCGAAAGGCGATTTAGTAGAGATGAGAAAACGACAAGAAATTTATAAGGCAAATAATAAGGAAAGAGGGCTTGACAAATTGGATACTCACAGGACATATTGTAGTCAGAGGGACAGGAGAAAACAATTCATAGTATACCTAACCAACTTGAATAAATGGATTACGAAACAGTATTTAGAAGAGCGGGCAACCATTACTGTCGTTGTTTGTATACATTCGCTGCAGAATAGCTATCAGTGTAGGTATCATTGCGCAAACTGAGCGTGTCCTCGTAAATAATTCTCGAGCGGAGTAATTGAGACAAATTTACACAAGGAAGATCGGTTCCGCGCTTAGCTTTCTTTAGTTTTCCGCGTTTAGCTTTCGGCAGCGAATGTATGCAGATAACGCGAGTAATGGCTACCGCCAACGACGCGAATGAATCCGAAATTTCACTGTCGATAAGTCTAGATTTTATCAAATTTATCAAGCCAGATTCGAATGGAGAATGTAAAATTGCACATAAATGTAAGTATTCTGGAAATTTTCAACGCGAACTGAGCGCGAATGTTACACTGCAAATTAACCAAAGTTTTTAAATTTTTATCTAGCAAAAAGAAAAAATGGTTTTCGTACTGTATTCCCCCCAGTTTCCAGAATAAGGGATTCCTACGCTGGAAGAATATAGTGTTGAGCTTGAAATACATTTGAGGGTTATCCAGATGAAGAGATCCCTGAACAAGTCCGGAATGTACAACGGTAGTAATATAATAATAGTAACAACAAAGGTGAGGAATGTAGATAATGTAAATCAGTTGTGGGAAAACTGAAGCCCGTGGGCCATTTACGGCTTTTTGGGACTTTCTGAATGGTACGCTTAATTTCATAAGCAAAATAACGTTTCTTATAATTTTAATTTGCTTCTTTCTCACTTGTTCCCTCACACACTCTCTCATACATAATTGACAGGCATAAACAATGATTATGTAAAATGCTTCTTGAATTATGTCAACTTTCAAAACTATTGGCGATTTTCACTAAAGAAGATCATACGTGTAAACATCTCTTGCTTTTGAAAGAAGAAACATACGTAATACTTTCGTTCTCGAAAGAAGAAATATGCTTCTTTTTTATTTTCAAATTAATAAATTAGAATGCCCTGTCCGCTGGGGTTTCAGAATACGCCAACTGCACCTCTGCAGAGAAGTTAGACCCCTATCCCATCAATGAGGAGTCCTGGGTATGCCAATAAACTACATCTGCGTCCTGGGCATGATAATAAACTACATCCGGCAGCAAGGCCTCTGACCAGGAGGTTTTCAGGAGCTCCCAACCGCCACTTAATTGCTGTTGTTCCCAGGTTCACCCTTACTCAGGGTGGTAGCATCGGTTAGGGTCTCAGCTATGGGCAAATAGTTAACCCCTAAACACTATGAAAGTGTAATAATGGGTTTTTAAAAGCGACAATACATTTTTTGAAAAATATTACCAGCAATACATATTTGAAAAAGAAAATGTTACCAGCAATACATTTAATAAAAAAAAAATATATTACCAGAAATACATTTAAAAAAATGAAAATTACCAGCAATACATTTTTGAAAAAATTTTTTACTGGCAATACATTTAAAAAATAAATATAACCAGCAATATATTTTTGAAAAAAAATTACCAGCAATACATTTAAAAAAAAATGAAATTAACCATCAATACATTTTTGAAAAAAAATATTATAAGCAATACATTTAAAAAAAATTATTACCGGCAATATATTAAAAAAAAATAACCAGCAATACATTTTGAAATAAAAATACCAGCAATACATTTTTAAAAAATGAAATTAACCATCAATACATTTTTGAAAAAAAAAATTCTCAGCAATACATTTTTAAAATATATTACCGGCAATACATTTTTTTTAAAAATAACCAGCAATACATTATGAAATAAAAATACCAGCAATAAAATTTTTAAAAATGAAATTAACCAGCAATACATTTTTGAAAGAAAAATATTATCAGCAATACATTTAAAAATAAATATTACCGGCAATACATTTAAAAAAAATAACCAGCAATACATTTTGAAATAAAAATACTAGCAATACATTTTTAAAAAATGAAATTAACCATCAATACATTTTTGACAAAAAAAATTCTCAGCAATACATTTTTAAAATATATTACCGGCAATACATTTTTTTAAAAAATAACCAGCAATACATTATGAAATAAAAATACCAGCAATAAAATTTTAAAAAATGAAATTAACCAGCAATACATTTTTGAAAGAAAAATATTATCAGCAATACATTTAAAAAATAAATATTACCGGCAATACATTTAAAAAAAATAACCAGCAATACATTTTGAAATAAAAATACCAGCAATACATTTTTAAAAAATGAAAGTAACCATCAATACATTTTAAAAAAAAAAATTCTCAGCAATACATTTTTAAAATATATTACCGGCAATACAGTTTTTTTTAAAATAACCAGCAATACATTATGAAATAAAAATACCAGCAATAAAATTTTAAAAAATGAAATTAACCAGCAATACATTTTTGAAAGAAAAATATTATCAGCAATACATTTAAAAATAAATATTACCGGCAATACATTTAAAAAAAATAACCAGCAATACATTTTAAAAAATGAAATTAACCTGCAATACATATTTGAAAAAAAATATTACCGGCAATACATTTAAAAAAAATAACCAGCAATACATTTTGAAATAAAAATACCAGCAATACATTTTTTTTAAAATGAAATTAACCAGCAATACATTTTTGAAAGAAAAATATTATCAGCAATGAAGTTTTGAAAAAAAAAGATATTACCAGCAATACATTTAAAAAAATTAAAATAACTAGCAATACGTTTTCGAAAAAAAGAAATTATTAGCAAAACATTTAAAAAAAAATATATTACCAACAATAAAAATATTGTTGGCATTAAATAACCCATTGAGCTTGATATGCCGTAAAACAAACCAAACGAAACCAAATAAAGTAAAATGGGTGAACGCTGGGAATACCAGGTGCTGTAATCTTGGATGCGCCGGTGGTGTAATGGATAAAGGGACGGAATGAGAAATCGGAGAGTTCGAAATCCAGTCGGGTTCATTATATCCACTTACGTTCAAATACCCCTAAGAAGGTTATGAATCCTCCTCTTTTGTCCCTAACTATGGGATAATTACTAAGATATGTATGAGAACATTATTGTCTCACAAAATTCTTACAATTCAGAGAGGTTGATAATCTGTAAAAAATCAATCAAAACAATTGTCAGAATCTGTCTATATTTCTGAGATGATGTATTATGTACATTATTTACATTATTGGGACTATTGTCCTCATCCTTGTCGCTATATTTATTACAACGTTTCGGACGTTGTATGCCCCGGCGGTTTTCAGGAGGTTGGAATGTCGAACTAAACCCTTTATTTCGCTCACGGGGTAGACTTTTTTAGTTCTACAAGGACACATGGCACAGTAAATAAAGGTGTTGGTTAGATCCAGTGACAGGACCCAAAGAGAGTTCAATACCCGGTTAAGGCAGTGGTGAACTTTCAGAGGGAAATTAACAGGAGATAACTGATAACTGACATTTATTAAACATGGCACGTGGAACTAGAACAGTCTCCCCCAGTGAACGAAATAAAGGGTTCAGTTCGACATTCCAACTTCCTGAAGAAGGCCGGGGAGTACAACGGCCGAAATGTTGTAATAAATATGGCGACAAAGATGAGGACAATAGTTCGAATAATGTAAATAAAACAACTATCGTCTGTACTATTCAATAGGCTACCTTCAGAAGGTCAGAATTTTTGAGAAAATCCAAAGAAGAATCTTCAGTGGTCCAAATATGGCATCTCGGATTCGGCTACTTTCAAACACTCGTAACGTAGCTTCTCTGTGTACGTTCTGTAAATAGTTTAATGGCGATTATTCCGATGTTCTTTTCTCTTTGGCAGCATGGTACTTCAGGAATAAAAACCTGGTCCAATTCTGGCATTTAGATTTCATCGATTTACTGATCAAATTCCTAAATATAAACGTAAGTTCTATTCCAATCGTTTCATCGCAGACGAAACATTAGATTTTTCATTTTGGGAAATGCTTTTCTTGTCAAACCGAGCAGCTTTTCACTAGCTCCTCATCACACAAACGTAAACATAGACATACATAGAGACACACAGACACACACACACACATATATATATATATATATATATATATATATATATATATATTTATACACACACATACACACACACACATATATATATATAAATATATATACATATATATATATATATATATATGAAGAAATATATTCTTAAGGTGAGCTATATTTATGGGATAAAATGCTCAATATCAGAGATAGAGCGTATGTAAATATAAAAGTGAACATTGAAGTCAACACAGGTTGTTTCATGCTAGTCGCAATCGTCAGGCTAGCATGAAACAGACTGTGTTGACTTCAATGTTAAATTATATATATATATATATACATGTATATATTGAAGAGTAAAACATATTAAATGTTAAAAAATCAAAATCTTCATTTATTATTGTATTTAGATTCTTCGACTTGTTAGAAATATATATGTTACACCCGGTATATATATATATATATATATATATATATATATATATATATATATATATATATATATATATATATATATATATATATATATATATATATATATATATATACACCGGGTGTAACAGCAAAATTGTCCAAATCGCGTAAAAGCATGCGATAATTATTGCCCATCCAACAAAGTGTTTAATATCTAAAAAAAAACACTAAACTAAGTTTCTTTTTTAAAGATTTTCAGAAAAGACATTTATCCATATTGACACCATTTGTCGTAAGAATCACGGAAAAACTCTTTTGAGTTATTTAGCTAAAAATAGAACAGGTTAAACTCATTTTGTGTCAGCTTAACTAGGCTTTCCCACTTGCGCAAGGGTAAGAGGCCGAAGATCATTCTGACCTTCACTAATGTTACCAAAGTTCATACTCTGGCTTTCATTTTCAAATTCCATTCAAGATCCATGAAGAGAACGGTGAATAATATTAAAAATGATGCAACAGTAAATATGAAAACTACACCATGTGGTTACAACAGAAAGAAGGATAATCAATTCAACTAAGAGTTAAATACATTCTTATTATTAAAAGTAGAGTCTAATATTGATATAAAAACCTCGGAGAATTCTCCCAGTTAGATATCTTTAATCATTTCTAAGATACACCCGTTCTAATCTTAATTTTACAGTTAGACAAATTTTCTGTTACATCCGGTATATATATATATATATATATATATATATATATATATATATATATATATATATATATATAGATAGATAGATAGATAGATAGATAAATTCCCAAGAAGATAGAATCTAGGTAGAACTCAATGTCCAAGACAGAATAAGAATATAATTTTTTTTTCAATTTGTAGGTCTGATAAATTGGATCGTGATTATGATTTCAGTGTAATAAATTATAACTGTGGAATATTAGTGTTTGAGCCTTTCAAATATATAAAATCTATATATATATACATATATATATATATATATATATATATATATATATATATATATATGTGTGTGTGTGTGTGTGTGTGTGTGTGTGTATGTGTGTCTGTGTGTGTGTGATATATATGGATATATATATATTGACCACTAATATTATCAATATATATATATATATAAAGAGACAAGAGGAGAATATATCCTTACCGGACACGTTTCGTCCTCTGAAGAACTTTAATGACTTGCCCTGATAAAGTCACTCAGAGGACGAAACGCGTCGGCTAAGAATAGTTTTTCGTCTTGTCACTTTTTATTCATTTTGTTCATTTACAGTCACATATATTGAATGGATCTCGGTTATGAATACCTTTCATGATTTCAAATGATTGCTTATTTCGCTAAACTTAAATTTATCTAAACTCAACATAAAATGTGTTACAACTGCTAAAACAATCAAAGACTTAATTGATACAAAAGAAAAGATAATAAGCTAACATTTGAAGGATGTATTTATGCTATCAGCTGTATTGATTGTTACAAAGCATATATAGGAGAAATCTAAAGTAATTTAAATAAAAGATTATATGAACATAAAAGGGATCTTTTACAAAACAACCAATTAAATGCATTAGTTGCTCAGTGTAATGAGACTGACCACAATTTAAAAATCCTACTCTAAAAGAGAACACTATACACTAAAACTAAAATATGTAGAAAGTACTTTTATCGCTAGATCATCTACAGCTTTTCACCATTCTTGGTAGGTCTTCTGTTATCACATCCTATGATATCTAACAGCAAATGTTACGGAAACAGGAACAAAATAAGAACAATCAAAATTAAATCGGCTATATTTATAGTCAAAACATAAATTGGAAATTTCTCTGCGACCCTTTTAGGTCTTCTGCAGGGGTAGTCGCATCAATATAAACAGCAGTTGGTCAGTTATGTTCCATGCGTCGCTTTTCGGTCTATGACTGACGAAGCAGATTTTTTTCCAGCAGTAGGTTGCCATTTCTTTCTACGGTAGATCATTTGCCATTCAAGGTCTGTCCTGCTATTTACCCATAACTGGGGGGGGAAGAAAAGGATCCATGCCTTTCCTAAGGGTACTAGCACTTAATAGATTCGACTGGAATTCGAACTCGGCTCTCAGATTCCCCAGTCCGTACCGCTATCCATTAAACCACTGTGCCTTCTCATACAAGCTGCACTTATCTGATTAAGTCAAAAAGAACACAACGCGTCAAACGAAAACATTTTCAATTCTGTCATAGTTTTTTTTCCCCTAAAATTCTTCTTGATATACAGAAAGCCGCAGAAATAAAAACCACATATACCCACCAGAAATACAACCGACATGATGGTATGACATTATCTACAGTTTGCGGCAGAAATATCTCTCACATTCTGAACTGTCACCTGCATGGTGCTAGTGAAATTAGGCAAGTGCCAATGGTGCCTTTAACTAGCTAATGTCTACTATTTATTACTGACTGCATACAGTAATTTTTGTAAATGCTCTTCTAAGCAGAGCTTAGATGTGGCACAAGGCCGACAGTATGGAACACCCAGTGAGGATCGAACTCTCTATTAAGTCGTAATTGTTCTAGCGAGACAAGCTTGCTAACGATTATTCCACATTGAAATGCCCTACCTTGCTAATGACTTACCATTATAGGACAGGTATTTCTGTCGCACCCTGCGGCTAATATCATACCATTATATGGGTTCTATTTGTGGGAGGTATATGTGGTAGTAATATTTGACGCATCCGGTACAAAGATTCTTATATTGTTTCCCCATATATATGAGAAAGGTATTAATCCTCTTCTTCTAGCCTCCAACTATGGGTAAATAGCAGGACAGATTGCGTTCTATAGACCCGGAGGGCAACTGGTCTTGAAATTCAAAACCTGCGGAGGATCGTTTGGGGTCCTTGCGACACGTAGTGTACTAGGTCTCTGTAATCGGCACTTCAAAAAGTGTGGTTGGTTCTGCACAAAGTCAATAATCAAATCATGTGCTGGTGTCTGGACTGTCGGTTCCTAGGAACTGAACTGCTTGACCCTCATACGTCGAATACGAAGGGAGAGTCCACCATATATATATATATATATATATATATATATATATATATATATATATATATGTGTGTGTGTTTGTGTGTATGTGTATATATTCTTATACTGTTTTCCCATGTGTATATATATATATATATATGTATATATATATATATATATATATATATATATATATATATATATATATATATATATATATATATATATATATATATATATGTGTGTGTGTGGTGAAATAATTTATTACATGGAACCTGGTCTGTTTTTATTAAATTATTATCTCTGATTTACATTCAGCTCTCTGGGTCTACCCATACGGATTACCTAGTTTTTCGTAAACTATATATATATATATATATATATATATATATATATATATATATATATATATATATATATCTAACAGGTTGTCGATCAATCTTAAAATCCCAGATCAGACAAAATGAGCAAACATTAGGTTTTACAATTTGGAAGAGCTGATCTCCTCAAACTGAGAATTCTTTCAGTAGATTTCACACATACACACATGCCCACACGAAAAGACATACATATATATATATATATATATATATATATATATATATATATATATATATATATATATATATATATATATATATATATATATATATTACGTAGCTTCTCGTGTATATGTGTATTATATAGATATAGATATATAGCACGAAGTCACAAGTCAACGTGACCGAGGGTTGTTGGTGTTGTTCAGATTGTTGATCATTCTAGGTAACACGCTCTCTCCCAGAATATATATATATATATATATATATATATATATATATATATATATATATATATAATTATCGATCAATCTTAATATCCCAAATCGGACCCAATGACCAAATATTAGGTTTTACATTTTCGACGAGCTTTTTCCCTCCTCAAACTGAGGAATTTTTTGTGTAGTTACTAATGCACACACATACACAAACACACATATATTCAGTAGCTTTTCATGTATATATATATATATATATATATATATATATATATATATATATATATATATATATATACATGTATATATATATATATATATATATATATATACGCATATGCATATATATTTGTTTGTATGTGTGTGTGTGTAATTTCATTGTTAAAAGCAAAATAATTATGAAGAAATCTATTTTCAGATTTTGTGAATAATGTTCAGTTCCTGAAAGAAAACAGAATCCAATAAAACGGGGCATCGTTTCAATGAATATCTTTCTAATTGCGTTTATGAACAGGCACCGTTAGCGCGTGTCACCATTACAGTTGCTGAAATCAATTCTTGTTCCCCGTTTTCTGCAAATTAAATAAATCCCAATTGCCATTCATTTATCTTCTACGGAGGACAACCATTGGCCGGTGGTAAGGTCCCAGAATGCATTCGTACAAGGAAACATTCCTCCGTCTCCTTCCCCGCTTCTCAGTCGTCATAGAGCCACTCGCGAAAGGGCGCATTTATTTAAAGACAACAAATAAAAAGACATAAGTACAATCTCTCTCTCTCTCTCTATATATATATATATATATATATATATATATATATATATATATATATATATATATATATATATATATATATATATATATATATATATATATATATATGAATGTATCAAATAATAAAATATAAAATAAATACAAGATATTCTTTCAGCTTTCAACAATCGAAACTTTTCATGAATATCTTGTTTTGTGGTGCTTGCATTTATATTAATCTTATTGTTGCTGCATTTGTTATTGTCCTCGTATTCGTTGTCGTTATTGTTGTTAGTGCAATTGTTGTTGTTATTGTAGTTGTTGTTAGAAAGAACGAAACCACTTCTGGATTTTTGCGATTAAATTAAGAAAATTCGAATTAGCTGGAGATTCATGATATTGTTGTAAGATTTCCGCTTGTTTGGGCTTGTTAGGTGGAAAAGGTTAGTGGGTGGAAAAAACCTTGTACGGTGGTTAAACAAAGAAAACATTATAGGGTGATAAGAAAGAAAGAAAGAAAGAAAGAAAGAAAGAAAGAAAGAAAGAAAGAAAGAGAAAAGGTTTGCTAGAATAAAAAATTACTGATAAGAAAGAAAGAGGAAGAGATTAGTAGGATAAGAAATAAAAGAAAAAAGAAAGGGGAAAAAGATAAGAATAAAAAAGAAAAAGAAAGAAAGGATGAAAGAAATAAAAAGGGAAACATTTGGTACAATAAAAAAAATACTGATACGATAAATGGGAAAAGGGTAGAATAAGAAAGAAAGAAAGAGGAAAAATAATAGGATAAGAAAGAAAAAAGTAAAAAAGAAAGAAAGGAATAAAGACAGAAAATAGAAATATTTCGTAGAATAAGAAAGAAGAAAATAAGAAAATGTTGGTAGAAAAAAAAGAAAGAAAGGAAGAAAGAGGAGAACTTAAGTAGAATAAGAAAGAAAGAACAAGAAAGAGGAAAAGACTGATAGAATAAGAAAGAAAGAAAGAATGAGTAAAAGATTGGTAGAATAAGCAAGAAAGAAAAAAGAAAGAAAGAATGAAAGAAAAAAAGATTGGTAGAATAAGAAAAAAGATAAAAGAAAGAAAGAGGAAAAGATTGATAGAATAAGAAAGACAGAAAGTCAGAAAAAAGAAACAGTAATTAAGGAGACAGAAATAATGAAGAAATAAATTGTGTGTCGAATAAAAAGTATGAGGAAAAAATAGAAGACGAGGGGGAAGTGAATGGGTGAATGAAAATAAAAGAAAGTGATAAAAATAAACTGAGCAGATATTTGTAATCCCTAGAAAAATATAATCTGATTGAAGGGCATGTGATTTTAGGGGAAAAATTCCTAGCTTAATATGAAGTCCTTCGAGGTGAAGCGGTAAAGCAAGTTACGTCAAACAGTGGTTCCACCAGCAAAGTAATGGGGCAGTTTTGATCCCTACCGGAGGATACATTATGTTTATTAAGATTTCTCGAAGCTGAGGCCGATGGACGTAATACATTCTATTTAATAGAAAAAAAAATAAGACGTTTATTTTAAGTAGCATTCACTATGATAAGGTTTGTAGTCTTCTATATATATATATATATATATATATATATATATATATATATATATGAAGAAATATAGTCTTAAAGTGTGCTATATTTATGGGATAAAGTGCTCAATATCAGAGATAGAGCGTGTGTAAATATAAAAGTGAACATAGAAGTCAACACTTAGAGGCGACAGTCTGTTTCATGCTAGTGTAATCGTCAGGCAAAGTGCCTGATATGATATATATATATATATAGATAGATAGATAGATAGATAGATAGATAGGGTGCGATGGTTATATTGTCACCATTTTATATTTTAAATTTCGTGCATACGTGTTATTTCTTTTTGAATCTGTCGACTGCAGAGTATAGTAGAGTCATTTGGGAAAAAGATCACCATCAGGCAATTCACTCCACCAGAAATTTGGAAACAGCATACTCTACTGCTTGACATACGGATCGAAAATTTCAATACGAACATTTCAGAGTGTTTGGGTGTCAATCTGAGAACAGTGCACAGGATTCGGAAGGAGTCGGAGGAGTCTAATGGGGATTAAGAATGTGTTTAGCGAGATCGCTAGTGATGGCGAAATTATGCCTCCATTCATCCCCCCCTCCCCGACACGGCCTCAGGCTCAACATGGAAACCTACATCAAGTGCCTTGAGGATGTAGTGCTGCACTGGTTCGAGGGGTGCTGGAAGAGCCTATCTCTAGCAACAGGACTGTAGCATACTACACAAGTAGGAGAACCCGTTCATGTCTGTCAGACATTTTCTGCGAACATATCAGCCCTTACACCTGGCCACCTAACTCTTCTCAGACTGCAACCGCCTTGATTATTATGTGTTGGTTGCAGCTGAGAGAGAGCCCAGCAAAACTCCTTGTAACACTAACGATGACCTGAAGGCAAGGATTATGGCAGCATTCACCAATTTAAACAAGGAGACCGTCCAGAAGAGATGCAGGAGATTCCAAATTCGTCTGGAGGTCGTGGTTGAAGCCAATGGCGATTTTATTGAATAAATTTACTCTTTAGTATTTCGAGGTATTTTTGTTTAATTTCGGTATGTATATCTGTTAAAATGAGATGTCAGTGTTATTTTCATTTTTGCGTAAGTTAGACGACAATTTATCTATTGCACCACACACACACACACACACACACACACACACACATATATATATATATATATATATATATATATATATATATATATATTAATAAAATCCAAAATCACCTCATATGGGGAATAGACGATTTTGCCAAACGAAGATATCGGACGTCTGTCTTATCAACCCCGGTTTGAACTGTGTTCGTGTCAGAAATAGAAAATTTAAGACAAATACCTTCCACCGTCCACTGACCCCTGTCTCGTGCCTTTCGTCTGAGTGAAACACAGAAATGGATAAATTCTGTATTAGTTTTTAGGTCGGCATTTTTTTTTTAAACTTTCACAGTTAAATTTCTATTTCTGACATGAATTTAGTCCACACGTGGATTGATAGGACAGACGATCGATATGTTTGTCTTCCCGGAATAGGCTATTCCCAATATGAGGTGATTCGGGATTTGACTGTTTTTAATTATTTGTTCTGTAATAATAAATACATTGAGCTCTTTTTGTCGATAATTTTTAACATTTTATATTACTAGGATCCACTTGGATTATATACCAACGCATTTGTTACCTTTACTACATATGTATATATATATATATATAAAGATATTTTTGAAGGTACAAAATTTTATCACAGCAATAAAAGTATGAAGCTTGATATTACTAGACATATTAAAAACGGGCGAAGCAACCGGTTTCCCTCCCGATCTTCAGGCTTCCAACGGGAGATTTAATTTAAATTAAAAAACACAGAAAATTGTACATTCATATATATATATATATATATATATATATATATATATATATATATATATATATATATATATATATATAGTAAAGGTAGTAAATACGTTATTAACGGAAAATACTCGCTCTCCGAGAGCCGAGTCAGTCTAAAGAATGTCGGATCTAACAACGATTTCTCCTCCAAAGGGAGCGGAGTTTCAAACTTACCTATTATTGGCGTGGGGGAGGTTAGATCTATCCTCCCCTATGGGAGGTAATATTGGATTTTGCTGTATCATTTATATGCTCTGTTTTAATAAATACATTGAACTCTTTTTTGTGGATCATTTTTAATACTTTATATTACTATGATCTACTTGGATTGTATACCAACGGATTCGTTACCTTTTATATATATATATATATATATATATATATATATATATATATATATATATATATATTCAACATCATCACTTGATCACTTGATAAGACACCGGAGGTGTTGAAACAAAATGGCTATTTTTGTAGTGATTTTATAACGTATTTATGTTATAATTTTTAAATAAACAATTATATATGCTCTACACTGTATTGAGCACTCTTTTAAGAATAGTAATTGTTGGTTATTGGAATTTATTCCGTATACACCAATCCTAGACTTGTATATATATATATATATATATATATATATATATATATATATATATATATATATATATTAATACATGTTTCATTAAATAATATAGATAAGTGTTGTCTATATATTTTATGTAAGTTTTTTTCATATAGTCTGATAATCTTAATAACATTATCATTAAACAATGAAAGAAAATCACAATATTGATACATACTTTTTTTTAATCCAATCTAAGCTTTCGGCTTACATAAGCCATTATCAAAGATGACAATTACACAATATATTTATGCAATACACGAACAAGAAATTGATGATAGTATTATTTGTTTACATGGATGATTTCAAAGCAACGATAAACACGTGCATATAAAACGCTGAAAGCGAAAATCGCACAACAGCTCATGACGTCACACATGACCAAAATGCTGCCTAAATACACACACAATATATATATATATATATGTGTGTGTGTGTGTGTGTGTGTGTGTGTGTGTGTGGCTCTGTGTGTACGTGTCTGTGTGAATGTGTACGTGTGTGGATGTATGTGTGTGTGTGTCTGTGGTTAGGTAAATAAATATTCCAGATAATATTGTTGATAACTAGAAACATCTGTAAGAATATGTTTTGTTTTCACATCGGTTGTCTTAATATGCAAAAAATGACTTAATGTATATATGTATAGGTACACAGGAATCTTTGTTTGTTCTACTCTTGTAACCGCCTCTCCTTTTTGGCCGGCGAAACATAGAAGATAATAGATGCATTTTTTTTCTTCTTTTTTGTCCACAATACTTCATGGGTTCTAAATCTCATTGATCTTTCCTCGTCTACGGCTATCAATATATTGATATGCTGTATTAAGTGGCGCGAAATTGACGTCTACATAAAGGTTCTTACTGTAAACAGGTTTCTGAGTAGGATAATGTTGATTGATTGATAGAGGCTTATATTGGGGAGCGGAGTGTTGTTTACAGAGTAGCTAAAATGCAAACAAATTACTTACAATCTCACAGCGCGTGTTAATATGAAACCATAGATCCCATTCTGAAGGCGTCTCAAAGAGCCTTCTCTGCAGAATGAATATGAAATCTCCCTAGTGTATTACTGCTCCGCTCCAGTTCTCTACAGATTTGAGCTGTAAAAAATAATTCAATATAAAGAAAAATCAATCTCTCTTTACTTACCTTTGTCCATTATTATACACATCAGTCAGTTATGTGCCATGCGTGATACACGCTTAGGCAATCATGTACCTTTCGATGCATGACTGACGAGGCAAATTTTTTTTTCCCGTAGTAGGTTGCCATTTCTTTCTGCGGTAGACCAATTGCCATCCAAGGCTATAGAACCCGGTCTGTCCTGCTATTTACCTATAGCTGGGTGGGGGGTGAAGAACAAGATTCATACATTTTCAAAGGATATTAGCACGTAAGTGAATTTCATTCAGTTATGTGCCAACGTGATACACGCTTAGGCGATAATGTATCTTTCGAAACATGACTGACGAGGCAGATTTTTTTTCCCGCAGTAGGTTGCAATTTCTTTCTGCGGTCGACCAGTTGCCATCCAAGGCTATAGAGCCCGGTCTGTCCTGCTATTTACCCATAGCTGGAGGGGGGGAGATAAGAAGCGGATTCATACCTTTCCCAAGGATATTAGCACGTAAGTGAAAGTAATGGATTCGACTGGAATTCGAACTCGGCTCCTCAATAACTGAACACTCGTATCCGAGAATGTTCATCTAGGAAATCTAGTTGTTGCAGACGTCTGCTCGGACACATTTTGTGTGTTTTTTTTTTTTCAACATCCACAGAGCCCAATTTGGTTTTTACTGCAACTATGCTAAAAGGACATTAGTTACAGTTCCTGGGATAGAGTGATTTATCTGGCCTGATCAACAGTCTGATCAAAGCCAGCCCGCTCAGATCCTCGATGACTTGTGACTCGCTGCTAACACAACTACCGACGGCTCCCCCAAGGTGTTCCATCTACACAGTTTCACTCACATGTCTAGAGATATGTAAGCTAAATTCTGACGAGAAAAAATTGTCTAGCGCGACACAGGAAAACAATTTTCCTGACAACAAACCTATCAATTGATTCAATATAATGTTTCCACTTCCTGCCAGTGGGAACGGTTAGTCCGAGAAGACACATTGAATCAATCTTCTGGAGGTTAGCATCAGCCATACTGGAGACAGTGGGTAGACTGTCGGCCATTTTTGACATAACTCTACTATTTCAACATCCCTCTTCATGGAATCTACAGAATCCATCATAACATAACGCTTAGGCTGTTCGTATTGAAGACCGATTCTCTCGAGTGGCGACTTCGATTACCACGTTTAGCTGTTTACGCATTATGTAAATCTACGTTTAGTGTATATATTAGCGTAAGGAAAGCCTTTATTAGACAATCTAATTTATCACACACTAGATATCCCTCGCTAATAACTTTGTCAGATTAATGAATAAATCCTGACCAATTGTATCCGGCTGCTAGCCAATCCCTATTGCAGACGCTCGCTCAGGTGTATTTTGTGTTTGTTCAACTCCCACAGAACCACATGTGGTTTATACTGCAACTAAGCAGACCTTAGTTACAGTTTCTGGGAGAGCGCGCGTTATCTAGCGCGATCAAGTTTGAACAAGGCCACACGCTCAAACCCTCGGTCACGATGACTTCTAACTTCGTGCTAGCACAGCCATTGACGGCCCCTAAAGAGTTCCGTCTACTCACTCGCAAGACTCTTAAGGCACTTTGGAATTACCGCCTCACCCAGATAACATCCTGACAAATCGATCATGGTAAGATTCCGGGTTTCACGGTCAGAAAACGAACATTTTAACCATTGGGTCATGTGCCATCCACCATACATACATACATAGCTCCTAGACGTTTTAGAGACCTGCACATTTGCATACATCAGCCCTAAAAACTCCACTTACCTCAGATATATAGATGACAATATCTGTCTATAAATGTGAGATGAGGTATTATGATTATTTACATTATTAAATTATTTACAATATTCGGACTGTTATCCTCATATTCATTGCCATATTTACAACGTTTCGGCGTTGTACGCTCCGACATTCTTCAGTCCACCGGGGTAGATTGTTCTGGTTCCACGTGCCATGCCTCTTCCGGGTGTCTCAGTTCTTTCTCTTTAACTCAACTCGCCAAGCTTTTTGGTTCACCACTGTAGTCTGGTATTGAACTCACAACTCTTTGGGTCTAATGACTGGATCCAATCAACGTCATTATCCATTGGGCCACGTGTCCTTGGACGAAATAAAGGGTTCGGTCCGAAATTCCAATCACCTGAAGGAAGGCCGCACATTTCCTGAAACGTTGTGATTATGGCACTGAAGATGAAGATAACAATCCGAATAATGGAAATAATGTACATAGACGACGTTCTTTTATTATTACGTCACAATGAAAATCTGCTAGACATTTTACCGACATTCAATAACGTAGGACCTACTAGCGAGTTCACATATGGACATGAAATAAATCTTTACCATTTCTCGACGTCTCATGAATAAATAACAATAACAAATTCGATTTTAACGTTTACCGGAAACCCACTAACAACAAAGATTTAATCAATTTTTATTCCCACTACAACGAAAAAGTGAAATCATGAATAATTATAGGATTTTTTTTACCTCATAGCCCATAGGATTTTAACACTAGAACACTAACCACGGGTATATAGTACGCAACGCAAATTTTCCTATTTTTAATTACAATCTTCAGTACCTGATTTTCTTACTTAAATAATATGTATTTTTTTTCATTTCCTATTAATCATAACTCAAGGAACAAAGTTTGAAGTGACTGCATATAAAATATTATAAATAGAGATTTATATTTAATATTTTTTTTCAAAATCTGGAATGATATACCCGTGGTTAGTAGTGGTGTAACTTTAATTGATCGTTAATGTTCTAGGAATAAGCCTCAAAGAGGAATATACAGGGTTTGGTAGAAATACCCTCTACATCGACCTCACAGAAATACCTCCCATATAATGGTAGAAAATTAGCTAGATGAAGGCACCATGGCCATTAAAGACATACATTATCTGGGAGGAATTTCTGGGAGGTAAATACAAAATATGACTATTCTATTTCATTGAAATTAAAACTAAAATAAAAGCTTCAAGAAAAATGTATCATTTTTAAAGATTCATTTTAAAGCTTACGTATCGCGTTTTTGCAGAGGTCCCTATATGTATATATATATACACATTTTTATATATACATATATATATACACATATATATATATACATATATGCATATACACATATATATACATATATATATACTTATACACATATATATATATATACATATACACATATATATATACATATATATATATATATATATATATATATATATATATATATATATATATATATATATGTTGTGCGACTAAAATAACTCCCACATATATATCCTCAGAAAACCCTCTCACAAAATGGTAATATATTACCTAGATGAAAGCACCCTCGCCACTAATGTCTTACCATTATGAAGGCGGTATTTCTGGGGATGTAGCCGCACTATATACATACATACATATATATATATATATATATATATATATATATATATATATATATATATATATATATATATATATATATATGTAAACATATACAAACACACAATATATTATACAATTTAATCAAAGACAAATGACACTTTAGTGGAATAAAACTTTTAATTAAAATTGTCTTGTGTTTGTATAAGTATTTTCGTTTCTAACATATAGTGTGTAAACCTTGTCCAAATGGTTTATAAATCAGAGCGCTTTCACTATTACATTACCCATTATCGAGGATGTTTGTCATTTTTTTTCTTATTTTTAACAGAATGAGTATATTTTTATTGTGCATAGTTGATGTTATAGGCTGATGGCTTTTTCTTTTCTATCATTAGTGCTCCAATTATTTTTAGACTTCATATATATATATATATATATATATATATATATATATATATATATATATATATATATATATATATATATATATATAGTCAAACCTAATGAGCCAGACAAACCTACCAAGATTTCACTTAAGCAGATCGTCAGGCTCAGTTGACCCTGACGATCTACCTAAGTGAAAACTTGGTAGGTTTGTCTGGCTCATTAGGTTTTAACTAGGTCTGGTCTACGTTTGTATCGAGCTCTTTAGTTAGTTAGTTTTTACTCGTATCGGGGTTTTTTCTTTGGGCTTTCAACCTGTACATGTGTGATTATTTTCGACAGCCTTTCATGTTTCTGGCTCTTTCTTTTTTAAAACCTTTTTTTCCCTTCGAGATTGATTTAGCTATTGTTAAATCATGAATCCGAAGGTTTTTCGACACGAGTATAGTCACCTCTATATATATATATATATATATATATATATATATATATATATATATATATATATATATATATACCTTAAAGCAAAACTTAACCATATATGTATGTCCTTAAATGTAGATATCTAAGTGTATTTTAGTTTAGCCAGCTATACGAGTAGGTAATATTAACATGGACACACGCATGAGAACGCATACATAATATACAAATTCACTCCAAATCTTTAAAAACACTCCCCCAAACAACGATATATGGACGAGTTTAATACCAATATTTTCCAATTAACTGTATTTCATTTACCAAAGTTACCTCCTGATTGTTTTTTCACGTTTCCGTTAATTTCTGTGAATCCCCATCGAATTAAATTTTGACCGTGTAGCCATTAGGATGTAGGTCAGCTCATCGGTCTCACCCTCCCTCCGCCTACCCAGGCTCTTCTACCTCCATAATATGATTCCAGCAATGGTGCCTTCTTCTTCTCTTCATACCTCCCAATATATCTCCTATAACATACTCTCTCTCTCTTGCTTTGTCCAACTAACCACTATCCCACTACAAACTGGTGCCATAAACAGTTTGAAAAATCCTGCGAATTTTAAAATTAAAATCCGTAGGTGCAAATGGTCATTAACTAAAGCTATCTTAATTCCAATTGTAAAGAAAATTTGCTCTGTTTAATGAAAATAAACAGCGCTCTTTTGTGAGTCAGTTTTAACATATATTTTTTACATACAATTACGTGCAAATACACTTGCCAAAAGCTTTGAATCCACCTCTTCACCCCCAGCTATGTGTTAATTAGTAAGAATTGTATCACTAAACCTTTATTATTTCTAAAAAAAAAAGCATAAGAATTCTTACTATATAAAAGTATTTTTTTTTTGTTTAAAATAAGCTGCAAGTGTTTGATACGCCGTAGAAAACGAATGAATTAATTAATTGAAGCCGACAAGTTTCAAATTTCACTTAAATGCAAGATATTTCCCTGTTTCTCTTTGGAGTATAAGAATTGTCCGCACCACTAATGAAAGCGCGGGAAATAAAAGCGCGGGAAATGAAAGCACGAAAAATGAAAGTGCGGATAAAACGAAAACGCGGGAAAAGTAAACCGCAGTCAGGTTTCATCTTAGTGCATTTTCAGAATTATAGTGTGACGCCTGTAATACCTTTGACCACTTACTGGCCCGCTGTGACTTGATAGCGCACCCAAAGGTCGTTGCCTCCCATGTTTCCCATAAAATCAATGACTTATACCTTGCAACCAAAGACCGAAGAACAACTTCACGTGAAATATACTGGCATGTTTAACACCATGCGGAAAAAAAGATGTAACTGTTTTTCTTAACTAGCTCTTTTTCAACGAAGAAATCATCCAAAATGTCTGCTTATTGTCGCAAAGAAAAAAACTCCCTTAGTATGTAAGTGTGATCCACTGCTCTATACGGCTGAAAAAGTGTCGTCGAATGGAAGGCTCGAAACGTCGTTTTTGTCTGATTGTATTCAACAATGAGCAAGAGAATCGTTTGTTATAAAAAAATGCAATGATTTTTGTAAATTTAACAATAGTATTAAGATTGTTTCTCTTGTATGTGCGCTGGGTGCTTAGGAGAATCGGATTTAATCAATTCCTCATATAAATGCCTTAATATGTTTGTTCTTACTGACAGCAGTGCGTCCACCGGCCGACATTTTGTGTGACATGCACAGATTAGGCGGGATAATGAAAACAGGCATAGCTTTTGATTAATAGATTTATGTCTGAAAACTAAGAGCGGCATCAATAAGTCTCCAATTAATACCTTTGCAGAAAATGGCGGAACCAAGACGGAAAAAGATTGATTCGGCGCGGGCGGTGGCGACAGTAGTAGGAATTAAATATTCCATCATCATAATGGTCATGTCGGCTCAATCATGAACCTATTGATGGAATATGTACAACATTCAGGGAAATAATCACTTCCCCGCTGAGCCGAGTCGAGTCGAGCTGATTCCGCCCTGAAGAACAATTCACTAAAAGGGCAGGGATGGGGAATTTCTCAAGGAATTCGACACCACCACACCTTATGAACACTGTTGGTTTTTCTCTAGACTTGACAACGGAAGCCTGGAATCAGAAATAGAAAGGAAATATTGCCTTCTGGAGCATGCGTTTCTGGTTTTGACACGTCGGCCCAGAAAGTTGCAAAGAAGTGTAAATCTATCGGAGGAGATACGAAAGAAATTGGTATGGAATATTGCTAAAATAACGCAAGTCACGAAGATTTCCCTCAGTGATTAGTTGGTGAAGTCTTTAACAGAGTAAGGTCACTGTTAGTTTTAAATTGATGCCTTCGAGCTATCTCTGAAAATCTAAAAATTGTGCTGTCCAATGCAGATGGGCTCTGATGTGATATTGTAATAAAGAAACGTACACGGTTTCTGGGTTTGAGTGGATCAATAAGCGTAGCAACACTTGCTTGAGATTTGCTTGAGGTTTTGGTTGGAATAAACTGATAATAAAACGAACAGTTAAATATGTAAATACATTGATTTGAGAAGAGTTGATATCTGGAAATATATTAGTCAATGATGTAAAGTTTTCAATAATTTATAAGAGAAATCATAGATTAATACGATATTTAATTGATTACATTTAGGAAGAGGTAATAAGGGGAGTATATTAGATAAGGGTTAAATAAAAAAGATTCCAGACAATTAAATGTTTAATTGTTTTAGTTCAGAAAGATATAATGCAAGAACGATATTAAATGAAAGATAAGAATTTGCAATAAATGATTTGAAACAATTAAATATTTAATTTATTTCGTTCAGGAAGATATAATGTTAGGATTATAGTAGATAAAAGCGAAGAGTTTGCAATAAATGATTTGAGACAATTAAATATTTAATTTATTTCGTTCAGGAAGATATAATGTTAGGATGAAAGTAGATAAAAGCTGAGAGTTTGCAATAAATGATTTGCGACAATTAAATATTCAATTTATTTCGTTCAGCAAGATATAATGTTAAGATGATAGTAGATAAAAGCTAAGGGTTTGCAATAAAAATTCGAAACAATTAAATATTTAAATGATTTCGTTAATAAATAATAGAATACCAGAACGATATTAGATAAAACTAAGTGTTTGCAATAAAAGATTCGAAACAGACATTTAATTCATTTTGCTTAAGAAGATAGAATGTCGGAACGATATTAGATAAAAATTCAGCGTTTATCATAGCAAGATTCGAGACAATTAAATAATTAATTGCTTTCGTTCTTGAAGATATAATGAAAGAAGGGTATTAGATAAAAGTGTTTGCAATAAAATATGTGTTTGTTTTCATTTTGGAAAACCTGATATTTGAAAAAATTCATAGTTAAAAGATATTTTGCAATAATTTTTTCGATAAAATGCAGGAAATTAGATATCTAAAAATGTAAGCAATATATTAAAATGTTTATTAATTGCCTATATTGAAATGTATCGGATTTAACAGCTTAAGAGAAACTGGGACATATTAGAAAGCCCCATCCCATTTCAGCAGAACGTCTTCCGGAAAGAAAGCGTTTAGTGTATTTAAGCATATAATTATTATAACAAGCTATCAATACTTTACAAAAGATTACATAAACACTTTGCATTATTTACATTATTCTGACTATTGTCCTCATCTTTGTTGCCATATTTATCACGACGAACTGAACCCTTTATTTGAGTTCAATACCTATTTAATGCGGTGGAGAAGTTGGAGAAAGGAATTAACAGGAGATAACTGACATCCATTAGATATGGAAACTGGAAGAGTCTACCCCAGCGAGCGAAATAAAGGTTTCAGTTCGACATTCCCACCACGTGAAGAAGGCCGGAGCGTACAACAGCCGAAGCGTTGTGGTAAATATGGCAAAACAGATGAGGACAATAGTCCAAATAATGTAAATAGTCTACATAATACCTCGTCTCAGAAATATAGGCAGATGCTTGATTGACTGTTATATGCATATAACATTTGGGTCCTCTCACTGGATCTAACTAACGCCTTTATCCACTGTGCCATATGCCCTTGAGGAGATAACTGATAACTGACATCCGATAGACATGGCACATGGAACTAGAATAGTCGACCCCAGTGAGCGAAATAAAGGGTTCAGTTCGACACTGCAACCATCTGAAGAAAGCCTGGGCGTACAACGGCCGAAACTTTGTAAGAAATATGGCGACAAAGATGAGGACAATAGTCCGAATAATGTAAATAGTGTACATAATACCTCATCTCAGAAATATAGACAGATACTGAAAGGCCGAAACGTTCTAATAAATATGGTGACAAAGATGAGGACAATAGTAATAAATAATGTAAATAGTGTACATAATACCTCATCTCAGAAATATCGACAGAAACACTTTGCTTATTGCACAACTAAATACTGCATATAAAAGCAAGGTATCGTTCCATCTGCTCATATATCAGGCAATAAGAATATCCAAATTATTCCATATAATAACACAATGACTAATTTAAGATAAAAAAATTGCAAAATGAATTAATAGCAGATTTACGACCTGTTGGCCGCAATCAGTCGTGTTCTTAGATCGACGACGATGACCTGTAGGCATAAATGTTTTAAAACATTTTTCTTCATTCTTAAATAAAAATTAAATACTGTAATTCCCCATATATAATACGCCTTCGTCTATAATACACACCCTGAAAAATGTTCTGAAAGTGTGGGGAAAATGCTTCTGCTCAGGCATGATACGCACCCCTCGTTTGGTAATCAAACCCTATAAATTGTACCTCTTCAATTTCATTACGGCCAGCGTTTCCTACTCGTAATCGAAGATATTTATCAAAATTTCCGATCATCACAATTCTAAACAGAAACGGATATGCCATTATTGTCCCTACTGCGCAAACTCATCAACCTGTTTTTGTTCGAAAAAAAGGTGAATTTACCGGATCTGTATGTAGCTTTTCAGAAAGAATGGTTTTAAACAGAACCATATTATTCAACTTCAGTTTTATGATACTTCTTATTTTATTTTACATTAGTAAGTATTGTTAGGTACACGTGATTGTATTTGACATCCTTATGGGGTCGCAATCACCGAATGTTAGTGTCAAATTGTCATGTTTTTGGTTAGCAGTCATTTGGCAATTGAAATCGACCTATGAAACGGCAATTTTATAAAGATTTTTTGTAGCTGTGCATAGTACGCAATCTTAATTTTGCTTATTATTTTTTTAGAAAAAATGCGTATTATACGTGGGGAATTGCGGTAAATAGAAGAAAAAGAAAAATAGACAGGAAAAATGACAATGGGGAAAATGTAGACGAATGGAGAAAATAACAAAAAGAGAAGGAAGTTAACGAAATAAAAAACGTGAAAGAGGAGACGAAAGAAGAATTACGAAGAAAAGAAAATAGGAGAATAAGAGTAAAGAATGAGGTTAGAGAAGAAAGGCAAAAGAGAAAGAAAAGAATGAACGGACTCAAACGAAAAGAGAGAGAGTGGCGAATAATCAGGGAAGGAAAAAATGAGCAAAGATGAGGAATAAAAATCGGATAACGACCATATCACACTGAAACGCCGGTTTCTCGATCACCGAAGTTAAGCAACGTCGAGCCTCCTCAGTGCGTAGATGGATGACCTTTTGCGAATATCAAGGGGTCTGTAATCTTGGATGTGCATTGGTGTACTGGACAACAGCTTGAAACTGGAACACGGCTGTCCGATTTTCGACTTGTTTCGAGTTCTTTCTATTCATTTACTCACAAAAGGCATGAACCCAACACTTTTCCACCAACTGTGGGTTAATTATTAGAATGTTTATCTGTAAAGCATTCTTAAGTCCAAAATATAATTGAAATCTAAAAAATATTTTCTGATTTTAAATAAATGGGTGGCCACTTACCAGATACTGTAATCTTGGGTGTGCGGGTGGTGTAACGCATGACGCTTGTTGCAATTTCTTTCATCTTATCAATGTCTTCAAAACCATAACCCCTGAGGTTCTCCTTCGGCTTGGGGAGCAACCAAAAGTCACAGCGAGCAAGCTCTGGGATATAGGCAGTAGCGTTCAAATGTAGGGGCGAGGGTGTAACGACACCGGGCATCATATATCGGTAGAGCATCCAATGAACCAGTGAAATAAAAAAATTAAATAAAGTGTTTATTTCATGTTTCATCACTTATTATATATTTAAAATGTATTCCTTTCTCATATTTCTGAGTACTAGGCCCTATAACCCCTCTACTTGAGTCTTAGTGGCATACAATCAAGGAGTTGCCCCCAGGCATCACAGGGCCTCTGCAAGTCGATGGCTATAGGGAAGGTGAAGGAGTGTTTTGATGTCCATCTTTGTCAACACAGATTTATTGCATAGCAAGCTTACAAACTGTCATCACGTCCCGGCTGCATTCTACAAACTAGTCTGCTGTGACAGACAGGGTTTAGTAGGGTGTGTCCAAAGAGCTGAATCAATCTGGAAGAACAAAAGTTGTCAGAGTAGCTTATTAGATGCATGGAAATGATATAATAAAATTGCAATAAGCTAGGACAGTAATAAGTGCCTCTCTTTAAATAAAAGTGGCTTACGTCCGACTCACGTTGAAACTCCAGATCCCGTACAATCAACGAAGTTAAGCAACGTCGAGCATTCTCTGTGCCTAGATGGATGACCTTTTGCGAATATCAAGGTGTGGGATCTTGGATGTGTAGTGATGTACTGGACAACAGCTTGAAACTGGAACTCGGATCTCCGATTTCCGACTCCTTTCGAATTCTTTCTATGCATTTACTCGCAAATACCCTTGAATCCAACACTTCTCCACCAGCTATGGGTTAATTAGTAGGACGTGCATCTGTAAAGCATTATTATCTTCAAAATATTCTTGCAATCGTAAAATATCTTTCTATATCTGTCTATATTTCTGAGATGAGGTATTATGTACATTATTTACATTATTCGAACTATTGTCCTCATCTTTGTCACGATATTTATTACAACGTTTCGGCCGTTGTACGCTCCGGCCTTCTTCAGGTAGTTGGAAAGTCGAACTGAACCCTTTATTTCGTTCACTGGGGTAAACTGTTCTAGTTCCACGTGCCATGTTGAATGGATGTCAGTTATCAGTTATCTCCTGTTAATTTCCCTCTGAAAGTTCTGCACTGCCTTAACCGGGTATTGAACTCACACTCTTTGTGTCCTGTCACTGGATCTAACCAACGCATTTTTTTCCCTGTGCCAAAAGTGGCTAAAGGCGTTCGTTAGATCCAGTGACAGGACCAAAGTGTGTGAGTTCAATACCCGGTTAAGGCAGTGGAGAGATTGGAGAGGTGACTAACAGGAGATAACTGATAACTGACATCCATTAAACATGGCACGTGGAACTAGAACAGTCTACCCCAGTGAGCAAAATAAAGAGTTCAGTTCGACATTCCAAACACCTGAAGAAGGCCGAAGCGTACAACGGTCGAAACGTTGCGATAAATATGGCGACAAAGATGTGGACAATAGTCCGAATAATGTAAATGGTGTAAATATTTTTTTCTGGTTTGAAATAAACTGCAAAGGGTTAATAAAACGTGAAAAAAAACGAAGAAGTAAAGAGAGTGGAAAGAAGAAGGAGAAAAGAAGAAAGAGAAAAGAAGTAGAGAAGAAAAATTGGTAAAAATAACAAAAGAACAGTAAAAGGAACAGAAATAAAGAATAGTGGCGAGGGAGACGACGGGGCAGGGGAGGTGGAGAAGAAAGAAGGGACTTCCGAAATGATATTTAAAGGAAACAAATATTATACATAACACGAAATCAAAGGTAAAAACAAGAATTTATCTTTGAAAATATGGGTAAGTGTTATATAATATAAATTATATTATATAAATTGTACTTCTATTCGTTTCAACTCATTATATTTGTCCGAAAAAAAATTAAAAACAAATTAAAAAAAAAAAGAAAATTTCTATGCAAATGTTTTTTTTTTCTTATGCGCTTTGGGTTAAAATATGATTGCGTGGGTGAAAATATTAAGTGGTCCCTATGAGTCCTGTATACAGCGATTCCGATTTCACAACTTATGATAATAGGTGGGACGAGAAACAGGGTTGCGTGAAAAGGTTATCTAGCTTGTCTACCGCCTTACCTATCAGTAGAGCCAGAGAATTTTCATCTTTTTCCGAATACTTGCTATCGTGGCAGTTATCCGGCCGCCATATGTTTGATATGACAGGAAGATTTTTTAAAAAAAAAACAAAAAACCCAAAAAAAGGATTTGATAACACGGAAAAAGAAAACAAAATCATTATCAGCATTATGGACCCTTTTCAGGATTTTAGGACACAGAAAAAAGGGGGGGGGCGTAAAAAGAATTATAAACAAAGCAACGCAATGTAATACAGTGAAGGAAGAAATGGAAAGAAAGATAAGAGAAGAAGAGTGAAAAACTGAATTATATCAAAGAAGAAGAAAAAGTGGGAAAATACAAAAGGGGAATGGGAAGAGTAAAACGGAATGAAAATGAAAGGAAAGAAGAAAAAGAAAAAGATGAAGAAGAAGGAGGAGGAGGAGAATAGATTGAAGAAAATTGAAGAATTTAGTTGAGCAGGGAAAGCAAATAAAGGAATAAAGGAATAAAGGAATAAAGGAATAAAGGAATAAAGAGACATAAAATAGAGAAAAAGTAAAATGAGAAAAAGTAAAATGAGAAAGAAAAAAGATTGAAAAGGTAAGGAAAAAGGTCGAAAAAGGAACGAAAGAAAGAAAGAAAAAAAGAAAGAGAGAAAGAAAGAAAGAAAGAAAAGAGAAATGGTAGGATTATGAAAGAAGAAACAATAAAGGCAACTGAAAAAAGAAAAAAGGAAAGAAAGAACAATTAAAACAATGGAAAGAAAGAAAGAAAGAAAGAAAGAAAAAAGATATGGAAAGAAAGAAAGAAAGATATGGAAAGAAAGAAAGAAAGAAAGAAAGAAAGATATGAAAACAAAGAAAGAAAGAAAGAAAGAAAGAAAGAAAGAAAGAAAGATATGGAATGAAAGAAAGAAAGAAAGAAAGAAGAAACAATAAAGGCAATTGAAAGAAAGAAAAAAGGGAAGAAAGAACAATTAAGACAATGCAAAGAAAGAAAGAAAGAAAGAAAGAAAGAAAGAAAGAAAGAAAGATATGGAAAGAAAGAAAGAAAAAAGAAAGAAAGAAAGATTTGGAAAGAAAGAAAGAAAGAAAGAAAGAAAGAAAGAAAGATATGGAAAGAAAGAAATATATGGAATGAAAGAAAGTAAGAAAGAAAGAAAGAAGAAACAATAAAGGCAATTGAAAGAAAGAAAAAAGGAAAGAAAGAACAATTAAGACAATGCAAAGAAAGAAAGAAAGAAAGAAAGAAAGAAGGAAAGAAAAAAAGAAAGAAAACGAAAGAAAGATATGGAAAGAAAGAAAGATATGGAAAGAAAGAAAGATATGGAAAGAAAGAAAGAAAATAATAAAGAAATGGCAGGATTATGAAAGAAGAAACAATAAAGGCAATTGAAAGAACAAAAAAAGGAAAGAAAGAAAGAATGAGCGTAAAACAGAAACAAAGAAAAGAATAGAAAGAAATTAAAGAAAAGGAATAAACGATTAATAAAAACGAAAGAAAAACGAAACTGAAAAGAAAAATGAAAGAGAAAGTGTAAAGTATAAAGGAAACGAAAGAAAAAGAAAAAAGAAAGCGGCAAATGAAAAGTAAATAAGAACAAAAATAAAAGCAAATAATAATAATAATAATAATACCTGAAATCCTACCAACAAAAAACGAAACGAATACCATCTATGGCAAACGAGTAAAACAGAAAACAAAACAACTTGGCCAAATGAAATTCCAACAAAACTGTGTATGGGGGGAGGGGAGACGTTGCATGGCAAATTCATAAAGAGAACGAAAGAAGCAGATGTGGACCAACAGAAAACACATCAGTGGCTGAGGCGCACTGGGCTGAAAGTTGAGAGAGAAGGCCTAATTATCGCAACCAGATCCTATCACTGCCACATAATCAAGGACGGAACCAACCCAAAATTCAGGATCTGCGGAAAATATGATGAAACTGTCGACTATATTATCTCAGGATGTCCGTAAGTAGCAAAATATGCACATTCCCAGAAACATAACAATATAGCGACATGTGTGCACAAGAAGGTATGCAAGAAGCACAAAACGGAAACCACAGAGAGATGATATGAGCACCAACCAGAGAGAGTTACCCAAAATAACGATGTAACTATTCTCTGGGACATGCCAATTCAAACTGAAAGGGAAATAAAAGCCAACAGAGCTCATATTATGATAAAAGACGAGTAATTCAGGAAGTGTGTGCTTATTGACATGTCAATGCCATCTGAGAGAAACACCTCCATAAAATTTGTCGAGAAATTGTCCAAATACAAGGACCTGGAGATCGAGATAAACAGGATGTGGAGAATGAAGACTGAGACTGTACCAGTAGTAATCGGAGCTCTGGGACTTGTGAGAAAAGGAATGGACAATTTTACTAAGAGTATCCTAAGTAACATCAATTTTCAAATTGCCCAGAAAATGACCCTTCTAGGACATCCCATATACTAACAAAAGTGCTATCAATTAAATGACAATTCTCATATAAGTCCTAGGACTATAGTTTGGACCCGGCTCAACAGGATATAAAGCAGGAAACATACAATACACAAATAATAATAATAATAATTATAAATGCAGATTCTGTGATAAATATCCAGAAACCATTGATCATCTTGTATCAGGTTGCACGATATTGGCACCCACTGAATATAAAACCCGGCATGAGAGAGTGGGCCAATATCTGCACTGGAAAATTTGGGAAGGAAACTGAAAGAAACTGGTACGAACACCACCCAGACCCGGTTACGGAGATAGGACCTGTTACAATTCTATGGGACTACAAAATAAACACTGACAGAACAATCAAAGCCAACCGCCCAGACATTGTTATTAAAGACCACAAACAAAATAAGTGCCTCCTTATTGATATGGCAGTCCCTGCAGACTGCAATGTATCTTTGAAGATATTCGAAAAGCTGTCAAAATACAAGGACCTTGAAATAGAAACCTCAAAAATGTGGCACATGGGAACATCAACAATCCCTGTTGTAGTTGGAGCCCTTGGACTGGTTGTAAAAGATTCCAGTAGACTAATTGAAGGGATCCCTGGACGTTCATGCCTCAAAGAGATACAAAAAAATTATTCTGACAAGTACAGACCACACTTTACAAAGGGCTTTATCTATGTAATTATTATTTTTTTTTTTTTTTGCAGTGGAAAGTGTCATGATGCCATTTCTAACCTTAGGTCCCTGGGCGGAACCCGGAAAGAATGTGTAAACGCCAGATATCAAAGAAAATAATAATAATAATAATAATAATAATAATAATAATAATAATAATAATAATAATAATAATAATAGCAATAACAAGAACAGTTTCCCAGGTAACATCGAGATAGAAGTTTCCCAGAAGAACGCCCTACTAGTAACATCCCATATACTAATAAAAGTGCTATCAATTATATGACAATTCTCCTATACGGTCTAAAGACCATAGTTTGGACCCGGTTCTGCAGGATACAAAGCAGGAAACATGAAATACATAAATAATAATAATAATAATAATAATAATAATAATAATATGCAGAAGAAGAAGAAGAAGAAGAAGAAGAAGAAGAAGAAAAAGATGATGATGATGATGATGATGATGATGACGATGATGATGATGATGATGATGATGATGATGATGATGATGATGATGATGAATGCCGCCTACAACAACAAAAACAGCAACATAAAGAAGAAGAGAAAAAGAAATAAAGAAGAAAAGAAGAGGGTGAATAAAGAAAGATGGCAAAAACGAAACAAAAACAAAAGAAAGAAAATGGTATTAAGATAAAAACAAGAGCAAAGAAATACAGGAAAATGGAATGAAGGAAACTATGTTTAGAACAGAAATAAAGGGTAAATTGTAGTGAATGAAAAATAAAATTTAATTTGAAATCAAAAAGAGAAATAATTGAAAGTAGTGAACCGTCATTTCAAAAGAATTGCGAACATAAAGAAATGCAAAGGGGACAAAGAAACAAAAAACGAAACAAAGACAGACAGACAGAAAGAAAGAAAGAAAGAACGATAGATATAAAAACAGTAAAAAAATAAATTAAAATTCACAGAAGAAAGAAGAAAATCGTAGAAAGAAAGAAAGAAAGACAGACAGAAAGAAAGAAACAAACAAACAAAGAAACAAAAGAAGAAAGAAAGATATAAAAACGGTAAAAAATAAATTAAAATTCGTGGAAGAAAGGAGAAAATGGTAGTAATAAAGAAAGAAAGAAAGAAAGAAAGAAAGAAAGAAATAAAGAAAGAAAGAAAGAAAGAAAAAAAAAGAAAAAAATAATCAAACGAAAGAAAAAGAAGAAAAACAGAAGGAAAAGAAAAAATGACAATAAAGAATAGAAAGGAATCAAGAAGGAAAAGTAACAAAAAAAAATTCGGGGAAAAAAAGGAAAGTACAATTCAAAGAAACGTAGTAAAGAAAGAAAAAGAAGAAACAAAGAAAAATATAATCTATTGTTCCAAAATAAAATACTGTCTGGAATAGTCATGCCGGTGTTAATTTTTCAAAACAAGCAGGGAATTTAATATTGTACGAAATAGTCCTGCCGCGGAGAAAATTATTTACATAAATATTAAATATGGCGTGTCAAATAAGCACCCTGCCGATGAAAAAATTTGCACGAAATAATTTTGTCGTATCAGTTATTTCGTAAAGAAAATCGCAATGGCGAAGAGGAAGAAAAGAAGAAAGAAGGAGATGAAAAGAGAACAAAAAAAAGAGAAGATAGTAAATAAGTAGAAGGAAACGTTGGCGAGAAAAAAAAAGCGGGAAGAGAAGAAGACGAAGACAATCAGTAAAATAAGAGAGAGGTGAAAAACAGAAAGAGAAACATAGCAAATAAAATATGAAATGAGAAAGAAAGAAACGCTAAAAAAGGCGACGCGTTAGGGAAAGGAAAAGCGAGGAAGAAAAAGAGGATAAGCAAAAATTGGAAGGTAAAATGGTAGAAAAATATCTTTTAGCAACATCGGTCGGTAGCACCATTCTTGATTCGTGAAATTGAGAACAGATAAGAATAAAAAGATAGAAATATTTCTGAATTCAGTTTTCTTTTTTTTTCTATTTTTTTTTTTTTTTGTCGAAGGTCTGATTCCAGTATTGTTTATCCTTGAGCCTCAGGCAAAATGCTAAAGAGACCAACATACTAATGCAATGTATATAAGCTTTACTCTGGTGGTATATTTGCCAAAATATATTCTTTGATCTCTACACATACTGATAGCATTTCTGATCATTCATTTTAATATGTGGTTGGATCTTACGAAACGAAAGATTGCCAGATTCTCTGCCATTTCCTCTGTATCTTCCCAAATATATTTAGACAGGGCAGTGTTTTTGCGTCCCTTACTCGCGATCAAATACGTTTTGAATATCGCTGCTTAAATTGGCATACTGCTAAAACAATATTGCGAGTTGAACTAAAATAAAATTTGATATCGTTACCGGAATGTATGTTCGCTTGATATACGATATTATCGGTTATACATTGACCGTTTAACGGACAGAACGTTTTCTTCCGGCAGTTGCTTTAATTTTTAGAAGAATTTACATTGTCTTTGTTGGAAATATGTTTGTTTAATATAATGTTGTTATGATGGCTGATGGATATGTCTAAGTAATTAACGCAACTATAGCTGATCTTAACATTATTTTTGTTAAAAATCCTTTTTAGTGTTGATGAATAGTTAAAGTGTTCATGAATTAAATTTAGAAAAATTCTTCCGATATTAGTTTTGACATTACGGTTAAAAGATTGGATTAAACAATTTAATGATACGTTTACGTCGTTTCTTTTTCTTTTTACTTTCTTTGTTTATTTCAAAATACTCCAATTTACTTTATGATGGATTAGTTCTAAAGATTATATATATTTAATTTTAGACTTATCAACTATCTCCTTATTACTGAAGTTGGTGGATAATCTAACTTGGACTGATTTATGTGAATTATCTAGAATTTTATAGTGGGTGTTTGATCGTTTGCTAACGTATCTATAATTATACAGATCCTTTGCGGATGGATTATAATAACCTTTATCCATGTCTAGGGTTACATAGAGAAAGTTGATCACTTGAAGTTTGCGCCGTGCATAAACCTCAAGTTGAGGGAATATACGAGGGTCCTTCAATAAATAAGTTGAATTTTTCGGTATAAGGACTTTTAATACAGATAAAAGCGTACTCTTTTTTATTTTTATTTTTTGTTTTACTTCTTTTTCACGTGGATTTAATTTCTTTTGCAGATTAAAGAAAAACTTTGAGAGTTTCGGAGATTAACAAAGATGGCCAACCAAGTAGCATGATCCAGGATTGAACGGCGGTCAGTTATCAAGTTTTTGGTTGCTGAAGGGTGAAAACCAATTGAAATTCATAAGAGAATGTCAACTGTGTATGGTGCCACATGTTTCAGCCAAAAAATGTCTACAAGTGGGCTAAATTGTTTAAAGAAGGACGGAACAGTGTTGAGGATGAAGACAGGCCTGGGAGGCCTACAGAAGTGAGATCTCCTGGGGTGATCAAATCAGTCAATGACCTCATTCAGTCTGACGGAAGGGTGACAGTGGATGACATTGCAAGGACTTTGAGCTTATCTGTTGGGACAAACGCAGGGGTCATCAGTCAGAAGGAGTCATCTTGCATCATGACAACGCAAGGCCTCACACAGCAGCCCAAACGGTGCAGACCATCAACGAGCTGGGTTGGGAACTGCTCCCTCATCCCCCTTACAGCCCAGACCTTGTCCCTTCAGACTTTCACCTGTTTGGTCCCTTGAAAGCGTTCACGAGAGGCACGAATTTTAAAAGTGACGATGAAGTCAAAAGCGTTGTGAGCGACTGGCTGAGACATCAGTCCAAAGATTTTTACGCTGAGGGAATACGGAACCTTGTGCACAGATGGGAAAAGTGTGTGACAGTGCTGGGAGACTACGTTGAAAAAAACAAGCTTCTATCTGTATTAGAAGTCCTTATACCGAACAATTCACCTTATTTATTGAATGACCCTCGTATATATATATATATATATATATATATATATATATATATATATATATATATATATATAACATAATCCTAAGGAGCCAGGCCAACCTACCTAGCCAGCATCGCCCTGACGATACGTTTAGATGAAACCGAGGTAGGTGTGCCTGGTTCTTTAGGATTATCTTAGGTTTTTGTTCTGCTTTGTGTATTGAGCCCTTTAGGTAGTCGTCTTTTTACTGGTTTTGTAAGTTTTTTTCTTTGGACTTGGAGCGTAAAAAATTGACAATTGTTTTCACCTTGGTTTAAACGTCTTGGTTCTTTCTTTTTTATTCTTCATTTTTCCTTGGGTACCGATTTGTTCTAATGCAAGTCGAGCTATCCAAGGTTTTTACAAGAGAATACCACCATTTATATATATATATATATATATGTATATATATATATATATATATATATATATATATATATATATATATATATATATATATATATATGAAACTGAACATTGGCCTGATAACTGCGTCTAGCATGAAACAGTCTGTCGCCTCTGAGTGTTGTCTTCAATGTTCACTTTTATATTTACATACGCTCTATCATAGATATTAAGCACTTTTATTCCATAAATCCAGCAGACTTTATGACTATATTTCTTCATATATATATATAGGGTGACCAAAAAAAACGGGAACTTTTTAAAAATCCAATAACACCAAGAGTTATGGAAGAAAAAATATTTAATTCATAGTAATTGAAACTTTAAAACATGCCATTTAAGAAACAATGATGGACTTTTCATTTTTTTAAAATTACGTCCTGTAGATGGTGTCATCCACTACGAAAGCATTCTTGAAATCTGCTGTTGAGATTCCTCATTGACTGCTGCAACATCTCAGCTGAGACACTGTGAATTTCCTTCTCGTTACTAAAATGGCGAAATGTTTACTTGCTTAAGGTCACTGTCTCGCAGTGTTGCCACTTGCTCTTGTCTCGCAATAGGCACATCAAAAATTCCCGTTTTTTTGGGTCATCCGATATATATATATATATATATATATATATATATATATATATATATATATATATATATATATATATATATATATATAATGTTATTAATAAAAACATTCAGGGCACATTTATAATATAATGAAGACCATGCAGACAAACACACAATACCCTCTCCGGTGGCAACAGCTGCTGGTGGCTCCAGGGGTGGTAGTACTGCTTTAGCCTCCGAAACTGTATTACCTGCCCTGGTTAACAGCTTACGAGGGCAGGGTATTGCACGTGCTTTCAGATATTGTATGTAGAGAAAAGTACATATATATATATATATATATATATATACTTTTCTTTACATACTATAAATATATATATATATAATGTTATTATTTAAACATTTAGAGGGCAATGTTTCTAGTTTACTACAGTTGTAGTTAGATGTTATAACCGGTTTAGTGTTTTATAATGAGACCCCCACACACACACACACACCAAGTTTCAGCAGTGCGCATCCACTACCGAGAATTGAAACCCTGACAGGTTGTCAAGCAAACATCATACCACCTGTTCCAACCGGCCTCGGGGACGAAGAGATAGCAAATCAGACTCAATATAGCGCCGCTCGCTCACAAATTCCATGGTGGAACTCAACTGAAATTCTCTGTCACCATAGGAGTGTGCCCCCCGGAGCCACGACTACTATCACCAAGGCGCTCAAACTGAAGCATTAGAAGCCGGATCAAGCAATGATATACGCATAATAGAAATTGTTAGGAGGATCTGATAATTATAATTAAGTAATTCATTGAGTCTGAAAGAAACCTCAACAGAATGCAGAAAGCACTGGACGGCCGTTTCGTCCTATATTTGGGACTCATCAGCAGTGCGCATCCACTAGCGAGAATTGAAACCCTGACAGTTAGGTTGTGAAGGAAACATCATGCCAACTGTTCCAACGGGCCTCGGTGACGAAGAGGTAGCAAATATATATATATATATATATGTTTACGTGCTAATACCCTTGGGAAAGGCACGAATCCTCTTCTTCTCCTCCCCCCAGCTATGGGTAGATAGCAGGACATACTGAGTGCTATAGCCGTGGATGTCAACTAGTCTAGAAGAAGGACAACTCTAAATTCAAAACCTGCGGTGGGTCATTTGGGGACCTTCTGGCACGTAGTGCACCAGGTTTCTGTATTCGTCTATTCAAAAAGTATGGTTGGTTCCGCTCAAAAATTTCAAATCATATGCGCAAGTGTCTGGGCTGTCGTTTCCTAGGAACTGAGTTGCTTGACCCTCATACGTCGAATAAGACAGAAGAGTGCAGCAGTACCAGTACATCACTTGAGGGCATTGAACAAGACAACAGGTATGACGTGTATATCGAAGAGTATATAATGATATAATCAATTTGACGATCAACACCTTGAAGGAAAATGAGGAACTTTCTTCCCTGAAAAGCTCCGAGAGAAAGATTTGATAAATTTCAATCGATGACAGCTCTGGTTGCCCATTCTGTGAATGACAAATATTTTCTTTTAATGAACCGGTTAATATTTACAATTACCATGAAAGTATTTGTAGGTTCAGGGAGGGTCGTTGTTTCCTTATAAGGAACCGGTTGATATTACCATTATCCTAAGACATGTGAACGAATACTACTCTTTGGTTCCAGTTTCAAGATCAGGAAGTGAAGTAAATCGTAATTCAAGTAGCACGGTCAGTGAATGCAGAAAGTTTCCTTATAAGGGCACAGATATTATTAGCATTACCATTTGTAATCTCGTTGAGCAATGACAACCACATTATGAATCTGTTTATTTGGACTGGTCAACGCCAGTTTCTTCTACAAGTCATTTCCGACATTGTTTACACTTACCTACACATCTGTGTTTGTATTTCTTTTTCATACTTATATGTAATTCACCGTCTAAAATCTGTGAGTGCATATATATATATATATATATATATATATATATATATATATATATATATATATATATTCATACATGTTTCATTAAATAATATAGATAAGTGTTGTCTATATATTTTATGTAAGTTCTTTTCATATCGTCTGATAAGCTTAATAACATTATCATTAAACAATGAAAGAAAATCACAATATTGATACATATTTTTTTAATCCAATCTATATATATATATATATATATATATATATATATATATATATATAGATAGATAGATAGATAGATAGATATTTGGTAGTTGTATATTTAGGCAGCAATCCTTCGTTTATGCATGTTTCATTAAAAACGACAAACAATGTACTACAATTTGAGCTTTTTATTCAATTTTTCTTGTGTTCGACAAAGGGTGTGTAAGAACTGTCCAAATATTTTATGTTTCTGAGCGCTATACCTTTAGCCATTATCAAGGATGATTCGATTTTTCAGCTTAATTGAGTGTGTGCCTTATGTGTATGTCTTAGTGTGTAGTAGGGATGTTTTTAATTTCCGAATACGGTTAGCACATTGTGGCTTTGTTCGTAGTTAATATTGTTAAGAGTTGTTTTTTCTTTTTTATTATTAAAGCCTCCATTATTTTTAATCTTTTTTTGCAGATGGATGCAGTTAATATATTTGTGTTTTCTACTAGTATGTTTCTAATGGAGTCTGGTAAATTTGTGTGCGTGTTTAAATGCGTTCTAATGGAGCTGTGGTCAGATACGTGTAACGTAAGACGTCTATATATATATAGAGAGAGAGAGAGAGAAAGAGAGAGAGAGAGTGTGTGTGTGTGGTGAAGAAAAAAGATGTGAGTGAAAATAAGGAATCATTTATCAATTAAGACACAAGACAGGAGTAAAATGATTCTGCTCTCTTCATATAGTCAGAGAAGGCCCATTCCGCTTGGATAGAACAGCCATTACGAAACCTTAGTTTAGTACCTAAATTGGAGGCAGGCAGGCAAGAGGTCGCGACCTATCTATCAACTATTCTTCCTACGGAAGGCGTGGATATGCACTGCAAGTGACGGCTGCAAATAGAGCCTGTCACTGGATCACGAAAAAAGACCTACACGCAATGAAAACTTAAACCGATTCATTTAATTGGATCTTCGATGGTTCGAGGAATCTCTCCTTTTAAGGACGAGAAATGTTAGCAATGGCTATTAGTAGAGAGTGTGGAGAATAGCTCGCGGTTTTCGGTTTATAAAACGCACTTGTATTTATAGAAATGAAAGTGAATTATTCAGACAGTGCACTCGTTCCAAGACATTGCTCTACTCGACAAAAGATGTCTTGTATGCATGAGGTCAATAAATAGAAAACATGTTGCCACAGAGCAAGCGTTAACCAGTCCAATCTACAGCGCAGATTTTTTTATTATTTCACCACAAGAAATGCGATAAAACCATTAAGATTCAAAGGATCCGAAGATCAGCAGAAACGGAAAATTCTTTTCTGAGGACAGCGATAGATAATATGTTTCAAAGAGTAAATGATAATTGATAATTCATTAAAAGTTTTGAAGTTGAGATCGAAGCAAAAGCTTGAGGAACTTTCGACAATAGCAGAGAATAAATTATTAGAAAAAGACGTGAGAGTTACACTTAGCAATTTCAACAGTAAAAACATGAGACCTAACTTCCAATCTAGTATTTCGCTTAAATTCGTGAAGACACGGTACCAAAGTGGAACGCTCATTAGAATAATTACCATGGAAATTGATGTGGTGTCCTCCCTCTAAAGAATCTAAGTTGGACTCTTCCGCCTACTATAAGATTAGTAGGAGAGAAAGGCTTGGGGGAACAGACGCACAGACTGTTCATTGCTGTCAATCTCGACGGAGAGGAACTCGGACGAAGCTTTGCCGCAGGGCAAAGTTTCGTCCGGGGAGGTAGACAGGTCCTGAACTCCTTTTTACGGGTTCACAGGGAATATTTTTGGCCGAGCCTTAGGGCTCGGAGTACCCACGCTAAACCGACCTTGGGGGGCTGTTAAATATTAAAAGTCAACCAGACTGTTCATTGATGTCGAACACTCCGCCTCGGTGGAGAAGAACCCGGACGAAGCTTTGCCGCAGGGCAAAGTTTCCTCGGGGAGGTAGACAGGCCCTGAACCCGTTTTATACGGGTTCGAAGGGAATATTTTTGGCCGAGCCTTAAGGCTCGGATAACCCACGGTAAACTCGGACTTGTGCCACATACATCCCATGTGGGGGTGTTAACTATAACAGTCGAATAGATTGATGCTCCGGCCTTCTTCAGCTGGCTGGAATGTCGAACTGAACCCTTTATATCGCTCACTGGGCTGGACTGTTCTAGTTCCACGTGCCATGTCTAATGGATGTCAGTAATCAGTTATCTCCTGTTAATTCCCCTCTCCAAGTTCTCCACCGCCTTAACCAGGTATTGAACCGACAACACTTTGGGTTTTTTCACTGGATCTAACTAACACCTTTATCCACTCTGCCATATGTTCTTGAGTAATTCTGCATATAATCAAAAAATAGAAACATTACATTTATTAATTATTATATATTTTTGGTTAGTCTTTTATTTAATACGATTTTCTTTTCATAGCAACAAGTAGATCGTTATCGTAAAACCGATCTTTTATAAATTTAAGTTTATCTTCGTGTTTATTTCCAAGATGGTTTATATAACGACCGCATAAAAAGAATCTTAATGTTGACAAAAATATACAAAATATTAAAAGAAAAAACTAATAATAAGTCTTTCACTAGTGGTTTACTAGGCATAGCTTAGATGTGGCACAAGACCGGCAGTATGGAGGATCGAACTCACTACTCAGTCGTAATCCGTTTTCTTCGCATAGCTATCTTCTATGTAAACATAACAAAATCTTTGATGGTGCACATCACTGTTGTGATGTGCATATAACCCCTCTGATGGTGGCTCATGTGAGCCGAAAGGTTAGATCGAGGATTATCATGAAAAAATATCCAAATTGTCGACACTTTTGCCTTTATTTCCTCCCGAAACTAAAGCCACTATATGTACCTTAGAACGGCTCATGATCAAACATAATAAACATTCGTGTGTGTGTGTGTGTGTGTGTGTGTGTGTGTGTGTGTGTCTGTGTGTGGTGTGCTTGTGTGTGTGTGTGTGTGTGTGTGTGGTGTGTAAATTTTATGGAAACGCTGGATATTTTCCTCACAGATTAGGAGAAGGCTTGTGGTAACGGAGATGTCACCTACAGAAAGATGCTGAGAATACTGTGGAAAAAGTCTTTGACCAACGAGGAATATTTAAAGAAAATTGAATGGAATAAGTCCCTTAAGCTTACAATCAGAAAGCGATAGTTTCAGTTTTAGGGAGATAGGATTAAGAAAGATGGTTTGGAGAATTTGACACTCAGGAGACAAACCTTGTTATGGGCTACGAAATGTAGGACGTTGTGGAGAACCATGAACGCCGACGTCCTCAAGAAAAAGAAGAACGAGAAAAAGAAGAACGAGAAAAAACGGGAAGAATTCAGAGGTAAAAAGCGATGCCATCTTATTTGTATGAAGGAAATTTCAATCTTTCATTAACGTTATTCTACGACACTTAAATCTCACGAAACCCATTCTTTCATTTTCATTCCTTTAATAATTCTCTTCCATTGTTTTTTACTGTTCTTCTGTGCTTTCATCATATCTTTTCTCTTTTCGAAAGTTTTCCGTGTCCGAATACCATTTATTTTTACTTCCTCTGCTTGCATGCGCTCTCCAGCGTCTGTATGGCTCCGTATTGTCTGCGCATGCTCCAAAGGGCAGCGAACTCCTGGCATGAAGTATTGAACCATCTTTTTTCTCATATTTATCTATTTTGCCTCCGTGAGGTTTAGGGGGAGGGGGAAAGACCAGACACTAGGCTTAATCTAATTTCGCATCAAAACAAATCTCGTACATAAGAGGGTAATCGACCCCCACCGACAGAATGGCCAGATATATATCTCATAATTTATGACACTTGTAAGTTGGTTATTCGTAGGAAAAACAGCAACACGAATCATCCATTTGGATAAAATAGGAAAAGAGATCAAAAATACGAAAGCAAATACCTAAAATGCAAAAGAAAAAACAATCATTTTAACGCTTGATAAGTATACGGAATAGTAATACTGTTAACACTTCATCGACAAGCTTTTCTTTATTTTATTTAATCGACATTACCCCATGCAAGGCAGTAAAGCCACTAAGACACAAGGAGTTACTGGGTGTAGAAGAATTAGGAACAGAAACCTTAATAATGAATAATCAGGAGGACAGTACATAGCGATTGAAATTGCATTTAAATTTTTGCAGATAAATGTTGACTGGAAAGCAAAAATGTATTGCTGGTACTAAAACCTATTTTTACACTTTCATTGTGTTTTGACCACGGATTTGGTGTTAACTATTTGCCCTTTGCTGTGTTACAATCCTGGGTCAGGGTGGACCTAGGAACACCAAAAATTAAGAGGTGGTTGCACGCTTCTCAAAGCCTCCTGGTCAGAGGCCTTGCTACCGTATGTAATTTATCGTCATACCCAGGATGCTGTCCTTTGCATTGCTTTTTTCAAATGGCTCGGTAGATAAACGTTTAAGAACTATGTCGAAAATCATAGTCAGCTACGCTTCAGAGCGTTTCGGATACGAGGAAAGGAAAACAAGAGGAAAAACCAGAAAAACGAAAGGGAAATAAAATCATACAATGGAGATGAAATTTGAAAAAAAAAGTTTAAATAAAATTTAAAAAAAAAAAAAAACGGAAAACACATACCTTCCGAGTATCCGACGAGAATCCACATAAAAAAGAAAAAGAATAAGTAAAAAAATCCCCCGTAAACAACTTAAATAAAGCTCGCACCATTGCGATTGGCTGTTGGTCAACTTCCTATCAAATGCGTGACAGAGGGGCATGGTTTGCCTAATATAAGTCAGTGTATGCAGGCTGTTAATTTAGAGGGGGGCATCAGAAACTGATCAGCTCTGATAAGGTCGACTTGGTGAGGGGAGTATAATGTTTGAAAGACCCAAAACTGCCCAAGGACCCAATTCAGAACATCACTGACGGGGGCCTCTAGCGCTAAAGAGCGTATATTCAAAGTAATTCTGGAAATTATAACCTTTTTATTGATTAACAAAGCAGGACTTTGGAATTAATGTGTTTCTTCAACCGAGCCTAGTCAGTGACTGGATAGGTGGCCGTTTGAGGATACCAGATGCACGATGACGTAATGGATAACATCTCGGAAATGAAGAGCCTTGTTCAAATACCAGTCAGGTTGGTTATATTCCCTTACGCGCAAATACTCTTCGGAAAGGTGTTAATCCTCCACTAGTTACCCAGCTACTGATTATATAGTAGGATTTGTATCAGTAAATCATTATTATCTCAAAAAATTCTAACAATCCAAAAATATTTTCTGGCTTCAAAAACCTACAAAAGGTTGGAAAGCTGTTAAAAATTACAAATCAATTATCTATGAGCCATGGACGACATCTTTCGCATTTCACCTGAATTTAAATCCCTTCAGAAACTTGTATATACTGCAAACGATAACAGAAAATTTGTAAAGTGTTTAGTTTTTGTTTGCGAGTTCACTATTTGCCCATAGCAGGGACCCTAACATGTGTTACCAACCGGGGTCAGGGTAGACGTAGGAACAACAGCAATTAATTACGCTCCTCAAAACCCCAATCTCCCGATCAGATACCTTGCTTTATAATTTATAACCTCTTCAAAATGCTTACTTGTGTATCGTGCGACTACCTATTTTTTCATCACAATCTGATCATAAAAAGCCGCACTATACTTGAGTATATACTTCTTCTCCCCAAGCTATGGGTTAAATAATAGGACTTTTATCAGTAGATCATTGTTATCTCAAAATAATTCTTAGAAACCGTAAAAAAAAATCAATTTTTTCAATCAGTCACGGATAACAAGTTTCGTATTCCAAGAGAAACAAAGAAAGGACGAATGTGGGTGGAATACTGGATTTGTTGGTGGTGCTGTTTCTCAGTTTCTGTTCAAAAATGTGTTTTCATTTTTCGGTTGACATGCAAAACCCATTTTTCGTCACCTGTAATAAGACGATGCAAATATATTAAGTTGACATTGCGGGTAATATGATTAATTCAGATGTGTTCGGTTCTAAGTATTATTAAGTGTTGTTTTTTTTTTATTATAATAATATTTTAGACTTTTTTTGCTTATAATATTAACTATGAACATGGACACAATATCTTGACCGTGTTTTGAAAAATGAAGACATTTTATAAAACATACAGGCAACAAACTATTTCTTATTTAACAGTTAAAATATTTAATATAATAAATATATATATATTTAATATATATTTATTTATGTATATATATATATATATATAATTTAATATATATATTTGTATATATATATATGTATATAATTTAATACATATATATATATGTGTGTGTGTGTGTATATATATATATGTGTGTGTGTGTGCGTATGTGTATATATATATATATATATATATATATATATATATACATATATATATATAAGAAAAACAGTAGAACGTTCACTAATATTGGCTATGGGTAAACATTAAAAATATTCTATTTAAATATCATTTTCATTTGGAGTGTATGTCTGCAAATTCAATTCCGAGGGTATTCTTAAAATATTTGAGATTTGGTGAAAAAATATTCCTGCTTTAATAGAGCAAGAGACAAATTTTACTCGTCAGTATTATAAACAGGTTATTAGTATTAGGTCATTCTGAGAGTGGCGATGGTAACTGTTGTGGTAGGATCCACCTAATCTGCATAGGTGACTACCGACTATATAAATAATGGTTGGTACCGGAAGACGGGGGGGAGCGAATACAGAGATCCAGCTAGAGACTCTGCCCGACTGCGACTTAGTCAACACATTCTCCAGGAACGTCTTCCCAGAAATATACAGAAATACTATATGTAAATATTGTGTACACTTTCTTGTTATAATACATTCTTGTTCTAAGTACATTTTATGTTGCATTATTATTCCATGCATTAGTCGAGATTCAACAATGAGTCAAGACTCAACAGTAATATATAATCCAGTGTTACCTGCCTCATTTTTGGGTCATCAGCGACTAAACCAGTCTTTCATATGAAAAAAAACCCCCAAAAAACTAGAGTATTAAAAAAGAGATTGTCAAAGGGCGCAGGAACTTTCTTGAAGGGTAAACGGCCAGCTACTGGAATAGGTTGAACTGGGTGCATCGCTAAGTATTCAGTTATTGCGGTGATAGCTGGCGGGGGATGGCTTGCTAATCTGAAATTAATGGCCAGTATGGCGGGTTCTACCGTGTCCAGGCTGCCCTTTGATCGGATGAAGGAGGGAGGCCTTCTTACTGAAGACACACTACACTTGAATGTATATCTCTTCAAATTCCAACCAAGATTTCTAAAGGGGTTTGGTCAGGTGTTAAGCAACGCCGCGACCCTACGACGACACTCGGAGAAGATACTGATGATGATGATGATGATGATGATGATGATGATGATGATGATGATGATGATGATGATTAAGAACAAGGCAATAATATAACTATAAAAAAAGTCTTTCATTACGTTACAAAATACTAAATTTTAGGCTTGCAAATGTCATCAATTCCCTATCTTATAATTTTGTTGGCAATTAAGTAACTGTCCTGTGATTTGAATATTCTTCTACCTACCGTGTCCCTTCAGGATGTTGGCGATCATGGCTCTCCACTATTTCCTCTCCTTTGGAGCTCTTAATAATTTTTTACTTTTTTTCCATCTCTCCTAGACCCTGATCAACCATCCATTCACTGGACATCGCCGGGTACGTCATACTTTGTTTTCCTCTGTCTCTCTTAGCTTCAATCTGTTCTTTGTGTATCAAATTTTCCAAACCTTCTTTCCTCATTGTATCGCCCAGAAATCTCAACAGTCTCCTCTTGATAATAAGCATTGTTTCCATTATCTCGATAATTTCATCGTTTCTCACATGTTCGGTCGATGTTACTCTCGATAACCCTTCTGTCGAATGACGTTTTTGCTGCTTCAAGTCTCTTCTACAGCTTTGGTGAAATCCTCCAGCATTCAGTGCCATATAGGAGGACACATATGAAATAACATTTCAGTACTCGTTTTTTTTTCTTTTAATTTTATTTTTTTAATGATATTTTTTCTGTTTCCTAATACTTTGCTTAGTATTTGAAAGGCATTTTTCTGTTTCTTAATACTTTTTAGCATTTGAAGATTTTAAATCCCTTCAATATCGATACTGAGCTCCTTTCTCTTCCCATTTTGTTTGAGACTTCCTCATTGCTTACTAGCTATGTCCAGGGAATTTTTGTTTCAATGGTTTCACCCCAAACGAGGCAATAAAACCACTAAGACGCAAGAGATTCTTAGAGAATATGCGTGTAAACTACTATTAAGTAGAGAGGAAACAAAAAGGACAAGAGTTAAGAAGACAGAAGATAACGATCGACATCGAATTTAAACTTTCGAAGATCAAAGTTAATTGGGAAACTAGAAGCCAGAAGATAGCTACATAAGTGAGAAATCCAATAGAAGAAACTGTTGGCATAGAACTTACGGTTACATCTAGCCAACTCAGCTGTAAATTGAAGAAACTTTGCCGCCAGTCTAGAGCTCTGTATCATTCTTGGTATCATTCTGTAGAACCGCATTTCTGTTGCTTTCTGTTTTCTCTTCGTCTGTAGGGGAATTGTCCAGCATTCACTACCATATAAGGTGATGGATATCACAGAGAAATCCAGCAGCCTTTTATTTGTTTTCAACTAATTTTTACTATTTATCGGCTCTCTGCTTAACTTGTGGGATTTCTTTTTCATTAGTTCACTTCTCATTCTCGATTTCACTGTTGCATTTTCCAGTCGTCTGCTAAAACATTTCCCAGTCGTCTGCTAAAACATTTCCCAGTTAGCATTCAATTTGTAAAAATTTATGGGTTTTTGTTCCGAGAAATTAGAGACCATATCTTACTTTAATTCGAGGATTATCCATTAAACATACAATTTGTGTTACTTAGCGATAACAGTAATTTCTCTAACGACATAAGGTTGTCCTGGGTATTACGATAAACTACATCCGAGTCCTAGTTATGACGATAAACTACGTCTAGCAGCAAGGCCTCTGAACAGGTTTTGAGGAGCGTGGAACCACCTCTTAATTGCTGGTGTTCCCAGGTCCACTCTGAACCGGGGTAGTAGCACCTGTTAGGGTCCTAGCTACGGGTAAATAGTTAACCCTCAAATTGGGGTCAAAATACTATGAAAGTGTAAGAATAGGTCTTAATACCGGAAATACTTTGTAAAAAAATTATCAGCAATAAATTTTTGAAGAAAAAAACTATTCCCAGCAATACATTTTGGAAAAAAAAAATACCAACAATAAGTTTTTGAAAAAAAATATTACCAGCTATACATTTTTGACATAACAAAATATTAACAGAAATAAGTTGTCGGCATTAAATAACCCATTGAGGTTGATGTGCCGTAAACCAAACCAAACCAAACCAGATCTAACGACAAAAGGGAAGTAACACGCATCGATTTTTGATTGAGATTACAGAGTGCGATTGGTATATTGTCGCCATTTTAGATAACAATAAAGCGAAAACAAGTAAATAAATGAAACGGAAAGGGTAAAAAGAGCAGAATAAGTTTTGAGATCTTTTTGAGATTTCTGCGACCACTTCACTCCTTACGACTGACCACCTAACTCCTTAGACTGCAACCAACTTGATTATTATGTGTGGGACGCAGTTGAGCCAGACAAAACTCATTCTGAAACCAAAGATGAACTGAAGGCAAGAATTATGACAACATTCATCAACTTAAACAAGGAGACCGTCCAGAAGAGTTGCAGGAGATTCCGAAGTCGTTTAGAGGCCGGGGTTGAAGACAATGGCGATTTCATTGAATCAATGTACTCTTTACTATTTCAAAATTTTTTTTTTTTTAGTAATTTTGGTAAATAAACCTGTTAAAATGAGCTGTCAGTGTTATTTCCATTTTGACGTCTTTTAAACGACAATTTATCCATCGCACCTTGCATATCTGTTAAAATGAAATGTCAGTGTTTTTAAAATGGGATGTCATTTTTTGCTTAATTTATACGACAATTTATCTATCGCACCCTGTATAAATATTAAACAATACAAAAATAAAAATACCAGAATTCCTTTTTTTCTCTCCATATTTCATTCTCTGATGAAACTTTAAAAAAAAAAGGAAACATGTTAGATTGATAAACGTTTCAGATTTGTTCTTTTTCCTTTCATTCTGTCGGATTACGACCCATATTAAAAGAGAGAGAGAGAGAGAGAGAGAGAGAGAGAGAGAGATGCGTGGTGCTATTAAAATTCGGCTTCTCTAAAGTGGACTGTTTATCAACAATTTTAACGCGGATATGCAAATACACATCCGAAAATTGGGAAATACATTAAAATATGGAAAGACACACGGATGAATTCTATAGAGCGTTTTTTTTCTTGCATGAGTACAAGTCTTTTCTTTAATAATAATAATATTAATAATAATAATAATACAATTATAATAATGAAGGGAGTCACAAATCAATATTTGAGGAAATATAAGTTAAACAATGGTAGAGGGATGTCGTGTGGGGCGCAGTTGATCGATTGTTCAACAAAAGTCCTTATAAAACCAAAGATGAACAGAAGTCAATGAATATGTCAGCATTCATCAACTTAAACAAGGAGACCGTCCAGAAGAGATGCAGGAGATTCCGAAGTCGTCTGGTTGCCGTGGCTGAAGCCAATGGCGACTTTTATTGAATAAATTTACTCTTTAGTATTTCAAGGTATTTTTGTGTAATTTTGCTAAATATATCTGTTAAAATGAGATGCCAGTGTTATTTTCGTTTTCGAGTCATTTACACGACAATTTATCTATCGCACACTGCGAGTGTACTTCATATATTGTTCTAGTTCCCCGTGCCATGTCTCTTCTGGATATCTCGGTTATTTCCCAGTGATCTAGCTCTCTCTTATTTGTTTCTAATGTTTCCGTTTCTTAGCGCATTTTATTTTAGCTTTTGGAATTGCGTCCCTCGCTAGTCCAATGCCTGTTACGCTGCGATATTCGAAAGGATTTGGCAAAAGAGAAAATCTAACCTTTAACCTTCAAGCTTTTCGACCCCTCTAACTATCACATTTGTCTTGCCAGCTATTTTTTTTTATCTAATGTCATTAGTAGCTTTATCATATGTATTTAGGTATTTATATGTATTTGCATCTATTATATGTGTATTTATTTATATGTATTTAATTATATGTATTTATTCCATGCATCTGTGTATTTGCTAATGGATGGCTGAAGTCCAAATGTGAGCAAAAGCAACTTATGCAATGAAGACGCAAGAAAAAAATAATTAAAAATTTATAATTTTTATATCTGTCTATATCTCCGAGAGAAGGTATTATGATTCCTTGCATTATTTACATTATTACGACAGTTATCCTCATATTCATTGCCATATTCACAACGTTTCGGCATCTATATCTCCGAGATCATTTATTATGATTACTTGCATTATTCGGACTGTTATCTTCAGTTTCATGTATTCACAACGTTTCGGTTTCTATATCTCCTAGATCATTTATTATGATTACTTGCATTATTCGGACTGTTATCTTCATTTTCATGTATTCACAACGTTTCGGTTTCTATATCTCCTAGATCATTTATTATGATTACTTGCATTATTCGGACTGTTATCTTCATTTTCATGTATTCACAACGTTTCGGTTTCTATATCTCCTAGATCATTTATTATGATTACTTGCATTATTCGGACTGTTATCTTCAGTTTCATGTATTCACAACGTTTCGGTTTCTATATCTCCTAGATCATTTATTATGATTACTTGCATTATTCGGACTGTTATCTTCAGTTTCATGTATTCACAACGTTTCGGTTTCTATATCTCCTAGATCATTTATTATGATTACTTGCATTATTCGGACTGTTATCTTCATTTTCATGTATTCACAACGTTTCGGTTTCTATATCTCCTAGATCATTTATTATGATTACTTGCATTATTCGGACTGTTATCTTCAGTTTCATGTATTCACAACGTTTCGGTTTCTATATCTCCGAGATAATTTATTATGATTACTTGCATTATTCGGACTGTTATCTTCAGTTTCATGTATTCACAACGTTTCGGTTTCTATATCTCCTAGATCATTTATTATGATTACTTGCATTATTCGGACTGTTATCTTCATTTTCATGTATTCACAACGTTTCGGTTTCTATATCTCCGAGATCATTTATTATGATTACTTGCATTATTCGGACTGTTATCTTCATTTTCATGTATTCACAACGTTTCGGTTTCTATATCTCCTAGATCATTTATTATGATTACTTGCATTATTCGGACTGTTATCTTCATTTTCATGTATTCACAACGTTTCGGTTTCTATATCTCCTAGATCATTTATTATGATTACTTGCATTATTCGGACTGTTATCTTCATTTTCATGTATTCACAACGTTTCGGTTTCTATATCTCCGAGATCATTTATTATGATTACTTGCATTATTCGGACTGTTATCTTCATTTTCATGTATTCACAACGTTTCGGTTTCTATATCTCCTAGATCATTTATTATGATTACTTGCATTATTCGGACTGTTATCTTCATTTTCATGTATTCACAACGTTTCGGTTTCTATATCTCCTAGATCATTTATTATGATTACTTGCATTATTCGGACTGTTATCTTCATTTTCATTTATTCACAACGTTTCGGTTTCTATATCTCCTAGATCATTTATTATGATTACTTGCATTATTCGGACTGTTATCTTCATTTTCATGTATTCACAACGTTTCGGTTTCTATATCTCCGAGATCATTTATTATGATTACTTGCATTATTCGGACTGTTATCTTCATTTTCATGTATTCACAACGTTTCGGTTTCTATATCTCCTAGATCATTTATTATGATTACTTGCATTATTCGGACTGTTATCTTCATTTTCATGTATTCACAACGTTTCGGTTTCTATATCTCCTAGATCATTTATTATGATTACTTGCATTATTCGGACTGTTATCTTCATTTTCATGTATTCACAACGTTTCGGTTTCTATATCTCCTAGATCATTTATTATGATTACTTGCATTATTCGGACTGTTATCTTCATTTTCATGTATTCACAACGTTTCGGTTTCTATATCTCCTAGATCATTTATTATGATTACTTGCATTATTCGGACTGTTATCTTCATTTTCATGTATTCACAACGTTTCGGTTTCTATATCTCCGAGATCATTTATTATGATTACTTGCATTATTCGGACTGTTATCTTCATTTTCATGTATTCACAACGTTTCGGTCTCTATATCCCCGAGATGACGTATTATGATGACTTGCAGATTTCAGATTGTTATCCTCATCTTCAATGCCATATTCACAACATTTCCGCCTCTATATCTCAGATATGATATATTATAATTACTTGCATTATTCGGACTGTTATCCTCATCTTTATTGCCATATAACATTTCGGTCTCTATATCCCCGAGTTGATGTATTATCATTACTTGCATTATTCGGACTGTTATCTTCATTTTCATTGCCATATTAACAACGTTTCGGTCTCTATATCCCCGAGATGATGTATTATGATTACTTGCATTATTCGGACTGTTATCCTCATCTTCATTGCCATATTCACAACGTTTCGGTTTCTATATCTCCGATATGACGTATTATGATGACTTGCAGTATTCGGACTGTTATCGTCATCTTCAATGCCATATTCACAACGTTTCGGCCTCTATATCTCCGATATGATATATTATAGTTACTTGCATTATTCGGACTGTTATCCTCTTCTTCATTGCCATATTCACAGCGTTTCGGTCTCTATATCTCCGAGATGATGTATTATGATTACTTGCATTATTCTGACTTTTATTCTCATCTTCATTGCCATATTCACGACGTTTCGGCAATTATATCTCTGAGATGAGGTATTATGATTACTTGCATTATTTACATTATTCGGACGGTTATCCTCATCTTCATTGCCATATTCACAACGTTTCGGGCGACAATAAAATTTGCTGTATCGCTTAATATTCTAATTTATGCGGAAATATATAAACCCTTTTAATAAAGAAATAAACTGACAAAGTTTTACTTCATTGTAATAAACATGCAAACCTGAATAAATTTACATTATTTACATTATTCGGACTGTTATCCTCATCTTCATTGCCATATTAACAATTTCGGCCTTCGTATTCTTCAGGAGATAGAAATTTCGATCCGAACTCTGTATTTTGTACAGGGGAGTAGATTGTTCTAGTTCCACGTGTCATGTCTCTTCTTGATATCTCAATTATTTCTCTCTAACTCAACTCTCTATGTGGCCTGGTATTGAACTCACAACTCTTTGGGTTTAGTCACTAGATCTAACGTAAGTCATTATTCTAGGATCCATATTGTGAATATGGCAATGAAGATGAGGATATTAAATTTATTTATGAAGTACATATTAAATATTATTAGCGTTAAAAAAAACTTAAGCAATTAATTCTTCTAATTTCATTCTTTTAAAAAAAAAAGCAAATAAAATTTAAAAGAAAACATAAGTCAAAAACTTGATGATAATGACAATGATTGTTAAGGCTTCATTGAAATCGACTTTCTAGCAACATCAGCCTTAGAGTTACATTTTGAAGAACTTACTCTTTTCTGTAATTTAATAAGACTATCATTTTTTTTTTGTCTGTTACTTTCAACTTTTCCCAGAAGTGATGTGCTTCCGATTTCTTTCAGAAGCAATTCACTTACTTTTTCTTCCAAACACGCCATGTCAAACAAAAAATTGGCTTCACGTCAGCGACAGAAATTTCAATAGCAGAAAATTTCAAACGCGTAAGTCGCCGCCATGTTTATTTGCCACAAAAATAATTGAAAAATAAATTGTTATTGTTATTTTCCGGTTTTGAATAAATACAAATTCTCGTCAATTTTCGAATATATCGTATGAGCTAATAGCAAAATTGTTCGGCTGAAAAAAACTGTAAACAAGCCACAATTTGGCATACATTAATTTATTTGCTTTCGTATAATTTTTATTATTTGCATGAAATCTGAAATTATCAAGGTTAATGGCATCGGCTCGAATTGTTTGGAGCGAGTTAAATAACAGTGTATGTAAGGCAGTCGGTAATAGATAATACAGACAATGATCTTCATCCTCACCGCTATTATGACAACGTTTCGACAGACGAGTGTGCGGTAGATATAATTTGTGTAACAGGCTTAACAAAAGAAAGCAGGAAAGAAAGACAGAAGGAAAGAAAAAAAAAACAAATAGAACAAAGTAAAATAAAAATATTACAGGGAAAAAGGAAGAAAGAAAGAAAAAAGGAATAACGAAAGAAAGAACGAAAGAAAGAAAGACGCACAATAAAACAAGTTAAAATTAAGATATTAAAGAAATATAGAGAGAAAGAAAGAAAGAAGGAATGAAAAAGTAAAAGAAAGAAATAATGAATAATAAACAATGTAAAAATGTTAACATAAAAAGTAGCACAATAAAATTGAAATAAAACTATTAAAGAAAGAAAGAAAGAAAGAAGGAAATCACCTAAGAAAGAAAATATAATAAAAATAATTGAGAAGTTAACAAAAATAAAAATAATTATAGAAGAAAGAAAGAAAAAGGAAAGGAATAAAGGGATTCTAAAAGAAAGAAATGAATGATAAAACCAAATAAAATATTAAAGAAAAAACACAGAAAGAAAGAAGGAATGAAAAAGAGCCGTAAAAGTAAATAATAAATAATAAACAATGTAAAAATATTAACATAAGAAAATAGAACAATAAAATTAGAATAAAACTATTAAAGGAAAAGGAAGAAAGAAAGACGGGAATCGTAAAAGAAAGAAAAAAATAATGAAAAATAAAACATAATTTTATAAATTAAAAAAATAAAAGAAAGAAAAAGAAAAAAATAGAAGAAAAAAGAAAGAAAAAGAAAGAAGGTAAAGGATTGTAAAAGAAATAAATAAAAAATAAAACCAAATAGAATATTAAAGAAAGAAAGAAAGAAAGAAAGAAAGAAAAGAAAGAAAAAAAAAGAAAGAATGAAAGAAAGAAAGAACGGATGAATGGAATGATAAACCAAGAAAAGGAAATATAAAAGTTAGAAGAAAGAGAAAAACGAATAAACAAAAAGGAAAGGAAGGAAAAAAATTAAGAAATAATATCGCAGAAACCTAAAAAGAAAGAAAATTAAGCATAGTGTGAGGGAAAGAATGAGAGATGAAAAGAAAGAAAATTAAACAAAGAAAGAGAAAAAGATGGAGATGCAAATAGAGAAAGAGAAACTGAAATAAAAGAGACGCTAAAGAAGAATTTTGTTAAACTAAATTATGAAATGTTTCTGGAGAATATCTTTTTCTAATGCATTTTTATGTGCTTTCAATAAATATGATCATAAACTCCTTTTGGGAATTAAGTTATAAACGTTTAGCGTGGTTCGATTTTAATGTAAATTTAATGTGTCCATTTTTAGGAAAATAACTTCTTTTTTTTTTCGTTCATCTATAATTCCAATGATTTTAATGTAAGGAAACTTAATTTTTTTGCAAATGTATATTTGCATTTTCTCTCTACAATTCGGAACACTTTTCGTATTATTGGGTAAACATAAAACGTTGGAAGGCAACAAATCTAACTTCCAAAGCGCAACTCCTAATTCTAAACACAGAACCCTAAGCCTAGGTTATTAAATCTCCTTTTTAGGATTTTGTTTTTGTCAAACTGACACACACGATTCCAAAAAGACGGGCACAAAATCAGGGGACAATCTAGCAGCATATTTATATTGCAAAACAAAATCCCAACTAATTTTCTAAAAAGTCTGAACGCTTTCATTTTTCTCTCGAAAATAGTGTTCCAAAAAAAAAAACGAAGTATTTATAAAGAGCAGAACAAACAGCGTAGAATCAAAAATCATTTAGTTAATCAATTCATACCAATCCTCATAAATACGTTGGATACTATTGTAAGTAGGGGTAATATGCTGTTGATGTAGTCCACCCCTAGCTGTAGTTTACCTATTTCACGCCGCTGGCGAGTATTGTATTTTGTTGATATTTTAAAGATCACCATTTCGTTTCCAACTTCCGTTTTGGTTATTCATCGTTTAGTAACACTTCCTAAGTTACAACAGGAAGAAAGAAAGAAAGAAAGAAAGAAAGAAAGAAAGAAAGAAAGAAAGAAGTGCAAGGGAAAGTGAATGAAATAAAGGAATAGGAAAGATTGAATGAAAGAGAGAAGACAATTGAAAGAAAGAATCAAACAAACAAAGATATATAGGAGAAAGGAAAAGGAAAAGAATAGAAATGTTTGAATGAAATAGAGAATACAATTGAAATAGAGAATGCAATTGAAAGAATGAAAGAAAGAAAGAAAGTATTATATACCGTGCCTATGAAAACTAATGTGTACGTCCCAATCCTAGTAAATACGTTGCATACTATTGTAAATGGAGGTAATATGCTATCTAAGTAGTCTACCACTAGCGGTAGTTTACCTACTTCACGCCACTGGCGAGTATTTTATTTGTTGATATTATAGAGATTGCCATTTCATTTCCAACTTCCGTTTTGTTTATTCCACATTCAGTAACACTTCCTAAGAAAGAAAGAAAGAAAGAAAGAAAGAAAGAGAGAAAGAAACAAAGAAATTTAAGGGGAAGTGGATGGAATAAAGGAATAGAAAAGATTGAATAAAAGAGAGAATACAATTAAAAGAAAGTAAGAAAGAACTATAAGAGAAAGGAAAAGGAAAAAAGAATAGAAATGTTTGAATGAAAGAGAGAATACAGTTGAAAGAGAGAATGCAATTGAAAGAAAGAAACAAACAAAGAAAGAAACAAAGAAAGAAACAAAGATAGAAAGAATTATATACCGTACCTATGAACACTAATGGCTTCATTCGAATCCTCAGAAATAAATTGGACACTTTTGTAAGTGGCGGTAATATGGTGTCTAAGTAGTCCATCACTAGCAGTGGTTTACCTACTTCGTGTCGCTGGCGAGTATTTTATTTTGTTGATGTTATAAACATTACCATTTCATTTCAAACCTGCGTTCTGGTTATTCCGCATTCAGTAACTTTTTTCTAGTTTACAAGAGTTAATTAATTCTCAGCAAAGAATGAGATAAGAAGATAAAGGACGATAGAAAATGAATTATTAATAAAAGAAAAACGAGAGAAAGAAAACGGATTATGTAAAAAAGAAAGAAAAATAATTGTGAAAGAAAAAATAGAAAATAATAAAACTAAAGAAAGTTAGAAAGAAAGAGAAAAATAAAATTAAGAGAAAGTAGAACAAAAACGAAAAAAAATCTAAGAAACAAAAACAAAGACAAAAAAGGAAGAAAGGAATTATAAACGAAAGAAAGAAAGAAAGAAAGAAAGAAAGAGAAAAATAAAATTAAGAGAAAATAGAAAAAAATCAAAAAAATCTAAGAAACAAAAACAGACGAAAAAGGAAGAAGGGAATTATAAAAGAAAGAAAGAAAGAAAGAGAAAAATAAATTTAAGAGAAAGTAGAACAAAAACAAAAAATCTAAGAAACAAAAACAAAGACAAAAAAGGAAGAAGGGAATTATACAAGAAAGAAAGAAGGGAATTATAAAAGAAAGAAAGAAAGAAAGAAAGAAAGAAAGAGAAAAATAAATTTAAGAGAAAGTAGAAGAAAAACAAAAAAAATCTGAGAAACAAAAACAAAGGCGAAAAAGGAAGAAAGGAATTATAAACGAAAGAAAGAAAGAAAGAAAGAAAGAAAGAGAAAAATAAATTTAAGAGAAAGTAGAACAAAAACAAAAAATCTAAGAAACAAAAACAAAGGCGAAAAAGGAAGAAGGACATTATACAAGAAAGAAAGAAAGAAAGAAAGAATGAAAGAAAGAAAGAAAGAAAGAAAGAAAGAAAGAAAGAAAGAAAGAGAAAAATAAAATTAAGAAAAAATCGAAAAAAAAATCTAAGAAACAAAAACAAAGACGAAAAAGGAAGAAGGGAATTATAAACGAAAGAAAGAAAGAAAGAAAGAAAGAAAGAGAGAAATAAAATTAAGAGAAAATAGAAAAAATCTAAGAAACAAAAACAAAGACGAAAAAGGAAGAAGGGAATTATAAACGAAAGAAAGAAAGAAAGAAAGTAAAAATAAAGAAAATAAAATGAGAAATGACGACAAAATAAACAAAGTAAACAATAAAGGTGAGAATCATAGAAGAAAAAAGAAAGGAAACTATTGGAAAGAAAAAGAAAGACAGGTAAATGTATATTCAATAATGAAGAAATATGTCGAAAAAAGAGATAGAGATGAAAGAAAAATGAAAGAGAGAAAAAAGTGTCGAAAGGAAGAAAGAAAACAAAACCTGCGTAGAGAACGAAAAATAAAAATAAAAGGAAAATCATAAAAAACAGTGTAATTAGAACGAGGGGAAAATGAAAGAAAAAAGCAAAAAGTATAATATGTTGGAAAGATGAGAAGACGAAAGAAAGAAAAAAATACAGTCTTTTTCCAAGCGTAGTTTGACGTGGGACAAGGACGATAACATAATTGAAAGAGAGAATGCAATTGAAAGAAAGAAAGAAAGAAAGAAAGAAAGAAAGAAAGAAAGAAAGAAAGAAAGAAAGAGAGTATTATATCCCGTACCTATGAACACTAATGGGTTTGTTCGAATCCTCAGAAATACATTGGACACTTTTGTAAGTGGCGGTAATATGCTGTCTAATAAGTTCATCACTAGCCGTGGTTTACCTACTACATGCCGCTGGCGAGTATTTTATTTGGTTGATGTTATAAAGATTACCATTCCATTTCAAACCTCCGTTTTGGTTATTCATCATTCAGTAACACTTCCTAACTTAAAACAGAAAGACAGAAAGAAAGAAAAAAGAAAGAAAGAAATGTAAGGGAAAGTGAATGAGATAAAGGAATAGAAAAGATTGAATGAAAGAGAGAATACAACTGGCAGAAAAAAGAAATAACGAAGGAAATATAAAAGAAAGGAAAAGGAAAAAGAATAGAAATATTTTAATGAAAGAGAGAATAAAATTGAAAGAAAGAATGCAATTGAAAGAAAGAAAGAAAGAAATTATTATATACCGTACCTATGAACACTAATTGGTATGTACAGAAAAAGAAAAACGAAAGCAAATTTGAGTGAAAAGATTAGAAAAAAGAGGAAAACGAAAGAAGAATGTAAAACCAAAAAGTACGCAGGGAAGAAGAAACCGAAACACAGTCGTAAGTCTTCTAGCGAGACAAGCTTGCCAAGCATTACACCGCCTCGAGATGTCCTGTTAATTTTCTAAGTGTAGCTTAGATGTGGCACATGGCCGAAAGTATGGGGCAACCAGTGAGGATCAAACTCAGACCGAAAGAAGTATGTAAAACTTCTAGGGAGACAAGCTTGCCAAGCATTACACCGCCTCGAGATGTCCTGTTAATTTTCTAAGTGTTGCTTAGATGTGGCACATGGCCGAAAGTATGGGGCAACCAGTGAGGATCAAATTCAAACCGAAAGAAGAATGTAAAACTAAAAAAGTACGCAGGGAACAAGAAACCGAAAGAAAACAAAAAGGAAACGTGTGGTAATAAAAAACAACAGAATCGACTATAAGAAGAATCGAAATGAGAAAAACTTGTAAAAAAGAAAAGAAAGAAAGAAAAATGAAACTATAACGAGAAAAAAGAAAATGATCAATAATAATAATAATAACAATAATAATAACAATAATAATAATAATAATAATAATAATAATAACAATAACAATAATAATAATAATAATAATAATAATAATAATAATAGAAGCAAGTAAAAATAAAAGTGCTCAAGAATAAGAAAGCCGGAAAGAAAAACTAAACGTGAAAAATGTTGACGGAACAAAAGAAGGCGGCATTGATATTTAGTAGTACATTAAACGTGTCCGCTTTCCATAAACTTTCAACTCTAAAGAAAAGCAAATATTGACCCTTTCTTCAAATACATAAATGTAACTAATCTCAGCCTGGCGATCCTGTTTTTGTTTTTTCACGCTATTTCCAATTTTTCTGTAGGCGACCAACCAAAAAAAAACTCTACCAATCCCTAGCATTTCAGATCAATTACGTTTTTTTTTTCTTAGGTGTGTTTAGGACGATGTGCAAATAAAACCTTACCAATGCCTTTGAATTCATTGACAGACACAAATTGGGGAAATAGATGATGAAGAAACATTGATACACCAAATATCATATAATATTGATTTTTCTTAGTTATTATTTATTTATTTTACTTATATTTTTACGCCATCGAACGCTTTTACTTTCAACACTTCGAGAGTATTTCATACAATTCTAGTTTACATAAGCAGGCTTGTCGATTAATCATAATGACGGGTTAATAAAGAATTGGGCGATTCAATATCATTATTATTATTATTTCCTTTTGATTTCTCTTGTATATTCTTTTCCTTCCGGGTCCCAACCAGAGACCTAAGGTCACCAATGGCATCATGACATTTTTCACTGCACATTTGTTAAAAAAAAAGAAAAATGAAGAACATACACATTTTACAAATATAGGTCCCCTTCGTAAGGATTGAGATGGGCTTGTGATTTTTTTACTTTTTTATTTTTTTTTTATTTATTTGAGGCATAGAATATCAGTTATTCTTTTAATGGGGCTATCAGAAACGTTTCTATCAAACGTATATTCCCCAAAGACAACTAGAATTATTAATGTCATCACATGCCTCCTTATTTTATTAACCATTTCAAGACCCTTGCATTTGCTAGATATTGAAGATCTCCAAAGACAGCGTTACAGTCTATACCAGTGGTTTCCAACCGAGTTTGGGCCATGCCCCACTTTGGTATTTCAAAACTTCTGGTACCCACTGTAATATTTAATTCTTACATATACAAGATTTTACTGCAGTTCACGTGAAGGAAGCAAACTGAATGCTAACACGCGCTGATTGGTCGACAAAACATGGGCTCTTCCAGCGACATGCATCACTCCCTCTTCTTTGATGACCGAGACACGCGAGTGTCGGGAGACGGGAAATATCCTGTATGCCAATTATACATGTACGTACATACACACAAAATATTTTTATGTATGCGTACTATATATGCATCGTATGTATTAACACGCATTAACATTAACACTCTTACTCAGACTCACTAGAAAACAATTCACTGTTAACAACTCATTCTCGATTTGCCCCTTGTTCTTTTGGTATAGTAAGCTGAATGGTGCACATTCTACGCATCCTCACCAAAATATTACCATGCTCCACCGGTGGGTAATGCACCCTACGTTGCGAATCATTGGTCTATATGAACTATCAGGTCAATGCGAAAGTATAATCTATTTTCGTCGTCTATATCTGGATGATTAACTTTAACTGTTCTGTCTGTGTATATTGGAAAGTCTCAGAACATTGTTACTGGTTATATATCTGTCATCAAGTCTGGGTGGTGCTCATACAATTTCTTTTGCGATTTCCTTTCCGAAAAAGCATGCAGATATTCCAGTGGAGATATTGGCCCAATCTGTCACGCCACCGAGGTGTATGTTCGGTGGACGATAATACCGGGCCACCTGCTATAAGATTGTCAATTGTTTCGGGATATTAATCAGAGAATTTGCATTACGGGTTCACATATTTCTTTAGTATCTGTGCTTAGTAATTTCTAGCTAACAAAAATTTGCCCTGTGAAGCAAGAAGAAAACTTTCGGGTGCATCATTTAACCCTGCACTATATAACCACTTGGTCCAATGTATTTATTTTTAACTTGCTTTTAGTTTCTTTGCAGCTGCAGTTGGCCGTCAGGTTGAAACACCAGTTTGCATAAGATCACCAAAGTTAAGCAACATCCTGTCTGGTCAGTCCTGAGATGGGTGACCGTTTGAGAATACTCACTGCTTGGATGTGAGGGTGGTGTAATTGATAATAACTAGGGACTGTTAATCAGAGAACCGAGTTCCGTTTCGGTTATATTCCCTTACGCGTAAATACTCTTGCTAAAGCAATGACACCACCTCTCGCCCCCTAGCTATGGGTAAATTAGTAAAACCTGTATCACTAGACCATTATTATCTCAAAAAATATTTACAATCTAAATATAATTTCAGGCTTTGAATAAACCTAAGAGAGTTGATAAACCGTAGAAAACGAATCAATCAATCCAAAAAATCAATGTTGTTGGGTCCATATCACGTTGAAGCAACGGTTTTATTCGATCACCGAAGTTAAGCAACGTCGCGACTAGTCAGTACCTAGATGAGGGACCGCTTATGAATACTAGCTGATTCTTTTGGGTAGTGGATAACGTCTCGGAATTGGAAATCGAAGGACGGAGTTCAAATTCCAGTCAGGATCGTTATAGTCACTGACGCGCAAATACCCTTAGGAAAGGTGTGCATGCCCCTCACCCCCGCCATCAGCTATAGTGATATATTTGTTTTACCAAAAATTCTATTACATTGGGTGAGTAGATAGTAACTAAAGCTAACTTCATTAGGGTCAAACGATATTTAGAGGAACCTGTTATATAGGAATAAAGTGTCGCTGCCGACACTTAAGTTTGAACATAGATGGCCATAGAGCAAACACAGGCGATCCCATTATTGAATTATAGTAGACCACGTGACCATAGAGAAAAAACATGAATAGAAAGTCGCGTGATTAATCTGTATTTCTAGACTATCCTTTATTACTATACGGATCTGCACATATTATCATCTGTTACTATACGGAACGCTATTCTCAACTCTATTCACTATTCTATTTCTCTATTTGGATCATTATACGGATTACCATTCGAAAAATTATTATCGAGCAAGTACTATCAATGCGAGATTATTCAAATTGCTCAACAGCCTACTATAGTTGTAATCCGCGATTACAAAGTCTCTACTACAAAGTACATCACAAAAGTGGCAACAAGTGTTCGTCGACATCCAAAAATTGGCAGCGAGTGTTAGTCGACATAAAAAAAACTGGCAAGGAGGATTCGTCGACATCAAAGATGTGGCAACAAATGTCCGTCGACATCACAAAAGTGGCAACGAATATTCGTTGAGATCCCAAAAGTGGCAACAAATGTCCGTCGACATCACAAAAGTGGCAACGAATATTCGTTGAGATCCCAAAAGTGGCAACAAATGTTCGTCGACATCACAAAAGTGTCAACGAATATTCGTTGAGATCCCAAAAGTGGCAACAAGTATTCGTCGACATCACAAAAGTGGCAACGAGCAGTCGTTGACATCGTAAAACAAAAAAAGATTTTCAACTACATCCTGAAAATAACTGGCACTTCGACCATCTACTACCCGCTATCAAGCACGTACTCTTCTTCTTTTCCTTTTATATGTTGCATCCATTCAAAACGTAATTGATCATGGCTCTCCTCATCTTTCTATCCTTCATGGGACTAAGTGATTTTTTTATCTTTGCACCGCCCATGTTCTGACATTTCTATTTATACAGGCATGTTAATTAGGTTACTCTTTCTTTCTTTCTATTTCCATTAAAGCTTCCTCGTTACTCACATGTTCATTCCATGTTATTCTCGTCACTCTTCTGTAGAACCCTATTTCTGTTGACGCACGTCTCTTGTTCATCTGTGATGAGATTGTCCAACATTCACTAACTTATAGGAGGAACAATGTTGCGTAACCATTCCGCACTGTTTTTTCTTTAACAAAATTTTCTTGGTTCTCATTACTCATTATTTTTTGCATGTCTAATCCGTGTTAGCATTTCAGTGTCTCATCTTTACCTTGTCTGTTAAAACACTTCCCATCAATTTATTTCTTCCTACTTTCTTGATTTTAGTTTCGCCGATTCGTATGTTCCTCTCCCTGATACCCATAGATTGGTTTCTTACAATTGATGATTAATCTTCTCACTTTCTATTAACAACCTCTAGGTGTTGGATATCTATTGAGGAAAGACCTTTGGCCTTGCTTCCACTGCATCAGTGTGTGTGCGGAAATCAGAACTGGTGATAGCATGAACAGGCATCCAGTGGCTAAAATAAAAAGGGCACACAGGTGTCCTGAGCCTAGAATAAACAAGACGGACAGGTGCCCTGAGCGGAAGGAAATATGTGCTTGCGTGGGAGCTTGCCGAAAGAGACGTGGCCGCACAAAGTTGTTTAGGCGTCCAAATGTTCTTAACCGGTCCGATTCTTGCTCTGGACAGAGAAGCTGGCTAGATGTTCATCGAAGATTTGTCGCCGTCAATTCCTGTTATTCGAATAATAAAGATAATAATAAAGATAATAATAATAAATTCCGTTATTCGAATAATAAAGATATTTATATATTTTTTTATATGTAAATGGTCGTCGGCTTATTTCAGCCCAGCAGCAATATACTAGATTGGAACTTATCAACAACTATAATAGATAGCATATTTCGAAAAGAAAATAATGACATAATCGACATTTGGACTTTTACACTACTTCGAACAAAAGGTGATTAAAGAAACCCCCAACTATATTGGAAAAAGCAATAATAGTAACTGGACGATAATTGTTTTTGCTTTCCTGAAAAAACTTTTTAATAGCTTGCTCGATAAATGAATGACAAAGGTTTTCATCTGTATCTGTCTATATTTCTGAGATGAGATCTTATAACTATTTACACTCGTTACATTGTTCAGATTGTTGTCCTCATCTTTATTGCCATATTCACAGTCTATATTTCTGAGATGAGATCTTATAACTATTTACACTATTTACATTGTTCGGACTGTTGTCCTCATCTTTTCTGACATATTCACAGTCTATATTTCTGAGATGAGGTATTGTAACTATTTACACTATTTACATTGTTTGGATTGTTGTCCTCATCTTTATTGCCATATTCACAGTCTATATTTCTGAGATGAGGTATTGTAACTATTTACACTATTTACATTGTTTGGATTGTTGTCCTCATCTTTATTGCCATATTCAGAGTCTATATTTCTAAGGTGAGATATTGTAATTATTTACACTATTTTCATCGTTCGGACTCTTGTCCTCATCTTTATTGCCATATTCAAAGTCTATATTCCTCAGATGAGGTCTTGTAACTATTTAAACTATTTACATTATTGGGACTGTTGTCCTCATCTTTATTGCCATATTCACAGTCTATATTTCTGAGATGAGGTATTGTAACTATTTACACTATTTACATTGTTCGGACTGTTGTCCTCATCTTTATTGCCATATTCACAGTCTATATTTCTGAGATGAGGTATTGTAACTATTTACACTATTTACATTGTTCGGACTGTTGTCCTCATCTTTATTGCCATATTCACAGTCTATATTTCTGAAATGAAATGTTATAATTATTCGCCTTAGTTACATTTTTCGGACTGTTGTCCTCCTCTTTGTTGTTCTATTCACGATGTTTCGGACGCTGTACGCTCCAGCCTCCTTCAGGTGATGAGAAATTCGAACGCAACCCTTTTTTTTCATCTACTGGGGTAGATTTTTCTTCTTCCACGTGTCATGCCTCTTTTGGATATCTCAGTTTCTGTTATTTCTCTTAAGTAACTCAACTCTCCAAGTTTTCGTTCACCTCTGCTGCGGCCAGGTATTGAACTCACAACTCTTTTGTGTTAACTCACTAGATTACTTCAACCAGCGCTTTTATTCGCTGGGACATCACCTGAAGAAGTCCAGAACATACAACGGCCGAAACGTCGTGATTATGACAATAAGAATATGGACAACAACCCGAACAATGTAAGTATTGTAAATTTTTCATTATGGTGAAATATTTGAAATCAACCTTAACCATTAGCGTTACTGGTATTAATAATTTGGCCTGCGTGTCTATCAATATCTTCGCTTGTTACATTCTCCATTGTTCTAATATGGATGTAGAAAGGGCAGAACTTTATTCATTCCTAATACAATGAGAGTTGGATTTTTCGTCGTTGTACAGTGTTCTTAATAGGTCTCAGCTAATGGCTAAATAAACAATTGTGAACTTTTTACCCAGTTGTTACTTCAATTAACATCTAACAGTTCCAGGGAGAAAATCTATCTTCTACTTAATTCATTTCGTCCGTGTAGAAAGCCCTTTCAGCCAGGCACTTTTAAGCCTGGTCACCGATCGTTCATCGAATATGTCACTAATCCAGTTCTGTGTAATCAGCAAACATTCTGATCCCTGTAAATCTTTGATCTCGTCGCACAATTCTTCACCGTGAAAGGAGTGGCCTAATCCGGAGATGAGAAAATCGTTCCCGACCCGAATATAAACACGAATGAGTAAGTTCAATGCGGAGTAGTTAAAATGTAAAAAGAAAAAAGAGATTACGAATTGTACAATCTATGTACTTTGGGAGAAAGTGTTTGGTTCATCGTCGTGCAGTGGTTAGCGAGCATCTTTCGTAATTCACTAAAACAGTGTTCGGTTTTCAGTAAGACATAAAGAGAAAATAAGAGAAATAAAGACGACAGAAAAGTTTGATCTATTTATATAATTAACACTGTGATGTTCTTTGCCTGTTCATAAATAATCAGGGGTTAATACAGAGATACAGGGGTTGGACAAAATAATTGGAACAGGTGCAAATTCCACTCCTATATTTCAAAGACCTATTATATTAAGAACTTTAAGTAAAACTTCGTAATTGCTGGTTATATCTATTGTAAATATGTTTATTTATCTAATTTACTCTCTTTGTCTTATTTATTTTTAGAACTTAGTAAAATTTAAGCTAAATGCGTAACCTCTCTGAGTTCGAAAATGGGCAAATTGTTGGAGCTCGCATGGCAGAAGACTCGATCACTAAGGTTACTAAACTGTTTGGTTTTTCAAGAGCTACCATATCAAGAACTATGACGCAATTCAAGAAACAGGGTAAAACCTCTAGCAAGCATAGCAATTCGGGCCGGACTTGCAAACTTACTGACAGGGACCGACATGCATTGAAACGCAATGTGGCGAAAAATCATTGGACTACTGCGGCCAAAGTGACGGCTGAGTTGAATAATCATCTGAATAGTCCAGTTTCTACTAAAACTGTTCGTCGTGAGCTCCATAAGGCTGGATATCATGGAAGAGCCGCCGTAAGGAAACCTCTTCTCTCCACTCGCAATATTCACAAGTGGTTGAAGTGGTGCTGAGATCACAATGACTGGTCTGCAGACCAATGGAAGTAAGTCATATTCTCAAACAAATCCAGTTTTTCTCTTTTCCCAACTTCAGGGCAAGTTTATGTGTGGAGGCAGCCTAAAGAAGCTTACAACCCTGACTGCCTTCTTCCAACAGTGGAGCATGGTGGTGGATCAGTGATAGTTTGGGCCGCTATATGATGGAAATATCTCGTTCCAATAGTTGCACTGCGTGGTATAATCAACAGCAAAGATTACCTGAACATTTGGATGATCATGTTCATCCAATGGCCCAGACTTTATCCCCTGATGGTGACTGCATCTTCCAAGACGATAATGCTCCAATACATACCTCTTGAGTGGTTAAGAATTGGTATGAAGAGCATGAAAGTGAGCTAGAACATATGGAGTGGCCTCCCCAATCTCCGGATATCAATATTATTAAAATTTGTGGTGCATTTTGGAGCGACAATTTAGAAGCCGCTATTCTCCACCGTCGTGTCTTAAAGAGCTGGAGCAGGTGTTAATGGAAGAATGGCTGAAAATTCCTCTGGATGAAGTTAGGGAGCTGTATGATTCCATTCCAAGACTTATTAAAGCTGTATGTGAGGCTAAAGGAGGACCAACTCCATATTAAATAATTTTTCTTTGAATTGAACAAGTGTTTCAATTATTTTGTCCAACCCCTGCATAACAAGCAATCAAATTTGAGTGTTTGAACATAGCGATAAGAAGGCAATTAAAAAATGCCACCACATCGTGCAGGACACAGTTAAATTATAATGTCTTTAAATTATATTTAAATTAAATTATAATTATTTTTTATTTATTTTTTAAATTTCATCAAACAAATTTCAAACACCGAAAATTAAATTTAACTTTTTCCTTAAATTTTGATTGCATATTATTTGAACGCAAAACAATATAAGCTAAATATTAAATTCAATCAAAACACAATATATTCCATCATCCTGCGTATGACGATAAACTAAATCCGGCAGCAAGGCCTCTGATCAGGAGATTTGGGGGTGGGTGATGTGCGTGGAACAACTGTCGTTCCCAGGTTTACACTGATAGGGGTAGTAGCATCTGTTAGAGTCTTTGCTATGGACAAATTGTGACACACCAAACAAAAATAAACAGTATATTTTTTTAATAAATCTGCCTACAATACATTTTTATTGTAAAAATGGCGGTTCCTTATAAGACAAAGCTTACATTCTTGTTGTAGAACGAATATTTTCTTCGAAATTTCACAAAATTTCACTCCAAGGTCGGTAAATGTAATTTCACTCCAAGGTCGGTAAATGTAATTTCACTCCAAGGTCGGTAAATGTAATTTCACTCCAAGGTCGGTAAATGTAATTTCACTCCAAGGTCGGTAAATGTAATTTCACTCCAAGGTCGGTAAATGTAATTTCACTCCAAGGTCGGTAAATGTAATTTCACTCCAAGGTCGGTAAATGTAATTAATACTGATTAAAGAACAGAGCATTTACTTAAATATATGTATTAAAATTTCATAATATGCAAACACAAACACACACACACACACACACACACACACACACATATATATATATATATATATATATATATATATATATATATATATATATATATATAAACTGGAAACAAAGGAAAATATAAACTGGAAACAGAAGAAATTATGCACACAAAACATTTTTCACAAATAGTAAATGCGCTAACAGCAAAATTCTTTCTAAGTATATTTGGAAAATTAAAAAAACAAAACACAACACCATAATATCTTGGAAAAATAAGGAAAAGATCATCAGCCTACAAACAACCAATCCAAAACTTAGCTTGGAGGAAAAAATAGCTATCATTACCGTCCCCGACCAAAATAAATTATTAAATAAACGAGCTGAACTCATCCCAAAATGCAGACATGAAAACAATTTTTTACTACGTTACTTAAAAATCGAAAACGAAAAAAATAAATTAATAAGTAAACAAAATGACAACAAAATAAGTAAAATAAATTAACCTAAACAAATTAGCAAATCACACCCGTTAGAATAAACGAAATACAATAAATAAATATAAAACAAAATCAATGAACCCAAATAAATAAAGTAAATAATAAACAAATTAACAAACCATTATGACCAAATTATTAATTAGACTATAAAAATCAAACCAAAAATCGGACGAAAATCATTGCTATAACTGTTATATAAAAGAAATATAAAAAAATAAACAAATAAAATTAACCGCCAAAATAGACAACCCACAATGCACCACTGACCCGTATATATAAATAGCCGAGAAACAAAAAAAAACACTCGTGGCCTGACGATTGCGTCTATCATGAAACAGCCTGTCGCCTCTAAATGTTCACTTTTATATTTACACACGCTCTATCCCTGATATTGAGCACTTTATCCCATAAATATAGCACACTTTAAGACTATATTTCTACATATATATATATATATATATATATTGTCTGCTTGATATATATATATTGTCTGCTTGATATTATCTTTACTGTCTTCTTTCTTATTGTTTATTGCAAGCTCCGTCACTTCTGCTTGTTGGGCATTTCTACCAATTACATTTTCCCAAGACCAATTACTCTATAGTTACGAGTATTACTATTCTCCGTAGGATCAAGTACTTTCGCCTATCCTTGCTCCTGTATACATGATCACTGATAATGAAATCTCGGTGCCTCGTGTTACTATGGAGACATAGTTTGATCTCATGACCTGAACCCGTTCATAGTTAGCGACTCCACAACCCAAATTCAAAGTTCAGCAAATACCGAAGAAATTAGGTGTAACTGTGGTCTGGGATGCAAAAGGTGTTCCTCTGATGAAGTTCATAGGCACATGTTCAAATAGTTAATGCTATTAGGGACTGGAAAATGCTGAAAAAAAGTCTAGGGATCAGTTAGATTGAAAAAGAATAGATGATTACTGAAGTTTGCCATCTGCTGAAAGATAACGCCATTTTACACAATGCCAACTTAACAAAAACAAATGGTTACATCGAAATAAGGATATATTCAGCATTTACTGCCTGAACAGTTAGTGGTACTCTCAGTTGGAATTTCTTTTTTATTAACGCATTTTTTCACATCCGCTAACATAATGGTTTTTGTAATATTGATGGAAGTTTTCCTCTTAACCATCTGGATTTGTGTAGTGTCGAAAGGGAACGATTTGATTAATTCATTATTTTCTCTTCTAGTTTCTTTTGTTGTTGTTTGAAGTTTTCTTTTTTTTTTTTAATAATACTACAGGTTCTAAATATTAACTCAGCACTGACTAATGCTGTTACGAACGCTTATGTATCTCTCCGTTTGAAGAAAAAAAATTTCGCCTTTACATCATTTTTTTTCATAGTTTTTTTAAAAATTTCTTTTTAATATTGAGATGATTTGCAAAAATGGACAAATGAAAGCAGCTCGGATTCGAGGTAAGGGCACAAATTTTATTCAACGAAGGCTAGTCTCAAAGACAAAGTTGCCAAGAATATGAACATTTCTAAACATCGGGTGCAATCTTCATTACAAAGGAAGTTGCAAAATGGCGCAAATGATGGCAGAAAAATTGATGGAGCACGAAAAGTGAAAACTGCCGCGGAAGATAAACACTTGATTACTGGAAACAAAAAAAAATGCTCCAGAGTTGACAGCTGAACATACTACGTTTCGACTTTTCGAAAAATCGACTTAGCAATGTTCAGAGGACGTATAATCATCAAGAAACCCATCAGTGTTGGACATAGAAAGACTGGCAAAATGTATTGTGGATAGGATGAGTCGAAGTTTGAACGTTTTGTTAGTAAGTAGACAGTGTGTGTTAGAAGAAAGCCAGAAAGACTTAATGATAAAGGTGTGGTGCCAAAGATTAAGCATGGTGGCCGGGCTCTTTGGGTCGGGGGTGACAGGGCTGCAGATTTGATTCAATTCTTGTAAATCATGAGAAAAACAACAATATCATTCGATTTTACGAAGACAAGTTATACCATCTTATTCATGCATAATTGGAAAAACAATCACCGTTGCACAAGACAACAATCTAAAACATTCTTCTAAATGTTGTCAAAATAAACTCCAGTTAAAAAAAATAAAATCTTGGAAATTATGACTTGGATGCCTCAGTCTCCTCGGCTCTCTCCCAATGAGCGAATAGCAGAGTGCGAACAGAATATCCAAAGCGTGATTGTGAGGGCTTGAAGAAAGATGGGGAAGGTCTGCCATAATTGTTTTTTTTTCCAAAACTGTTGTAAAGACTGCCAAGAATTTGTACGACAATAATTTAAGCAGGTGGTGGTTTTGTTGACGAAAACAAAATCTGATGCTGTTGTGTAATATTTTGTTTTTGTAGTTAAGTGCTTATTTTTTTAGTTAAGATAAAAACAAATACACAGTGGATGTTGATATTTTATCTTTAACGTTAAATGAGAAATTACAAAAACATCTCAGAGATGCAGGATGGCTGCCAAATCTTTTGCCACTAGCTTATATTTAAAAAATGAATAAAAGTTCAATAGACTTAAGTCTCGAAACAAATAAATTATAAATCCTTCAGACTTTTCTGAGCGGTGCCCCTTGTAACTTTGATAGCCGTTCACAGGACCACAGATAAATGCACTTAACTTTTTCCTTACATTCTTACTCGATTTCTGAAAATTCTGCTTGTTTCGAATTATATTACAATTTTGTAATTCACCAGTATTATGATAGGTGTTATTTATTTTCATTACACACACACACACACACACACACACAAACACACACACACACACATACATATATATATATATATATATATATATATATATATATATATATATATCCAAGTGTGGGATTGGTATATACGGAGTAAATTCCAATAAACAACAATTATTATTCTTTAAAGAGTGCTCAATACAGAGTAGAGCAGATATAATTATTTATTTAAATATTATAACATAAATATCTTATAAAATCACTACAAAAATAGCCATTTTGTTTCAACACTTCCGCTGTCTTATCAAGTGATGATGTTGAATGTCGAATAAATGGTTTTAAAAACAATTTATTCGACATTCAACATCATCACTTGATAAGGCACCGGAAGCGTTGAAACAAAATGGCGATTTTTGTAGTGATTTTATAACATATTTATGTTATAATATTTAAATAAATAATTATATATATATATATATATATATATATATATATATATATATATATATATATATATATATATATATATATATAATAAAATATAATAAGAAGATTTGAGCACTAATATTCCATGGTCATAATTTATTCCATTGGAATCGTAAAAATGATCCAATTCATCAGACCTACAGATTCAAAAAGAAAACAGAAAAAAAAGAAAGAAAAAACAACTCCGGGAAAAAATTAGTAAGAGTATATGTGTGAGAGTGTGGGAGGACATGAGATCTATATAGAGGGGTAACAGACGAGAGAGGCAGGGAGACCCAAACATGGAGGGGGAATTAAAATTTAACAGAGAGAAGATTTAAAGAAGGTTTTCAGTGAGAAAAATATACGTAATTTCAAACGTCCGAAGATATATCGGAAGAGTGTATATAATTTCTTAGCGACATACACACCCCATAGGCGATAAAATGTTATAATCCCACCCAGACACCTACAACACATACATACACACACATACACACACACACACCTATATATATATATATACATATACATACACGCGCCTAGAAAAACCGATTTCAAAACCCATGCTAAATTCGCTATAATTGAAAGAATGTAAAAGTTTAGAGAAGATAACATTAGAAAGATTTTAGGATTCCATGAAACTATGTGGAGACGACGCTCGAAAACACATTGTTCAGCCGGGCCAAGCCATAAACTTAACAATATAGATAGTTTTAATATATAACCCTGCAAATCACCCACACCCACACGGATCTATACACGTACACACATCACCTCATATTCACTCTTTAATAAGTCAAATGATAACACACTATATATATATATATATATATATATATATATATATATATATATAGGCTCCTGAAAATTAATTTCGTTTGAGCTCTCTGGGGAAGGAAGTGTGGTTTTGTAAACAGTGACTATTAAGGCTGATATAGCGTGACTCTTCGGCAAAAGCGAATTGAGTCCTGTTGGTCACAGTGTGGTTATCTAAAAATAAATACGCTAAAATTCACTTTCGCTCCTGCCTGCGCCGACGGCTTATTGGTAGAAATTCCGACTGACGCCAATTCAGTTGGTTTTCGATCCTAGCTAGAGGCAAACGGACGTCTAGCCACACTGAAGAGCTGTGATGCTGCGAAACAGTCTGTCTGTGGATGACAATAATATATACTTTTCATAATAAAAAGAAAGAACAGTCACATATATAACCCGGTGTTCTTATTGATATTTTTATTTTTACAACACAGTGCTCAATGTAAATTTACAGAACGCTACCGCTACCCTGTCTAAATGATTGGATTTCTCTGTATCCTTGAAAACAAAAATTATGAACTGTATGTGTGTTTAAAACTCAGTAAATTTAAAAATAAGTTATTCCAAAATTCGCTTGAAGATGAAACAGAACTAATGCTTTTAATTTAATCATGTATTTCCTGTGTAGCGAAGAATATTTTAAACCAGTTAATTTATAATATATATATATATATATATATATATATATATATATATATATATATATATATATATATATGATTATAAAAATGTTAAAAATTAAAAGTATACGATTAAACTCATAATATGCGGTTATTTAAAATATAAAATACATAATTTTATACCATACTAAAATAATTGAAAAATTAATTGTATAATAGTGCTCCTCAGTCGTATTAAAGGAAATCTGGGAAAGGTATTATATATCCGATATTAAAACAATATTGTGACTGTCTATAATCGATAAGGGATTAAGGTTCCTCTTCTTGCCTAACATTATATTGAAATATTCATTATTAGACAAGACAGTTATTGTTTTTTTTTTTATATAGTTAACTTTTTAGCATTGACATTAACAATATACATGGCCCAAAGTTTTTTTTAAATGAACCGGAAACCCAATCCTAAACAGGAAACAAGGGAAACACTTTTACACCTGTTCAAAGTTCAGAAAAATGAAGAGGTGTGTGAACCGGACGATAGGTGAACGTATCTGCGTCTATTGATAAAAGAAAAAGTAATTCAATAGTAAATTAAACGATCAGGGTTTTAGGCGGAGTCGTTAGATGTATGGAGTGGAATTAGACTTGAGAAGGGACGGAAATACAATGCTAAAGAGGAAATAAGTAATAACCCTCTACTACTGTTCAAATTACTAAGGAGGATGCGAAGGCTCAAGAGCCGACCAAGATAGAGGGTTAAGTTGGAATGGTTATGATGAATGTGATGTGATATGAGGGAAAGGTGGTGTGGTAGGAATAGTGTAGAGATAACGACTGACACTTGAATTGAAGATTATGGTGTTCAGGGAAACATTTCACAAAATAGCAGTTATTCAGAAGAAAAGCTGGATGCGTGGAATTCTCTCCCTAAATTTGCAATATGGAGGAAATGAGGGTGATTCGACTCCTTGGAAGTACCTATTCCTTATCCTAGCAGTAAAGGTCTGAACTGACAATGGAGCTCATCAGCATATTTGCGATAAAAATAGCAATATACCAATGACAGGCTTGTGACATTGCGTCTACGGGCAAAACACTATAGAGTTGGAATTGGTATCCCTCGACACGACCAAGGAAACGATTCCGACCTCTATCCAGACTGCAAAGTGAAGATTTACCTGCACCAGCGCAGATATTCTAGTAACACTCTATTTTTCGTCTAACATTTTAAGATAAATTATAGGAGAATTAAAAGACCTGGATCCAGCGCTTCTTATTATCGGGCTTCAGCTTCCTTCAGTTTTGTACATCTGACGTCTCCGGCTGTATTTTTTCTCAGTAATCATTATGTTTTCTTCTCCCAATAGAAGTAGATAGGTTTGCCTATCGTACAGATCCCACCCCTCCCTGGTCTTTTGAATAGGAGTAGAGATTTCTCACTTGTTTTCAGGTTCCTTCTAACGTCTTCTTCGACTCTATACTCCTAACGTCTCCACCTTAACGCTGAAATTTTATTTACTAGTGAATTACTATTTCTTTGCTCATTAGGCATGGATAGGCTCACCTATAGCCCGGTTCACATTCCTCCTTATTCAATAATTGAATCTTGACCTCTTCAAGTTTGGAATTCGTTGCTTAACTTTCTATTATCTTAGCCTTTCTTACGTTATTACAACTCTACGCAGTAAGCCTCTAACTTGAGTGAACCTTGGGCCTTCTATTGGGTGAATATTAGTAAAATAAAAGTAAATAAATCTTTCAACGACCTTGCCTAGAAAAAATACCTGTGTGTGGTGAGGTTACAAAAAAGAATTCTTTGATTTTAAGGATAGTTGGTATTTACAAAAACCGTTACTCAGCAATTCTACAATGAACAATTAGTACGTCAGAATGATGTATTAGAACACCCAAAAGGAATCCTTATTTTGGTAAGGGAGATGACCGCCAGTTTTGTGGTATGTGGCAAAGCCAATCCCTCACTTCCAAACTGATACGGAGCAAAAGTTCAGAGACATACAATAGAATTTTTCCACCTCGGGTAACGTATTCTTCAGACCTGTCACTTTCAGAATTTAAGCAGTCTTTTTCATAAACAAAATAACAAAAAATGTGGAAGTTGGTGTAGTTTATAAGACTTTTAGCAGACAATTAGATAGATAGATAGATAGATAGATAGATAGATAGATAGATAGATAGATAGATTAAAATATGGCTTTTTCCAGAATCTGTTTTCCTGAACTCTTCCTCTTCAGAGAAATTTTTTTATTGCATCGTGGATGGTAAGAAAAGCGACTTCGAGCAACAAAAATTGTGTAAGCCATAACATTGCAAATCCTAAAAGGGCATGACCCCCAAAAGAATAAGAAAGAAAAGTTCACAAATCCCCGTATCTACGAAGCCATCACGCATGCCATTTTTATTCAGTTTACTGTTTTATTCATACAATTTTTTTTAAATGTTACTCTAAATTTTAATTTAATTTGAAACTCCGTAAAGATCCATTTTTATTAATATTTGAAATTCCAATTAATTGAGATTCGGTTTCATTTAAAAAATACCGATTCTTTGTTTATCCTATGGAATTATTTTTGTTGTTGTTCTTAATTTTTGTGTTTCTAATTATTTTTTGACTTTCGAAATGCAACTATTTCCCTGAATCATTCTGCGTCTTGAAGGAATTTCAGAGTCTGCAGCAAAATTAAAAGCGACGAAGAAATCGCGTTGTTCATTAAACAAGTATTTTCTTCTTTCCAAACATTCTGGCTTTTTTTTTTCTCTTGAAATTTCTTGACGCTGTCTGAAGTCATTGCGTACAGAAACAACAATAATCGCCTCTCAACCAAAACCTGACACGCTTTCTACTTCTCTTCATCCAACCATTTTTTTCTTTAACATCTTAATACATTTCTTGTTAATTTTTAAATGTTGTCATCTTTTTTTTCGTTACTTTTTTTGCACCACCGAACATTCCTTAAACAATTTCTGAAAAAAGGAAATGGGGAGAATCCGAATTTTTTAAAAAATAATTGTAAGATTATCAAACACAAAAAGACTTTTTTTTTTTACCTTAGTTTCCAAGTTTACAGTTTGATACGCTTATTGAAGAAGTGGCTAGAATTTTTTCATATATTCCATTTTGGTTGTCTTTATCTTATTTTTATTTTACATTCGCCCTTTTTTTTCGTTTTATCTTTTCCTTTTAATCATTTTCATTATTCCTCTGTATCATTTTATTTCCTTATTGTTCTTTTCTCTTCAATAATTCTATTTCTTCTCCCTACCAATTTTTCTTTCTTTCTTTCGTCATATTTTTTCTTTATTTCTGTTTTCTTCTTTTCTTTTTCTTTGTATTTTATAGATTTTTCATTCGTTTAAAATTTTTTTATTCTCTATGTAAATTCTTGAGGGAGGAAAATGCATGCCGGGAAAAAGAATCGTCATTTTTATTTCTTCTAAAGAGAAAGGCCAAATATTGATAGAATTAAGCTACAATTCTGTGAGAGAATGATGGGAGACAACGGTAAGAAAAAGAGAGCGAAAGAAAAAAGAAAGAAAAAAGTGAGCAAGAAAGAAAGAAGCGAAGAAAAAAGTGATAGAGAGAGAAAGAAACAAAGAAAGAAACAAAGAAAGAATTGTCAAAAACAAAGAAAGAAGGAGAATGCTAAGAAAGGAAAGAAGGAATAAAGGAATGAACGAATGAATGATCAAAGAAGAATGCTAACTAAAATGAATAAAGAAAAAAAGTAAGCAAGGGAGAATGATAATTAAAAGAAAGAAAGAAAGCAAGAAATAAATAAGGAAAGAAAGAAAGAAAGAAAGAAAGAAAGAAAGAAAGAAAGAAAAAGAAAGAATTGTCAAAAAAGAAAGAAGGGGAATGCTAAGAAAGGAAAGAAAGATTAAAGTAAGGAACGAATGAATGATTGAAGAAGAATGCTAACTAAAATGAATAAAGAATAAAGAAAGTAAACAAAGGAGAATGGTAATTAAAAGAAATAAAGAAAGAAAGAAAGAAAGAAAGAAAGAAAGAAAGAAAGAAAGAAAGAAAGACAGAAAGAAAGAAAGAAAGAAAGAAAGACAGATAGGAGAATGCTGATAAAGGAAAGTAGGGCGGAGAAAGATAACCAAAAAAGAACGAAATAATAAACGAAAAATTTTAAATAAAATAAAGAAAGAAAGAAAAATAAAAGTGAATGATAACTAAGTGAAAGAAGTGAGAATGAAGAGGGGAAGGTGGAATAAAACAAATGAGAAAGAAAGAAAGAAAGAAAGAAAGAAAGAAAGAAAAAAGAATTGTCAAAAAGAAAGAAAGAAAGGTGAATGCTGACAAAAGAAAGGAACAGAAGGAAATATATCGAAACAAAGATAACAAGATGAGAAACAAAGAAGCAAAATGTAAAAAACGAAAGGAATGAAAGGGAAAAAGAAAGAGAGAAAGAAAACAAACGAAAAAGAATCATCATCACTGTATTTATATTAATATTAATTGAATGAATATAAATAATGATTCTGATCATTTTGTTTGTTTTAATTGTCTCAGGAATCTAATCTTTTTTTCAGTGGGATTCAATCAATAACGAAAAGTCGCAAACTGTTTATCTTGAAGCCACGCAATGAATTTTGAAGACAGATAAAGATACGAGAATCTATAATTGGTAAAAAAAAAATAACAGCTTTCATGATTTCACAACCGAAGTTTGCACGCTCTGCCAATTTTCGAGCGTGGAGGTTAAGAAAAAAGAACGCTAAAATCTTTCTATGTCATTTTGAAAAAAAAAAACAGCTATTTTACTATAAAAGGCTACTCTATCATCATCACAGCTTGACTTAACTAATGAAGATTCAGGAGTATTATTCCTGTTTGATAAAGGCCCTACACATCATTCGAAAGGCCAATAAAAAAAAAGAACCTTATAAAAGGCGGTATTATTAGATGCATTTTTTGTTCCTATACTGTCGTTAAAAATAAAAATATATTCCAACAGAGACGTAGCATTGTCTCCTCGGTCAATGACTACCGTATGTTTCCTTATAAGGAAACGGCTAATATTATCATGACTATTGACATATAATGTCTCTATTTACTTTTTCCTGCTTTTGATCTGGATGATTTTTACGGCTATCATCTTTTGTTCTGCTTTTTTTTTTCTGGATGAATTTTACGGCTATCGTCTATTGTACTGCTTTTGATCTGTTTTTGATCTGGTTGATTTTTACGGCTTTTGTTCTGCTTTTGATCTTATCTTGGTCGGGATGATATTTACGGCTATCATCTTTTGTTCTGCATTTGATCTGGAGAATTTTTGCGGCTATTATCTTTTGTTCTGCTATTGATCTGCTTTTGATCTGGATGATTTTTACGGCTAACATCTTTTGATCTGTTTTTGATCTTCTCTTGGTCAGGCTGATTTTAATGGCTATCATCTTTTGTTGTGCTTTTGATCTGCTTTTGATCGGGATGATTTTTACGGCTATCATCTTTTGTTCTGCTTTTGATCTGCTTTTGATGTGGATCAAAAGATGTTACAATGTTTTACGGCTATCATCTTTTTGTACTGCTTTTGATCTTCACATGGTCGGGATTCTTTTTACGGCTATTATCTTTTGTTCTGCATTTGATCTGCTTTTGTTCTGCATTTGATCTGCTTTTGATCTGGATCATTTTTACGCCTATCGTCTTTTGATCTGTTTTTTATCTTCTCTTGGTCGGGATTATTTTAATGGCTATCATCTTTTGTTGTGTTTTTGATCTGCTTTTGATCGGGATGATTTTTACGGCTATCATCTTTTGTTCTGCATTAGATCTGCTTTTGATCTGGATGATTTTTACGGCTATCATTTTTGTTCTGCTTTTGATCTGCTTTTGATCTGGAGGATTATTAAGCCTATCATCTTTTGTTCAGCTTTTGATCTGCTTTTGATCTGGATGATTTTGACGGCTCTGATCTTTTGTTCTGCTTTTGATCTGGATGAATTTTAAGCCTATCATCTTTTGATCTTCTTTTGAACTTCTCTTGGTCGGGATTATTTTTACGGCTATTATCTTTTGTTCTGCTTTTGATCTGCATTTGATCTGCTTGCATTTTTACGGCTATCGTCTTTTGTTCTGCTTTTGATCTGCTTTGGATCTGCTTGCATTTTTACGGCTATCGTCTTTTGTTCTGCTTTTGATCTGCTTTAGATCTTGATGATTTTTACGCCTATCATCTTTTGATCTGTTTTTTATCTTCTCTTTATCAGGACGATTTTGACGGCTATGATCTTTTGTTCTGCTTTTGATCTGGATGAATTTTACGCCTATCATCTGATGTTCTGTTTTTGATCTTCTCTTGGTCTGACGGATTTTTACAGCTATCATCTTTTGTTCTGCTTTTGATCTGCTTTTGAACTGGATGATTTTTACGACTAACATCTTTTGTACTGCTTATGGTCTGCTTTTGATTTGGAAGATTTTTCGCCTATCATCTTTTGATCTTTTGATCTTGACTTGGTCGGGATTATTTTTACGGCTAATATCTTTTGTTCTGCTTTTGATCTGATTTTGATCTGCTTGATTTTTTACGGCTATCATCTTTTGTTCTGCTTTTGATCTGCTTTTGATCTGCTTGATTTTTACGCCTATCACCCTTTGATCTGCTTTTGATCTTTTCTTGGCCGGGATGATTTTTACGCCCATCATCTTACGATCTGTTTCTGAACTTTAATAATTGTATTGCAAACAAATGAGTAATTTCATTAACTATATATGATTATTTTTCATGCGAAATATTAAAAAACACTCATAATGTGTCGAAAACGACACCTTGGCCTTTATATATATATATATATCAAAGGAGCTGGCCATCCTAGTGTTAAAGTGATCCAGTCTTAAATTTACTGCTAGTCAGCAAGGTACATTAGACAAAAATAGATGACATTTTATGAAAACTTTATGCGATAGTGGATAATTTAAGAGATTAATTTCTTTATTATTATTGGGTATATGTATGACAGGATGCTTGAAGATGAAAATGTTATAAAGTGATCTAATAATTTAATTTTTAAAAGGACACGCAACCTTAAATTTTAGGCTATTCTTCGAAATCCTGAGAGTGGTCCCAAATTTTGAAAGCAGGCGCATAAACTGTAACTATAGTACAGTTAGGTAAGATAGACGAAGATTTGTGGAGTTTATAGTATTGTTTAATAACCTATAGCATAACCATCCTGTGTGTATCTACCCTGAAAACTCTCGAAGAAGCATAAAGACATATCTTCTCCAGGCTGGGTATGGCAGCTGTGGTTTCTGTAGGAAGTAATTTTTCTAGGGTGAAGACTTTAGCTCCATACCCGCCCGATGTTGTATTCAGAGCTATAATTCTGCTAGACCGCTTGCCATCTGTTGAAACCTGACTAATGCATGGAATAATAATGCAACACAAAATGTACGTAGAACAAAATGTATTGAAACAAGAAAGTGTACACAATATTTACATATAGTCTTTTGTATATTCCTGGGAAGACCGTTCCTGGAGAATGTGTTACTGAGTCGCAGTCGGGCAGAGTCTCTGGTGGAATCTCTTGATTCGTTCCCCTCTCTTCCTGGTACCAACCATATTTATATGGTCGGTACTCCCCTATGCAAATTAGGTGAATCCTACCACAACACCATCTAAAATAGGGAGTCCAGTATTTTTTATTATTAACCCTGCGCTAGTCAAAAAATATTTAAAGTGCTATTGATTTCTAGTTGGCTACTTATTTCTTTTGTTTCCTCCGACTATTCTCCTGACTCAGTGAGGGTGTGTAGGGTCCGATGTCGCGCAGTTGAAGTGCAGTTGTCGTGGGGGCTGATGTCGAGATCCTGTGGAACCTCCCTTCTGTATTCTTGCTTCCCGAATAACTACAATTTTCAAAAATTTAAATGCAGCGTCAATAACCATATTCTCTCTTCTTGAAGCCTGATATATTTTTGTCCTTTTCTCAACCCTCCACATTTTCAGTTTTCCTACTTTCACTTTCACTTTCACTTTCAATCCCTGCAAGCCTTCCTGTGTCTGAGTTCCGGCGGCATTACCATCTTGATTATGGGGAAACGATTAACAAAACAAAAATCGGTGATTGCGTGTCACGAATTCTTCAGATATTCCTTTAAGCAAATCGCCCCAAGCAAGACGGGAGTGCCACTAGCACGCAAGGGGTTACAGAGAGTAAGAGTAAAAGAGGAGTGTTTGGGAAATGGATAAAGAGAAGGACAGGGATCAAGGTCACGATATCAGATGTCGATTGACATTACATTTGAATATTTGAAGATTATACCTATCAGAGAAGCAAGTGATAGGAAGGACTTCCACTGACGGTAGGTGCGAGGAAGGAAGTTCCACTGACGGAGGTGCGAGATCTGTATTTAGCCGTTTCGACAGTAAAGGGTGGGACCTAAATACCAACCTAGTAGCAGGCTTAAATTCATGTAGTTTGGGTCCCAGTGAAAGTAGCTCGTCATAGCATTTGCCATGAAATTACTTGTAGAAAAGACAGAGGGGGATCCACAGCACGTCTGTGAGGGAGAGACTGCAGATGGGATGCCAGATCAGGACGAATCACGTTGCATATCCGTCTCTTGATTTTGTCGAGGACCTCCAGATGAACAGCTGGGACACCAGACCATATATGGCAGCAGTATTCCATGCAAGGACGAATGGTTGTTTTGTAGATATGAAGGATGGACTCAGGCAAGAAAAACCTTCTGGCACGACACAGAGAGACAAATTTCCGTGCGGTAGATAAAGCTATTGATAAATACAGTTTACCACTTTAGGTCCGTGGACAGCGTGAGAGCAAGCAGGGGCAGAGAAGCCTCTCATGAAGTTGGGCATCTGCCATCCTGAGGAGAGGCAGGGGGGGATTTTGTTTGTTTTAGTTCTTTTTAGCAGTAAACATAGTGTGAATAAAGATAACACCTCATCACATAAATTTGGAAAGAAGGAAGTAGTCATATCACAGATTTGCGAAACACAGACACCTTTGAGTAATGGTTATATAAAAGAAGATTCTTACAACAGATTAGAGAGATATTCATATCTTACTGAGCCATGTAATAGATAAATGTTCAATCGTAGACCTAAATAAAAGCCTTATCCTAGAAATTCGTGATAAAATTCAAATACTAGAAGAATGATCATACCAGGGAAATAACTCGATCATAGATTAGTCGCTTAAACTATAGAGAAATAGTCATATCATAGTTTAAGGAAACAACCAAATATAGATTATAGACAATAATATCTTAGAGTAACAATCTTAAAATAAAGAAACCTATTTCATATCATATATGTAGCACTCATATCATGGATAAAAGAAGCACTCATATCACAGATTAGAGAAACATTCAATTATTAGAGAGAAACACTCATATCATAGATTAGAGAAACACTTGTACCATAGGTTACAGAAACGCTCATATATAAGAGTGGAACATTTGTATCATAGATCAGAGAAACACTCATAGAGAGAAACAACTATTAGAAAGAAACACTAATATCTTAGTCTAGAGAAACAGACAATTTTTGTAGAATTCCCGTGACACTTAGCGATCATACTTAATGGGAATTAAATTGTTAAATGAGTGTTGAATATGTTAGAGAGGAGAACTCATATCACAGATTAGAGAAACACTGATATATTAGAGAAAAAAACCTTCATATGTTAGAGGGAAACACTGGCATAAGAGATTAAAGAAACAGTAATAGCATGCATTATAGTAACATACATTAGAGATAAACACTCATATATTAAAGAGAATCACTCGTATCATAGATTAGAGAAAAGCTCATCAAGACAAACACTCATTTCATACGTGAGAGAAACACTCATATATTAGACAGAAACGCTCATATCATACATTAGAGAACAGCCCTAACGTTCATATATGAGAGAGAAAGATTCATATATTAGATAGAAACACTCACATCAGAGATAAGGGAAACACTCATAATAGATTATAGAAACATATTAGAGAGAAACTCTTATATCATAGATGAGAGAAACAATCATATCATAGATGAGAAAAAGTCTCATAAGAAGACATACTCATAAATCGTAGATTAAAGACACATATATTAGAGAGTAACACCTATATCATAGATTAGTGAAACAGTCATATCAGATTAGCAAAAGAGAAATACTCATGAAGAGAAACACTCATATCGTAGATTATAGAAACATATATTAGAGAGAAACACCTACATCATAGATTAGAGAAACAGTCATATCGTAGATTATAGAAACATATATTAGGGAGAAACACATATATCATAGATTGAAACAGAGTCATATCAGATTAGCAACATTCCCATGAAAAGAAATACTCATAAAGAGAAACACTGATATCACAGATTATAGAAACATATATTGGAGAGAAACACCTATATCATAGATTAGAGAAACAGTCATATCAGATTAGCAAAAGTCTGATGAAGATATATACTCATAAAGAGAAACACTCATATCGTAGATTATAGAAACATATATTAGAGAGAAACACCTATATCATAGAGAAACAGTCATATCAGATTGGCATAAGTCACATGAAGAGAAATACTCATAAAGAGAAACACTCTTATCGTAGATTATAGAAACATATATTAGAGAGAAACACCTATATCATAGAGAAACAGTCATATCAGATTGGCATAAGTCACATGAAGAGAAATACCCATAAAGAGAAACACTCATATCGTAGATTATAGAAACATATATTACAGAGAAACACCTATATCAGAGATTAGAGAAACAATCATATCGATTAGGGAAAATTTCATAAAGACAGATACTCATAAATATCGTAGATTATAGAAACAAATTAGACAAAAGCAGTCATATATTAGAGAGAATCACAAAAAGTCGAGAAATGGATAAGAGAAGCAGCCATATCACAGATTAGAAAAACACTCATAGATAGAACGCTCATATCATAGACTATGTAAAAAGGATAATTTTGTTTGTAAAATTTACGCAATATTTAG
>OZ038499.1:25921487-25931487 GCA_964036315.1 Acanthosepion esculentum
TCAAAATGGGATCGCCTGTGTTTGCTTTACTGGTGATCTGCGTTCAAACTCCAGTGTCGGCAGCGACATTTTATTCCTATATAACACCACATGACGTCGGTGAGTAAGTGACTGAAGTCGAGATGAAGTCGAGATGCCAGATCAAGATTGATTACATTACAGACCCTTTTGTCAAATTCTAATTTTGTCAAATTTTGCCAAAATGTCAAATATCAAATTTTTCAATTTATATTTTTGAATACAGTCTGAATTAATAGATTGTCTGATATTATATGAATTAATGCCATGAAAGTGTTCATTCATGTTGCTTGTTTGGTTGATTTTGGTTAGCGGCATATTTAATGCTGAAACTAAAATATTTTGAACGCAATTGTATGCCTTCAACTACAGATAAAATGTTTTTGTGATGTCAACGAATAATCGTTGCCACTTTTGTAATGCTTCTTGTAGTAGAGACTTTGTAATCGCAGATACAATTATAGTAACGCCGTTGAACAATACTGGTGTCAGACGCCTTCGAATATCACTCGAATAGTAACCAGCGAATAGTAATCATTATAGAGATTAGTGTAGAGAAGAGACTAGTGATCCGTATAGCAATAGAGGATAGAGTAGAATTTCTGTCCATTTTCAAGATAAGTCGCTACTAGTTACTTTTGGAGTTTTTGTGATGTCAACGGACACTCGTTTCCACTTTTGTGATGCCAGCGAATACACGTTGTGACTTTTGTAATGCTCGTTGTAGCAGAGATTATGTAATTGCAGATACAACTATAGCAACGCCGTTGAACAATACTGGTGCCAGACGCCTTTGAATAACACTCGCACTAATAATACTTGCTCGATAATACTCGCTCGAATAGTAAGCACCGAATAGTAATCAGTATAAAGTATAGAGAATAGCGATCCGTATAGTAATAGAGTATAGAGTAGAAATGTTGATCAGTTAGACGTCACGCTATTTTCTAGTCATGCGTTTCCTCTATGGCCACATGATCTATTTAATTCAATAATGGGATCGCCTCTGTTTGCTCACTTGCGATCCATGTTCAAATTCATGTGTCTACAGCGACACTTTATTTTTTGTATAACATAAATTTAGTTTATTATATCAATAGGTTAATAGTGTGTTCTCATTCTTTTTATTTACCTTTTGCTTACCATTTTTAACTTCATTTGCCTGTCCGTTCACCAACAAAATTATTTATCACTAGTTCAAAATTCTTCTTTATTTTATCTGCGTTTCTTTCTTATCCTTTTTCAGCGGTTTTTCTTTCTTTTTTTTCCATTTTTATTTTCTTCCTGTCATCTGTTTTATCTATTTCACTCGTCCTGTTACGTCTTTTATGGGTTTTTTTTATCTATTATCTTTCTATTTTTATTTCATTCTTTCGCCTTATCGACTATTTCATTTTTTATATTTCATTCTTCCTTTCATTATTTACATTATTCGGACTACTGTCCTCATCTTTCTCGTCATATTTATTACGACGTTTCGGCCGTTGTACGCTCCGGCCTTCTTCGAACTGAACCCTCTATTTTGCTCACTGGGGTAAACTGTCTTAGTTCCACGCGTCATGTTTAGTGGATGTCGGTTATCAGTTGTCTACTGTTAATTTCCCTCTGAAAGTTCTCCACTGCCTTAACCAGGTATTGACCTCACACATTTTGGGTCCTGTCACTGGATTTAGCCAACGCCTTTAGCCACTGTGTCATTTGTCCTTGAAGACATCTGTGTATAATTTATGGGTATTATATTGCTGTTATCATTGCATGTTTCAGAGGGAAATTAACAGGAGACAATAGTCCGAATAATGTAAATAGTGTACATAATACCTCATCTCAGAAATATAGACAGGTCCTAGTTTGTTTGTAATTTTCATTAATGACATTAGCTCTTAACTTTTTGTAAATGCTGATAACACAACCATTGACTCCTGTCTCGATACTAAGTCTGATCTGTCTGATAAGATCAAATTGACATTCTATCACTTGTTAACTGAGACAAAAGATTGCTTGTTAATAATGTACATAATACCTCATCTCAGAAATATAGACAGATTCTTTCCTTGAAATTATTCATATTGTTCTTTAATTCATTTATTCATTTGACACGTCTATTTATTTTTCTTATTTTGATTCTTTTCTTACAATATCGTTTATTTTTCCTACATTTTTTTTTACATTGTTTAATGTGTGATTTCTTAATTCGTCCATTTGACATCGTTTTTTTCTTTCTTTTTTTGGGGTTGTTTATTTTTTATTGTTTTCTTTGTTGGGGGGGGTATATTTTTGTATTTTTTCTTTCTTTTTTGAGGGTTATTTATTGTTGTATTTTTTCTTTCTTTTTTTTGGGGGGGTGTTTATTTTTGTATTTTTTTCTTTCTCTTTTGGGGGTTGTTTATTTTTGTATTTTTTCTTTCTCTTTTGGGGATTGTTTATTTTTGTATTTTTTCTTTCTTTTTTGGGGGTTGTTTATTTTTGTATTTTTCTTTCTTTTTTGGGGGTTGGTTAATTTTGTATTTTTTTCTTTTTTTGTGGGGGATTGGTTATTTTTATATTTTTTCTTTCATTATATCTTTATTTTGATGCGGTTTTCATATATTTCTTTTCGATTCGCATAAATTTTTCTATCTTTCTTCATTCTTACTTTCTTTTTTGAAATCATTATATTACATTCTTTTTTTTCCTTTCCTTTGGCATCATTTTATTTTATTTCTTTTCTTTCTCATTTTTTTTTTTGTGTTAATTTATTTTCCTTCATTCTTCTTTCTGTCACTCTTTCTTTTGACATCGTTTGGATTTCATTCCTTCATTCTTCCTTTTCACGACATTTCTTTTTCTTTCTTCTTCTCTATATTTCATTTGGTATCCTATATTTTTCTGTCTTTTTTCTTTCTTTCTTTCTTTCTTGTTGACATCCCATAATTCTTTCTTTCTTTCTTTTTTTCTTTTTTCTTCTCTCCTTCGTTTTTCCTTACGTTCTTTGTCGCGATATTTATGCTGTTCCTTTCTATTTTTCTTTCTTTCGTTTGTAATTTGCTTCACTTGTTTTCTTTAATTTTTCTCCCTTTCAATTAGCTTTATCTTTTATTTCATCCTTTTCTTTTCATTTTACATTTCATTTATCTATCTATCTATCTATCTATCTATCTATCTATCTATCTATCTATGTCGCTGTGTTCCTACCTATCTGTTTATAACTATATATCTGTTCATATCTATCTATCTATCTATCTATCTATCTATGACTTTTTCTTTCTCTGTGTCTATTTTTCTTTCACTTTACCATATTTCTCTTATCTTTCTTGTTTCACCTTTCTTATTTGTTTTTTTTATTTGTCTTTTTTTATACCTCTTTTCTTTCTTTCTTTCTTTCTTTCTTTCTTTCTTTCTTTCTTCCGTACATTCTGCCTCTCATTCTTTCTACCACTCTTTCATTTTTCTTTTTTCTTTCTGATTATCTTTCTTTCCTTCTTTCCTTATTTTGTTCTTTCTATGTCTTTCTTTTTCTTTTTCTTTTTCCTTCTTTCTTCTTTTTTCTACTTCACTTTATTTATACTCTCTTTCTCCTTATCTTTCATTCGTTCTACCTCTCTTTCTTTATCTTTCTTTCTTTCTATCTCTTTTCTTTCTATCTTTGCTTGTTTGTTTCTTTCTTTCCACATCTCTTTCTATCTTTCTTTTCTTCTTTCTTTTTATTTCTTTCTTTCTACCTCTCATTCTTTATCTCTTTCTTTATTCCTTTCTTTTCACATGTTTTTCTTTCTTTCTTTTTTCGTTTTTCTATCTTTTTTTTCTTTCTTTCTTCATTCATTCTTTCTACCTCTCTTAATTTCTTTTTTCTTTCTTCCTTTCTTTCTTTGTACATCCCTTTCTTTCTTTCTTTCTTTCTTTCTTTCTTTCTACCGTCTTCTATTTTTCTTAATTATTTTATCACATCTATCCCTCCACCATTCACTTCTTCCTTCTTTCCTTTCTACAAATTTGTTATTTTTCCCTCATAAATTTTCTCGCTACTCCATTGACTGATGACAAAAATCGAAATAATTATCACAATTATTTAAGAATTTTTCATTATTTCTCTCTCCCTTTTTTTTTTTTTTTTTTTACTAATTTGGTGATTTCTAAAGTAAAAAGCCTGAACCAAAAAAGTAAAAACACTTACAAAGAAGATTCTTTAAAAAAAATCGAAATAAAAACCAGAAAATCCTAAAAGAGTAGAGATTTAAAAAAACAAAACAAGTAACAAATTGAGAGACATTGGTAATGAATACCTCGCTTCTTTCACCCAATTTCCGCAACCCTTATCACATTTTATTCATTAAACAGATCTTTTGTTTCGGACCGAGATGTTTCTTGAAGCCTCCCGCATCCGGGCCATCAAAACCGAACTCACCCGTCGTGACGACACAATCAGTTCATATACCCGGCAATGACATTAAGCTAATGAGCTGCTCGGCTCGATGCGGGGTGGATATCTAAATCACTCATAGTAGAAACTCTGCCCTTTGCCCAGCGCAGGCTGAGTGGCGTACGGAATTATCGAGGGAAAGGCGGGGAGCAAAATAGCAGCGTCTGTGCATACTCAATGTTTATTTTCGTTCACGTTAAGAAACACTCATTCCAGATTAGATGCAGTCGCTCTTCGATTTATTATCACGGAATTTAGGCACTTAGGCACACATTCTTCACTTTGCAAGTTAAATATATATGTACATATATATATATGTCTATATTTCTGAGATGAGGCATAATGTACACTATTTACATTATTTGAACTATTGTCCTCGTCTGTGTTGCCATATTTATAACAACGTTTCAGGTGGTTGGAATGTCGAACTGAACCATCTATTTCGCTCGCTGCGGTAGTCTGTTCTAGTTCCACGTGCCATGTCTAATTGATATCAGTTATCTCCTGTTACTTCCCCTCTCCAAGTTCTCCAGTGCCTTAACCAGATATTGAACACACACTCTCTGGGTCCTGTCATTGGATCTAACTGACGCCCTTATCCACTGTTTTAAAATGGTTGCTGAAGACATTACGTTTATAATACCCAGAAATTCATACACGGATAGCACAGTGGATAATATATATATATATATATATATATATATATATATATATATATATATATATATATATTGACAAAAACAAGGCAATGAATCAGAACATCTCTCTCTCTCTCTCTACATATATATATATATATATATATATATATATATATATAGGGTGCGATGGATAAATTGTCTTCTTACTGTCACTGTATTTTGTATATATATATATATATATATATATATATATATATATATATATATATATATATATATATATATATATATTTAGTTTACGAAAAACTAGGTAATCCGTATGGGTAGACCCAATGAGGATAGAATCCAGAGAGCTCAATGTAAATCAGAGCTAATAATTTAAATAAAAACAGACCACTTTAAGGTTCCATATAATAAATTATTTCACCACAGCCCTTCCAAAGGACAGTGGATCATCAGATTTATTTCCAAATGTTGAAATGAAAAAATGAAAATAAATTTACACATTTATGACGGGCAATAATAAGGAAATTCACGAAGTGGGGGCAGTGTAGGGGGGTAGAGAGACAGCATTGAGTTAGATGTAACATTTCTATTGTTTCAAATTTAAATATTCGCTGAAATCTAGACATTGACACTTTAAATCTGTTAACGGAAGTTATATCTTGATAGAGGAGGGGGATCTCATTTTAAAGGATATATCTACCAACATTACACAAAAATATCTTGAAATAATAAAGAGTAAATTTATTCAATTTCAGATCAAATTTATTCAGTTTTCAGACCAAAGTTGAAACGTTTCAAGTTGTTTTTGTAGATTAAGAGTGGACGTCCAACAGAACACTTGGAATTTGGTAGGTGTCCCTCCATCACCATTTTGGAAGCCTTTTCCCATCCATTCTCACAACATGACCAGCCCACCTAAGTTGTGTCTTTGCTATAATGGTTTCGATGCCTGTGATGTTGTTACATTCCTTCAGTATTACACTATCTCCATTGATTTCAACATCGGCCCCAAGACGACTTCGGAATCTCCTGCAATTCTTCTGGACGGTCTTCTTCTTTACGCTGAAGAATGCTGTAATAATCCTTGCATACAGATCACCTTTGCTGTCACAAGGAATTTTGTTGGTCTCTCGCTCAACTGTGTTCTACTCATAATAATCGAGGGATTTTCAGTTTAGGAGTTAGGTGGGTAGATGTAAGAGGTGATGTGGTTAATGAAATTGTCAAGACCACCATGACTGGGTTCTCCTACTTGTGTGGGATGGTACAGGATCCTGTTGCAAGACATAGGGCCTTCCTTCAGCAACCCGTTTGACGTAGGGCATCAGTACCTCCTCAAGGCATTTGATGTAGGACTCCCTGTTGAGTCTAAGGCCCTCACCAAAAAGATCGGGAGTTTTTTTCTTATCAGATCAAAGTTGTGACGTTTCAAGTTGTCTTTCAATTTGTCTTTGGAGTGTAAGAGTAGGAGTCCAACTGAACTCTTGGAGTTTGGTAGTTGTCCATACTGCACCTTTCTTAGAAGCCTATGCTCATCCATTCTCACAACATGACCAGTCCACCAAAATTGTATCTTTGCTAGAATCGTTCCAATGCCTGTGATGTTGTTACATTTCTTCAGTATCGCACTATTCCTGAGACTGTCATACCATTTTATATCACATATGCCACGAAGACATCGCATGCGAAAGGCGTCCACTTGATATATATGCTAATATGGTAAAGGGCCCAAAATTTCAGCCCCATAGAGAAGGGCTGAGAGAACTACTGATTTGTATATGTCGATCTTTACTCTGTGAGACACGTTTTTGGTGTTCCATAACTTATGTTTAAGGTTATCGAATGCTGTGCTGGCTTTGCCTATTCTGGATTGGATTTCTTTGTCCATATATATGATGATGAGCTGTGATACAGCGAAACAGTTTGCCTGTGGATGACAACACAAACACACACAAACATATATATATATAATTTACTATATTAACAAGATAATTGTTAATATCCAAGTTCAAGAGTATGTAAATAATAAGTGTGGACATAGGAATCAAAACCGAATGAGAACTTTCCGTTTCACCCCTTAATGGTGAAGAACTATTGTGGAGTTAAACTGCACTCAAAATCTAGCCCACGCATCAGACAAGCATGTTGCACATACGCTCTCTCATAAAGGCATACACACACACACACACTTTCTCTCTCTCACTCTCTCTCTCTCCCTCTACAATATATATATATATATACAATTAAATGTGTTGGCTTTGTCCAGACGTCTGATGACAATGTTAGGATTGTTTTTTAGTTGTTTTGTGAGGATTTGTAGTTGTTAGGATATTAATTACTATCCCAACAAGAGGCGTGGGAAAACATACCAGTTCACGCTGACCTGAGAGGCCTTCTCAAGGCCGAAGGCTTAAAAGCCTGCTCTCCGTGCAACAACTATATTAATATTCCAGCAACTAAACTAAAAATCACTACAATATATATATATATATATATATATATATATATATATATATATATATATATATATATATATATATATATATATATATATATATATATAGTTTTAAGGCGTGCTATATTTATGGAATGAAATGGTCAATATCAGGGATAGAACCTACGTAAATATAAGTGACTATTGAAGTCAATGCTCAGAAGCGACAAACTGTTTCATGCATGAAAAAACCATTTTACTCACAACAAAGATGCAACTTGGTTTCTGTGCATTTTAACTGCACATCTACGGGTGAGGGTCGAAAATGGTTATGAACGATCCTGTTTGTAGGCAAGCCCGGATGTAAAACATCACTTCCTATTTTCCATTTATTTGAGAAGAAAAATGTACATACAAAATATACATAAAGTATCTGAGTGAAACAATAGTGGTTGTTGATAGCAGTTTGGTGGTGGGTGGACCGGGTGGTTAATGTTGATTGGTGTGTGGACATTTTTTCGTTGATAAACATCGGTCAAAGTTTAGGCACATCAACTCACAAGCGTCCCAAGTTTGAGAGGTAGGGGAGGGAAGATAGCGATAGGGGATAATATTACATTTATATATATATATATATTACATTTATATATATATATATATATATATATATATATATATATAGCCCTAAGCATGACAATAAACCCACTAGGACTACGCAAGCGTTATACTAGGTGAAAGGGAATATGAAAAAAATACTAATAAGTAGAGAGTACATTTAAAGAACCTGTATTAATAACACAGAAAATAACAATTGCTATTGTAATTTCTAATATCTAATTTGACTGGGAAGCAAGAACCCAGAAGATACTTACACAAAAGTGAGTAGATACTGTTAAAATAGAATTTACGTTTACATCTAGGCATTCCAACTGCAAAATGATGAGATCTTTTCAGCAAACTAGGAATGCACTTGAATTCATAAAGTCTCGATACCAAAGAGGAAATCCCATCAGAATAATTTAACATGAAAATATTTATAGAAAAAAACACGAGGAACTTACGTTAAGGCCGTGGAAAGTGGGGGCCGAAAGCAAGATGCCAGGTCAGAACCAATAACATTGCACATTCTTGTTTGGATTTTAGCAAGAATCTTTAAATATATACCAGAAGCACCAGACCAGATGTGACAGCAATATTAAATGCACGGACGAATCGGTGACTTATAAATGTGTAAGATCGAATCTGGCAAGAAAAATTATTTAGTTAGACGCAGTGAAGCATCTTACCTACCTGTCAATATGTTAAACCATTGTAATGAAAGTTTTCTTAATGAAAGCTTTCCTTGTTGAAAGTTAACGGACGACAGAAAAGATGACGCAAAAAGCCAAATGTGTAGAAGGATAGTCAAAAATATCTTTCATAAATTCATCTTCATTTTCATTTATGCCCTGCACACAATAAAGATGTGGAAGATACTATCCTTTTTAAATCTAAGAATATTTTTCCCTCCAAGCCTCTGTAGTGGCATCCATTTACACACGCTTGTTACGTAAATTACTCGACTATTCCCTCTTCCTCATTGGTCTGTATTAAATTCTCCACGATCACTGTCCTTATTATGCATCAAGGAATTTCCAACTGTATCCTTCGGATTCAAATTTCAATTAATATTTCTGTTGTTATTATTCTTAAAACTTCCTGGTTATTCCCACGTTTTGTCCATGGTATTCATATTATCGCTTTCTAGCGTTACGTGCCTGTTGCATCAAGTCTCCCATTCATCTGTTAGGGAATTTTCCAGTATCCACAGTCTTATAAAATAATTGATATTACATAGTTCAGCATAGTTCAGATTCTGTTGCTTCAAATCTCCTCTTCATATGTGAGGAAATTCTCCAGTATTCACTACCATATAGTAAGATTGATATTACATAATTCAGCACTCTTTTCTTTGTTTCTGTTACCTCAAGTATCCTCTTCATCTGTAAGGCAATTCTCCAGTATTCACTGCCATATAGGAGGATTGATATTACATAGTTCAGCACGTGCCTGTTGCACCAAGTCTCCCATTCATATGTTAGGGAATTGTCCAGTATCCACAGTCTTATAGAATAATTGATATTACATAGTTCAGCACTCTGTTTCTATTGCTTCAAATCTCCTCTTCATATGTGAGGCAATTCTCCAGTATTCACTGCCATATAGTAAGATTGATATTACATAATTCAGCACTCTTTTCTTTATTTCTGTTGCGTCAAGTATCCTCTTAATCTGTGAGGAAATTATCCAGTATTCACTACCATATAGTAAGATTGATATTACATAATTCAGCACTCTTTTCTTTGTTTCTGTTACCTCAAGTGTCTTCTTCATCTGGGGAACTTGTCCAGTATAAAGTACCATATCAGAAGTGTTATATTGCACAACATTTAAGCGCCGTTTTAGTTATTTCACTTGTTTCCTGTCCTTTTTTAACCTCTGAGTAAATTGCCCAGAATTTGGTACCAT
>OZ038499.1:25941487-25956487 GCA_964036315.1 Acanthosepion esculentum
ATACGCTTTGAGCACATATGGATATACGTGAGAGATTCATGGAAGATTGCTGCTTAAAAACAGTATATTCGACCTTGCTAATCGAACGATTCTCCGTCGCTCGATCGGTTAAGACACGTCAGGCTAAATGACGGTTCCGTATAGGATACAGGTTCGATTCCTGTCGGAGAACGAATATTTTCTATGAAAATTTCTCGGACATTCAGGCCGGCAAATGTTATTAATACTGTTTATTATAAAAACAGAGCATATACTTAAATACTAGTATCTATAAAAAGAATGAATGTACATAAAAAAGCATTTATATATATATATATATATATATATATATATATATATATATATATATATATATGTATATATATATATAGATAGATAGATAGATAGATAGATTTATATATACAATTAAGACAACAATAAAAATTTGTCACTTAGCTGAATGATATTATATTGAGAATCCCTACTCCAGTTTAATAGACGAATATTTGTGTAATTATTCGGTCCACTCTTCAGGAGATATCAGAAAATGTCAGTTAATTTCATTGTTTCCTTATTTTTATATTTTTATTTGTGTTATGATGTCCGTGTATGTGTGTGTGAGAGCGCCTGTGTAAGTAGGCCTGTACGCGCGTACACAAGCGTAGGATAACGTGTTTACTGTACATATATATATATATATATATATATACATATATATATATATATATATATACACACACACAAGATAGATATATAGATAAAACAGAGAGTTATACGCAATAAATGGCACAAAAAGAGGGAGACGTGTGTGCGTGTTTTTTTCTTTCTTTATTAGATTCACATTATATCGATTTAAATTCATATTTATTTAAATCATTATGTTTATTCATTCTACCGATTTTTCCAGCTTGTTAACTTTTCCACAAGACTGAATTTTCGAATATTCAATTTTATCTGAAAAGAAACTATATCTATACATAAAATACACATACACATTTATATATATATATATATATATATATAGAGAGAGAGAGAGAGAGAGAGAGAGAGATGTAGAAATATAGTTTTAAGGTGTGTTATATATATGGGATAAAGTGCTCAATATCAGAGATAGATCGTCTGTAAAACGGTAAAAGTTAACATAGGAAGTCGGCAGTCAGAGGCGTCAGGCCGCCTTGATATATATATATATATATATATATATATATATATATATATATATAAGCACTCAGTAAAATATTTAACTCTAATACTCTTAAGTTAAGCTATAGTTGTGCTGATAACCTAGAAAAAATAATTAAAAAACATAACAATAGTATATTCAGCAAGTATATAAATTCGGAGAGCCTGACAACCCACAAGGTTGCACATAGCAACATTAAGCAAAATGACACAAATAATAAATCATGTAACTGCAGGAATCCCAATAATTGTCCACTAAATAATAACTGTTTAACTAGCTCTGTAGTTTATCTCAGTACTATATCAACACTAGAAAATCCAAATATAAAGAAATTCTACATAGGTTGCACCATGAGACCATTCAAGGAACGCTGGCGGGGTCACCTGCAATCTTTTAATAATAGTAACTATAAATATATGACTTCATTATCCAAATACTTTTGGAGTCTAAAAGAGAAAAATAAAACACCTAAGGTTAAATGGAAATTAATTAGAAAGGCCCGGACATGTAACTCACTATATGCCCCGTGTTACTTATGCCTTAACGAGAAACTTGAAATAATTAGATTTAAAAATAAGACTGATCTTTTAAATCAAAGATATGAACTAACAGTTAACTGTAAGCATCGTCTTAAATTTAACTTAATATAGAAATCATATACTTTCTATGATAATGATAAATGAAACTTAATAGACTATTACCTTTTTAGCATGATAGTCGCCTTATCGATATGAATGTGTACTGGGTACTTACAAAGTATCATACGTGTCTGTATTTAGATGTATATATGTGTATGTTATGTAGAGTTATTTCTACTGTAGGATATGTATATGTGTATATAGGGATATATATATGATTTTTTTTTATTTTTTTTTTTTTTTAGGAAGGTATATCGTTGCGTATATTGGCTTCTATCATAGGTTAACCTGTTTATGTGTATGAGTAAGGGAGTAAATTCTGGTAAGTGTCTACCACTAAATGTGTGAGTATATGTATGGGTATATGGGGATATTTATGTGTACTTGTGTGAGTGTAGATATATGTATGCCTATTGCATATGTATGTATATGTATGTGTGAGTGTGCATATATGTATGTATATGTAGTATGTATGTTTCTATGTGTATGTATAGGTTTATATATGCATATATATGTATATATATGTATGTTTAAATATGTATATGTTTATGTATATGTGTTTGTATATGGGTGTATATTTATATGTATGTGTGGGTGATTATATGGTTGAGCTCGACTGTCTCTGTATTGTTTATCTGGATGTGTCGATATGGGTATTTATATAGGATTAGATATTTATATATATATGTTGGTGTGTCATTGTATGTGTATTTGTATGTAGGCTTTAGTGTCTTGGAGTGTATCATAGATACAAACTAAAATCTACTTTTGTTGATAAAGTACCTTTAATTGCTTACAGACCGTTGTTCTTTTCTTAAATTATGATTAACTTTTAATATATTTTATCATAATGTTGTTGGAATATTATTAGAATATAAGTTGGTCTATGTATGCTTATTTCTTTTTCCTTTTTTATGCATGTGTCTATATGTTTATGTATATATGTATATGTGTTTGTATATGTATGTGTGTGTGCGTATATGTGTATGTGTGTGTATGTATAAGTGTATGTGTGTTTATATATGTATGTATATATATATATATATATATATATATATATATATATATATGTATATATGCGTATATATATTTGTGAATATGTATGTATGTATGTATATGTATGTCTGTAGATATATATGTGTATATATCTATGTGTAGTTGCGTATGTATGTGTGTATATATATGTACTAGCGGATGTGTATATGCATTTTTATACTCATGTCGTTTTAATTTACGTTTGTTTAATTTTTCATGTATACACTTGTATTTGTAAATGTCTATATATATATTTAGTGTATATACATATATGCATGCGTGCTTATGTATGTACATCTAGATGTGTATGTATGTATGTGTGTGCTTGTATATGGTTGCATCTTTATATGTATTTCTTCACTTGCCTTATTTACTTTTCTGCGTCGACGTATGGGTCAATATATTTATATGTGCTTATCTATGTGTATGTTTATGTACGTAGGTCTGTGTATGCGTACCTATTATCCTTATATGTGTCTATGCGGGTGCATGTATTAATTTATATGCGGATGTGCGAGTGTTCAATTATATGTGGAGGTGGTTATTTACTTTTGTCTGTAAATGTGTCGAAAACTATATGTTTTCAAAAATGTATATATATGTGTATGTGTGTGTATATGTATATATATATATATGTATATATATATATATATATATATATATATATATATATATATATATATATATATATTTATATATGGATATTTGTTTAAATTTTTCAAGTTTAAATTCGTTTAATAACATATTAAGCCACGAATAGCTTCGACATTTGACCGTCTGGATCATATTGAATGTAGATGTGTGTGCCTGTGTGTATCGATGTGTGTGTGTAGGTGTAGTGCATTTGCCTATGTGTGGTTTGCTTTTTTGTATGTGTGTGTATATATCTAGATGCGTCCGAGCGTTTGGCATGCCGTTGTTCGAGTGATTTCAAGTGAGAGGCGACTAACATGCTGAAATGTAACGAAAAATGTATACATCTATGTCTGGGACTCTAAATACAACTTTCAACTTAATTTCAATGAAAATATAAATTAAATAGCATATATATCTTTTATTTTTATTTTTAGATTTATTTATTTTTTTTTTTTTTTTTTTTTTTTTTCTCCTTAGTAATTCTACAATTTAAAACTTAATAGAGATCTGATTTAGATTTCTAAATAGGTAATTTTAATTTTTTACTTTTAATTTTAATTTCAAATTTTATAAATCTTTTAATATCTAGATAGCCTTGCTTAGTTGTCAAATTTTTCGAATCATCCTATACTTGTTTTTTGATTGGCCACTCTGGCTTACGTAACAGCGTTTACTCTTAGCTAAGGATCGTTAATTAATTTGAAACTTTTAAAACCATTTATTCTATATTCTATATTATCACTTGACAAGACACAAGAAGTGTTGAAACAAAATGGCTACTTTTGTCGTGATTTTATAACATATTTATGTTGTAATATTCAAATAAATAATTATATATATATATATATATATATATTTATTTATTTAAAGCCATTTTTATGTTTAACATTATTTTTGTGGATACAAGTTTTTAAGTGAATGCTCTGTTTATAATAAACAGTATTAAATAACATTGTTGTTATTGGTAAGGTCTCGCCACATAAATGACGCATACATACATACATACATACATACATACATACATATATATATATATATATATATATATATATAGATATACACATATATAAATACATATATATATATACATACATATATATATATGTATGTATATATATATATATATATATACATATATATATATATATATATATATGTATATATATATATATATATTTATGTGCATATAAATAGTAGGTCTTTACTAGATTAAATATTCTTAAATATTTGTTTATATATTTATCTTAAAATTTGTAACCTGTAGGTGACATTACTTACTTTGTTTTATTATTCTTGATTACACATCATTTCTCTTAAAAATGCGCTCGTTTTTAGTTTTGTCCCCACCACCTTTTTTCCCCTGTCTTTCATCTTCTCTTTTTCTTGTATACATAAGGTTAGTAATGCAAAGCAGACAGAACATTTTCACATATACCTCGGCAGTATGAATTGGCTGGAATATTAAGTTTAGATCATATCGTCTATTATTGTGCATAGTGTCACCACAAATATATCCACACGTTTCCGGTTTTTTTTACTTTAATTTTAGGTCAGCGAATCGATAGTGATTTATGAATCTGAAAATAATTCATATTTATCTGTATGTCACTGATTTAAACCGTTATTTAACTCCTCCCTATAAAACTTCTCTCTGTTAAATTTTAATCCCCACCTTCGCCTTTAGCCATTCCTCTTCTTCTTTCTTCTGTTACACCTTCTCTCTAGAGCTTTCATACATTTCCCTCTCACTCTTGTTTCTCCCTCCCACACACAAGGAAAGCATTTATAAATATAACATGTTTTATGACTTTATTTTAGTTCATCAGAAATATTTTGAAATAACGGTTCGCGAATATTTTTCCACATTTTGAATTCTCTGTTGTTCGCTTCCATTGGTCCGGTCGATGAGGTCTTCTCAATTGTGACCTTTCGTGATGTTTATGTGCTTCTGCGCATGTCAGTAAGCAATCGTTAATTTGTGGTGGGAAAAGATGGCCGTTTCTGCCTTGAATATTTTTAAAAGTGCTTCTATCAATGAATTTCTCCGCAATGCAATTATGCAGGAAAGTTCGTCTATTTCCGAGCAAGTAACCTGATTTTTTTTTAATTAAATTATACTTTTTTTTGTTCCATGTTTCAACCTTGATGAATTGAAAAAGAGGATTAAATCCGAAAAAAAAAAGGATTAAATAAGATTACCCTAGCTGGAATTCCGGCTTAATCCTTCGTTTTCACTTTTTGCGCTAATACCACTGGAAATGGAATAAAACTATTTCTTCTCCACTTACCAGCTATGGGTTAAACATCTCTTTCTGTCCCCCACCAAACCACCAAGAGAATATCTTTCTGCTATCAACGTGCGGATTGGGACTCGTTCTGTGATTTCTTTCGTGACGTCCCTTGGAATGTTTAATCTTCGTGTTCAAAAATGTCCGTTTGCGGTCTCTTCCTGCTTTCATTCATCATCGATGCTTTCATTCCAGCAAGGAAATAACAAGTTAAATCGCGTCCATCTCATTGGTTCTCATCTTCATGCTCTGCCGCCATAACCCACAGGAATTACTTCTTCCGGTAGTACCAGAGCGACATGTCTGATTGCAACAGACGTCTCTTTGTCTCTGCGCGTAATGAGTGCAAGAGTGTCCTCAAAGAAGCGAAGTTGGTGTTTACTAATAGAATGAACCAACGTATAGCATCTCGCAAGTTCAGTTCTAGAGATTAATGTCGGCTCTGCAAGAGCGTGCCGAACAACGCCAAAACCTCAGTCCATCCTCTATTCGCTCAATTCGAAATCCTGACATCTACTGCGGATAAGGTTGAATACTTTGCTCGGAAATTCTCTACCAACTGAACACTCGACTCATTTAGAGGAACTTCTGTACTTTGTATATTTTGTACATAATGAAGCAATAGTATCGTTATGTATTAGGGTGTTAATTTATCTCTGTTTGTCATAATAATTCTCATTCTAAGCGCATAACAGTTTTCTAGTAAAAGATTGCACTGTTTAATTAATATTATCTGTAATACGCATATGATTATTTTGTGAAATTTTAGTTATGAGAATTTATAATAAAAAGTCGACCACAATGGATTTAATCAGAAAATCATATACTTTATTATCTATATGTGCACGAATTGGGATCTTATACAGATCAAATATGGATCGGAATACGGCAGAATGATATAATAAAGAACAAATAGGAAACGTTTACCAATATCAGATATTTCAATTTTATTAAAGCTTCATCAGCGATTGCCAATAATATTCGCTGAAGCCCGGTGGGGTTGGGTATATGCCGCCAGGTAGTACCTCTCCTGCAAGAAGGGGCTGGATTTATTATCTGGCGTCTGATGTCTCTTGAAAATGGAGAAGTGCCGCCTGGCCTTCAGAATCTTGCCACGGCATTGTTAACCCCACTTTAAACCGACCTTGTGTTTACATTCGGTAGCGACGTTGGCGCAATGAAAAATCAAACTCTCCATATACGAGATTATTGACTACAGCTGGATTGATAAAATACGAAATCATACTTCATAAGAAGGTATTTGCTGTATCGACAATATTTGTTCTTTGGGAATCAGCATAATTGAACGCCTTTTGTCTCAAAGACAGGCAAAAATTACCGAAATTCATTAAACAAATAATAAATGAAATATACAATAAATCTGACCATCTATCAGAAAAGCATCTTTTTGTATTCTTTAATATCGTGAAAAATTAAATATCTTATTGAAATATATGTGAATTGTATCAAATACAGTTCAAATATGCATCGGAATCCGACAGAATGATAGAATAAAAAGCAAATAGGAAACGTTTATTTATTTAAGATATTTCACTTTTATTAAAGGTTCATCAGAGACTGAGATATGGATAAAAAGAAAGAAAGAAAGAAAGAAAGAAGAAGAAGAAGAAGAAGAAGAAGAAGAAGAAGAAGAAGAAGAATAGCATAAAGTAAACAGAGAGAGAGAAAGAGAGAGATAGAAAGAGAAAAGAAAAAGACAATGAAGAGAAAATACTTTATAATCTATATGTACCCGAATTGGGATCTTATATAGAATGATATGTTAAAGAACAAATAGCAAACGTTTATCAATTTAAGGCATTTTATTTTTATTATAGCTTATGTTATCGTTTATGGCAAGCTTACACTCTTGTGCAAAATAATTGAAAAAAAACACCGAATAATCCCGTCATTATTTAATTTTTTCGTATTTTTCCAATGGAACATGACATGTTAGTATTTCGTTTGCCCATTCCACGAATCGTTCCTTGCAGACTGACCCCAGATTTTCGATTGGATTGAAATCAGGTGAGATTCAAGGCCAGTCTAGTACTTTGATTTGCTCAATAGTAAGGTTTGCCAGTGTGTTCGTGTAGCGTTACAAATTTTCGTAAGCTTCCTTGGAGTAACGTCCCACGTAGACAATGGTCGTAGGACAACTAATCGACAATCGGGACAATAGCGTTTGGGCGTGATAAAAATCAGATGTAATCACGGATGACGCAATATTTTTCAAGGCCAAACAAATATCATCATAGACCCCGAAAATAGATTCCTATGACAGCACACCACTTCAAATGACCTAATCTGAGGAAGGAATAGAAATCGATTACACCCTGTCACTCCAGTGGGTTTAAAACTGACCGCTTAGTGAAAAAAAAAACTAAAGCGAGTGTTTCAATTAATTTGTACAAAGATGTACATGCTCAGAATAACTCGAACATTACAAAATATTATGTAACGAACAAATAGGAAACGTTTATTCATCTGAAATGTTTTTTGTTTTTTTTACTAAAGATTACTGAGACTGAGTTATGGAGAAAAAGCAGAATAGAATTATAGTAATTTCACTTTTCTGTTGTTTGATTTTCATTGGTCAATCATGTATCACGTGCATCCGACTCTTTTAAAATAATCTTAGTATAGTTTGCGGAGTTCCGAATACAAGGAGAGATGACGCGTCCATCTATAAATGCATACGTTTGTGTGATTATGTGTCTAATATTGTGTGCTTGTGTATGTGCGTACATCTTATATTGCAGATCAAGTGACAGAAAGATTTTTTTTTCTCCTTTTCAGCATTCTCTTGAATATTCTACTTAATTCCGTTTATTGCTCAATTGGGCAGGTCGATTTTAGAAACGTGGTATTGAGCTCAGTTTGAAAGCTGGGGTTTGACATGATAAATCATGACACAAAATATGATTTTCCAAGTTTTACCGTTTTTGAGAAAAAAATTTAAAGATTAATTATATTTTCAAAATCGTAGAATTTAATTGCGGCGATCAGTGAAAACCTTATTGCACAATTCTATGAAATTTATAATTTACTGAAGCTTTATAAACTGTATATGGACAAGATGCATAGCACAAGCACACTATTACTAAATCCTTTGGCAATCATATAAGACCTTCGTTTACTACAAGGAAAAATTATACGGAACAATTTAACTATATTACGATGTAATATGTTATACAGTACAGTAGTTTTTTTGTTCAATATACAATGCAAATTTAAAACATTCTATCTCATAATTTATTACCAATATTTACATTATTCAAACTATTGTCCTCATCTTTGTCGCCATATTTATTACAACGTTTCGGCCGTTGTACGCTCCGGCATTCTTCAGGTGGTTGGAATGTCGAACTGAACCCTTTATTTCGCCAAATGGGGTAGACTAAAGGTTGGGATTGCCCGAAGAAAAAATAGCCAAGGAGATTAAAGCTGTGGTTCGTTAATTTGGCAATATAGTAATTGTAAGTTCAATTCCTGGACCAGACAGTGGGACTCAGTGGAAACGTAACGTTGACGGGGCAAGCAAAAACTGAGAAGTGTCTACATAAGATCTAAGAGATTATCTCGAGACAGGGACAATGGAACGAAAATAATCTACTCCAATGAAGGATTCAGTTCGAAGTTTTCTAAGGTTATCCGGATGAGCAAGCACCCGATGAAGGCTGGAAGGCAACAACTGAAACATCGTGATAATAACAACGAAGGTAAGTACATTATTCACCATGTAAACAAACATTCGGTGATCTGTTCACACAGTTGAATATAACTTCTTCTTCTTCTTCTTCTTCTTCTTCTTCTTCTTCTTCTTCTTCTTCTTCTTCTTCTTCTTCTCATTATTATTATTATTATTATTTTTATTATTATTATTATTATTATTATTATTATTTTCTTTGATATCTGACGTTTACACATTTCTTTCCGGGTCGATTTCTTCTTCTTCTTCTTCTTCTTCTTCTTCTTCTTCTTCTTCTTCTTCTTCTTCTTCTTCTTCTTCTTCTCATTATTATTATTATTATTATTATTATTATTATTATTTTTATTATTATTATTATTATTTTCTTTGATATCTGGCGTTTACACATTTCTTTCCGGGTCGATTTCTTCTTCTTCTTCTTCTTCTTCTTCTTCTTCTTCTTCTTCTTCTTCTTCTTCTTCTTCTTCTTCTTCTCATTATTATTATTATTATTATTATTATTATTATTATTTTTATTATTATTATTATTATTATTTTCTTTGATATCTGGGGTTTACACATTTCTTTCCGGGTCCCGCCCAGGGACCTAAGGTTAGAAATAGCATCATGACACTTTACAATGAAAAAAAAAATATTACATAGATAAAGCCCTTCATAAAGTGTGGGCTGTACTTGTCAGAAATTTTTTTTGTATCTCTTTGAGGCATGGACATCCAGGGATCCCTTCAATTAGTCTACTGGAATCTTTTCCAACCAGTCCAAGGGCTCCAACTACAACAGGGATTGTTGATGTTCCCATGTGCCAGATTTTTGAGATTTCTATTTCAAGGTCCTTGTATTTTGACAGCTTTTCGAATATCTTCAAAGATACATTGCAGTCTGCAGGGACTGCCATATCAATAAGGAGGCACTTATTTTGTTTGTTGTCTTTTATTATTATTATTTTATTATTATTATTATTATTATTATTATTATTATTGAACCAAAGGCAAAATTTAAAAAAATATATGTCCACGAAATTGGGCTTTCAGGATTCCTAGGTGTGGTCCCCATAGAGTCATACTCCATATCATCTTGATAGTGTTGTCATACGTATTTTAGTTCACTGTTTTTTGGGGGTTATTTTTGGTGGTGTCTGTTTGTTATATCGTATTCGTTTGTTGTATAGCAATGACTTTTAACATGAGTGAGTAATTGAAAATTGTAAGCATTTGAAATTTAGAACTAAAATGAAAATGTTAAAGAAAAAAAAAGATATTTCGGTAGATTGCCGTAGCGTGGAATGTGACTACTGTTTCTTTGTTTTCCTGTAAACTCACCGCATCTTGGCAGAAGATTGCTCATGTAGCGGCACCAGTACGCGTTCCGCTCTGTGAGTTACACTGATCTAGACGCATCGTTACTGAAAGCAGAACGAATCATGCAGTGAGGGTAATACAGTTAAATGGTTTTCCAGCACGATTAACCATAATGTTTATTGGGGAATAAGTATATATTCATATATACGATGAATTTCTGAATATGCTGGAAAATAGGTCGGTTCCATGAGCTGCTCCAGAAAGACTAAAAATGCAGTATCACAGCCTTATGGTGTTCTTGAGCTGCACAGTCTTCACTTTTTATCCTTAACAGAATCCAAAAACGTTTTGGCGGTCTTGCGAATGATGAATTATTTTCCACACTACAGCCACTTTCTCGCAGACCAAATGTTTCTGGCTTCTCTCTATAGCATTACTATGTACCTGGCAGATAGACAGACGAGCTACATTCTTTTGCCCATCCAGTCCGAACCTTCACCACTTGGAGATGATTCCTCCACGCTTACTTCATATTCTTTTGGTAAGTTCTATTCATATAGCCTCTTCACAAGAACTATTAAATTGGAGTTGTTTTGTGATGCCAATGAATACTCGTTGTCAATTTCGTAATGCTCGTTGTAGTAGAGACTTTGTAATCGCAGATACAACTTATAGTAACGCCGTTGAACAATACTGGTGTCAGACGCCTTCGAATAACACTCGTACTAATAGTAATTGCTCGATAATACTCGCTCGAATAGTAACCATCGAATAGTAATCATTATAGAGAATAGTGTCGAGAAGAGACTAGTGATCCGTATAGCAAAAGAGGATAGAGTAGAAATTTTGTCCATTTTCAAGATAAGTTGCTATTAGTTAATTTTGGAGTTTTTGTAATTTAAATGAACACTCGTTGCCATTTTTGTGATGCCAGCGAATACTCGTTGTCACTTTCGCAATGCGTTTGCAGTAGAGAGTTTGTAATTGCAGTCATAACTTATAGTAACGCGGAGGAACAATACTTGTGTCAGACGCCTTCAAATAACCCGTGCCCTAATAGTATTTGTGTTGTGGGGCTCTCCCCCTTGTACACAAGATGGACTCGTCTAGAGATACGTGGAGTACACAGGGTGTTCACAAAGAGATACGTTGAGATAAGGTTGAGATACGTAGAGTCCACAGAAAATGAGATAATTACGGCTTCACTTACAGAGACTTGTACATATACTTTCTACTAACCTGCATTGCTGGACTACTAATCTTCATTTCAAGTTTGTATTCTTACGTTCAATACACTTATTTTCCTATTTCAATTACTGGCGTTCTTTATTTATTTGTGCAAGATTCCATTCCCGGAATCCACAACAGATAGCAACAAAGGAAAGAGCACTGAACTGTTGCGTAAGGTCAGTCCTCTTATACGGCTGTGAAAGCTTGTAAATCTCCTCACAGATGACTTCAAACAACAGAAATATATGTCTACAGAAGGATGCTGAGAATATTATGGACGGAACACGATGTTTTAGACATAGCAATAGATACTTATAGAACACAAGAACTTCTATAAAAGCAAGTTGTCGAAATCAAAGAGAAAAGACTAAACATCAATTGCAAGAAGACAGAATGCATGCTTGTCTTCAAAAGGAATAGCCTAATATTCAAATTAAAAAAAAGTAAGTATGGGAAAATCCAACAAGCAGAAAGCTTCAAATATCTAGGAAGTGTTTTAATAGAAGACGGAAAATACGACATCGAAATCCAAATGTGCATTGGGACAGTGAAAGATGCCTTCCAAAAGCTAAGAAACGTATTAAGAAACAAAAAAGTTTTGATAGCAACAAATAAAAAGAAAAGAGTATTGAACTGTTATGAAATATCAATCTAAGTAGTGTGTCTTTTCTCTAATTACTTTCATAGTAATTGTTTTTCCCCCGTCGGAGTAGATGCTGTTGGTTGTAGTATTCTCTCCTCCCTTTCGTTCTCCACCCACCGTCGCGTAAAATCTGTCCCGTAGCGGTGCTGGCATGGCTGAGAATACCATGGACGCAACACGATGTTTTAGACAAAATAGAAACTTATACAAGAACTTCTATAGAAGAAAGTGATGGAAAGCAAGAAGTCTAAACATCAATTGCAACGCGACATAATGCATGATTGTCTGCAAAAGGAACAGCCTAATGTGCAAATTACAAATTAGATATGGGGAAAAAAACAAGCTGAAAGATTCAAATATCTAGGAAGTGTTCTAATAAATGGCGGAAAATGCAACATCGAAATCCAAATGTGCATTGGGGCAGTGAAAGGTGCCTTCCAAAAGCTAAGCAAACTATTAAGAAACAGAAAGATTTCGTTACAAGCAAAGAATATAGCACGGAATTGTTATGAAATATCAATCTTATTATTGTGCCTTTTCTCTAATTACTTTCGTGGTAAGTGTTCGGATCAGCTCTTCGCTATCGTATCTGGACTTAAGCGTAGTATGTGACAGGCCTCGAGAGCTCATCAATTTACAGTTCAGCTGGGTAGATGTAACCGTAAATTCTATGTTAACAGTTTCTTTTCTCACAATTCTCGCCTGTGGAACTCCCTTAAATTAACATGTGCACATCAACTAACTGCTTAAAAATCCATTTCTTTTTTGTTTTTAATCCATTGCTAGGTCAGCTGCTAAGAAAGTTAGCTCGCTGCATCGTATAAGACAATTTTTCTCTCCTGAATCTCATTTACATCTCTATAAGTCTACAATTCGTCCATGCTTAGAATATTGCTGCCACATATGGTCCGGTGCCCCTGCTATTTACCTTGAGCTCCTTGATAAAATCCAAAGAAGAATCAGCAATATTATCGGTCCTGATCTGGTGACTCGGCCTCAGTCACTTACCCACTGAAGTAAGGTCGCCCCTCTGTGCCTTTTCTCTAATTACTTTCATAGTAATTGTTCGGATGAGCTCTTCGCTATGGTATCTGGACTTGTTGAAGTTACATTATACGAATCCAACCCAACTTGAATTACAAATTGGATATATGGAAATCCAACAAGCTGAAAGATTCAAATATCTAGGAAGTGTTTTAACAGCAGAGGGAAAATACGACACAGAAATGCAAATGAGCATTGGGACAGTCAAAGATGCTTTCCAAAAGCTAAGCAAAGTATTAAGAAACAGAAAAATTTCGATGGTACAAAGAAAAGAGCACTGAACCGTTACGCAAGTTCAGTTCTCTTACATGGCCGTGAGAGCTTGTACATCTTCTCACAGATGACTTTAAACAACACAAATGTATTTCTACAGAAGGATGCTGAGAATACCATGGAGAGAACACGATGTTTTAGACAATATAGAAACAAAAAGGACATTTATACTTAACATCGGAAAGAAATAATTGATATTATGAGGGAAATAATGAGGAAAGAGGGAATAGAAAATTTGATATTCACAAAATATATTAAAAACAAGATTGATTGATTGATTCGTTTTCTACGGCTTATTAACTCTTGGCGGGTTATTTAAAACAAGAAAATAATTCTAGATTGTAACAATTTGTTTTGGGAGATAATGATGATTAAATAATACTAGTCATACTAATTAATCCCTAGCCGAGGGAGAAAATGTGCGTTAATTTCTCTTCCTAATGGTATTTGCGTGTAAGTGAATATAACGAACCCATCTGGAATTGAACTCGGTTCTTCGACTAACAAACCCGAACCGTTATCCATTACAACAAAGGTTACATCAACTGGTATTTCCAAGCGGTCTTCCAGATAGTCACTGACCAATCTCGACGTTGCTTTACTTCGGTGATCGTACAGGAAGCGGTGTTTCAACGTGATACGGCCGTAAGAGGGACAGAGCAAAACAACGCATAACCAGACTAACGAGCTTGTGCAAATAGATGGCAAGACAAAGAAGACAGCGAAAAGACAAAGTTTACTGACAGATACAAAGAACAGGAAAACGTGGAGCGCCATGAACGTCAGTATTCTGAAGGGACATGACACGTAGAAGAAATAACCTTGATTGACTCTGAGGTTTTATATTCGATGAACAGTGGTATTAAAAAAAGGCTTCGCTAAAGATACGCTTAAATAATCCTGCAAATTAAAACGGCAAACATATGGAGAGTTAAGGACAAGCAACTTAAGGATGCTTTTCCGAAAGAAGCAATGTTTAATCGATAGTGAATGTTAAACTTTTACGACATAGCAAAGCTAATCGTCTTCCCCTTCTTTAAT
>OZ038499.1:25961487-25993987 GCA_964036315.1 Acanthosepion esculentum
CCCGCCCAGGCTCGTAGCTCACTGGAGAGGACACTCCATCGACGTCGCAAGTCATCGGGACAACACGGGAAGTGATATTTACCGGTCAAAAGCCTAACCCGATTGAAAAGAACAAAAACCTGCCAAGTGCCTGAGAGACTACCGCTCCAGAGTGGGATTACACAGTCACCATAGGCGATGTAACTCTATCTCCTAGTACCTAAATCGCTACTCCATCCTCTCCCGAGACGGCCGGATGCCGATGATGACAAGTTGTAACACTGAAATTGTCCAATTATGCTGTTAAACAATTTGGACAGTTTTGCTATGACACTTGGTATATATATATATATATATATATATATGTGTGTGTGTGTGTGTGTGTGTGTGTGTGTGTGTGTGTGTGTGTGTGTGTGTGTGTGTGTGTGTGTGTGTGTGTGTGTGTGTGAGACGGACGGATGCCGACGACGACAAGGTGTAACAGTAAAATTGTCCAATTATGCTGTTACATGATTTGGACAGTTTTGCTCTGACACTTGGTATATATATATATATATATATATATATATATATATATATATATATATATATATATGTGTGTGTGTGTGTGTGTGTGTGTGTGTGTGTGTGTGTCTGTGTGTCAGTGTGTGTGTCTGTGTCTGTGTGTGAAACAGGGATACAATGTCCGTCTGACTTTCTTATTCCCATAGTATTTGCACAGTCATAAAGTTTTCATCATGTTTTCCGATAAACAAAACTTTTGGTGTCACGTTTTCTCTCTCCTTCTAATTAACATGTTCAGTTTTAATTAAAAACATACAAGACAAGTCGAAAAATATATGCGTTATTTTTTGTCGGGATATTTTTTTTACAAATCAGTTTTCCCTGCAATTGATATTTACAAACATCAGTCTATGTTTGGTTCAGTTTTTTCTCCGATTTTGGCGATTCAGCTAGGTTTTATATATATATATATATATATATATATATATATATATATGTTTTAATTTTATTTTGTTTTTGATTTTCCTAATTTTCTCTTGTTTACATGTAATGAATATCTTCTTCCAATGTCTGAAGAATTTTCCGTGCGTAGATGTCCTATCGCTTTTAACTATCTGTAGTTATTTCCAAGGATTTGATTAATTTAAAGGTCCAGGTTTTGCAATTCAGAGATGATATTGACGGATTTTCTGTCAGTATTTTCAGCCTCCTCCTAGTCGGAGTCCGTTTTCTCAAAGTTCAGTCCTTTTGTTGGTGATGCTGGAATAGCATCTCGAGGCCAGGGTGAAACTGACATAACCTCACGAGGATTAGGTGAAACTGGATAAATATCTCGAAAGCTCGACGAAACTGATATAACCTATCCAGGTCTGGGTGAAACTGGAATAAACTCTCGAGGTCTGGGTGAAACTGGAATAACCTCTCGAGGTCTAGGTGAAACTGGAATAAACTCTCGAGGTCTGGGTGAAACGGGAATAAACTCTCGAAGTCTGGGTGAAACTGGAATAAACTCTCGAGGTCTGGGTGAAACTGGAATAACCTCTCGAGGTCTATGTGAAACTGGAATAAACTCTCGAGGTCTGGGTGAAACTGGAATAAACTCTCGAGGTCTGGGAGAAACTGGAATAAACTCTCGGTGACTAGGTGAATCTGGATTAATCTCTCGAAGCCTCGATAAAACTGAAATAATCTCTCGGGGATTAGTTGAAACTAGAATAACCTCTCGAGGTCTGGGTGAAACTGGAAAAAACTCGCAAGATCTGGGTGAAATCGGAATAACAGCTCGAGGCCTCGAGACCGAGCACTGCCCACACTATATGGCCTCGCTCTCGGCAGTAACAAGAAGATCCTATGGAATAAAAGTTATTACATTTTGGGTCGATTTGGCTGCAAAAGTTGACAGAAGTTTGTCACTATTGTCTTCCAACATCATTTGGGGCTCCAATCTGGATTTATTGCCTGGATTTATTTCCAAGCGCTTTTCCGTGTTTGGATTGGGCCGCAAGGCCGTGGAGGTTTAAAATCAGGAATACTTCCTCTAAGAGATGAACTTCTTCATCAGGATGATGATAGATGGACTTCCTGCAGCTTATAATGAGATTTATATTAACAAGTTTAAAATTTCAAGTTACATTATGACCATTTTAGTGGAAGCATTTGCAAGTCGATTCCAATATACGCAAAGCCTCTTGCAGATTACGTATGTCTAAAATTTTTGAAAATATTCAGAATACCATTTTCTGTATACACACATATCAATCATTCATTAGCTTTTGCGTATATTTAGAAAAATGTATTGAAACTCACATTGTTTGTGAATTCACATAAATCCTTACATATATATATATATATATATATATATATATATGTGTGTGTGTGTGTGGGTGGGTGCGTGTCTGTGTGGGTGTGTGTGTGTGAAATATACCGTACCTCTGAACACTAATGGGTATGTCCCGATCCTCATAAATATGTTGGACACTATTGTAAGTGGGGGGTAATATGCTATCTAAGTAGTCAACCACGAGCAGTGGTTTACCTACTTCAAGCCGCTGGCGAGTATTGTATTTTGTTGATGTAATAAAGATTAACATTTCATTTCCAACCTCCATTTTAGCTGTTCCTCATTCAGTAAATATTCTAGGTTACAACAGAGAGTGAGAATGGGAGATAACGAGAGAGAGACAGAGCGAAAGGGAGGAGAGGGAGAAACAGAGTGGCAATAAGAGAACGAGAGAGAGTGACGGAGAGAGAGAGAAAGAGAGTGAGTGTTATATACCGTACATATGAACACTAATAGGTATGTTCAAATCTTCATAAATACGTTGGACACTATTTTAAGTGGGGGTTATATGCTATCTAAGTAGTTCACCACTAACAGTGGTTTACCTACTTCACGCCGTTGGAGAGTATTGTATTTTGTTGATGTTATAAAGATTACCATTTCATTTCCAACCTCGCCTTTGGTCATTCCTCATTCATTAACCAACAATATATATATATATATGTATATATATATATAGCATAATGAGAAGCCACGTATACTTTCTTGATATGTAAATAATATGGATAAAACAACTGAAAAGTTTCAAATTAAAAGAAAAAAATTGGGTTGTTTTTTGTGAAAGTATTTATTTATATGTTTTTATATATATTTTATATTTCAGACCGCCTCGGTCCTTCCTCAGAAATTAATTGATTCAATTAATTTTTGAGGAAGGAACGAGGCAGTCTGAAATATCAATATATAAAAACATAAATAAATACTTTCACAATAAAAACACCTAATTTTTTTTTTTAATTTGAAACTTTTCAGTTGTTTTATCCATAATATATATATATATATATATATATATATATATATATATATATATATATATATATATATATATATTATGAAATGGATTAATTCCGACAATTATTTAATATATAACATACGTTATTTTTATAGATATAATTTATTTAAGTAAATGTTGTTTTTTTTTAATTAAAAAGTATTAATTAGATTAACCCGCTTCAATGTTCGAGAAATTTCGTCGGAAACGCATATTACCTATAAAATTTCTCGAATATTCAGCCATGGCAAATTTAATTAATACTGCTTAATTAAAAAAAGAGACTTTAGTTAAATAAATTATATCAATTAAAGTAACGTATAAATATAATATATATATATATATTTATATATAGATACATATATATATATATATATATATATATATATATATATATATATATATATATATATATATATATATATATGTTTGGAAAATCTCTATAACTCGAGATACATGCATAAAAAATTCATAGATTCAGTTAAAAATACAGGGCATTCTGACAACTTCGACATAATTCATGTTCAGAAAAGAAAAAGTGTTATTAAACTCGGTGGATGAAAAACCTGGATGTCCCAATTTTCAAACAAATTGCCATCAGAGGGAAAATGGAAGAAACACCAGAAACCTCCGAACAGGGCAAAATAAATATTCCAGTAGCTTAAATCTCTGGTATAAAGAAAAAAAACCCCGAGCGCGTAATAAGTTAAAACGGAGAGTGCTCAGTACGCAAAGCAGAGCAAATGTAAAGTAAATAAATCCTAATGAGCCATGTAGTACCTCCCTTGGTTTCAACACATGGATTTATCAGAGTGGACTGGGTAAGGAGGACTTAAAGATGAACAAATGTATTGATAAAATTACGGCTAAAAATTAGTATAAGCCAAATAAGATATAAAACGCGTGACTAAAAAACCCTTTCTTCTAATAACAGTCTTTCTTATGCCTGCATCTGTTAAGGATTTTTGACATGTGCTTTAATAAAATTTTTCGTTTGTTCTAGGTAGCTATTGCTAACTTCTCCTGCATACATAATATACAGTACTTGTTGCTGTCTTTAAACTTACAACATTTTTTTTAGTATTTCCCATTTTAGAATGGGATCAATACTATCTTCCTGTTTAATATCCCAAACGTATGTAGATAAGTCAGTCTTATATCGATAATTCTCATTCTTGAAGCTACATATATGATTATAGTAGCGCCTTTTAAAATTACCTTCAGTATATACTATATACACTTTAGTGTTCTCGTTACTGGTGACTGAATTATTTCTACAAATTTCCATTTATAGACCACACATTCTTGTTGACACTAGCCCTTGAGTGGGCAGGTGTCTTATTCCAACAGTTACATTTAATGGGGTTAATATATATATATATATATATATATATATATATATATATATATGTTTAATTAAATAAATCACAAACAGTATGTCTGCTTATTTTTAGCATAATCCTTACATATTCACGAATATTTTACATGAATATGAAAGGATTACGCTAGAAGTAAGCAGATATAATGTTTGTAATTTATTTAATCAGACATGCCTAAAAGAGAATTTGCTACCTAAATACGCACCCCACCACACACACACACGCACACGCGCGCGCACACACACACGCACACATACACAAACACACACACACAAACGCACACACACACACACTCACACACACTCATGCACACACACACACATACACACAAAAACACACACATATGTAGAAAGAAAGAAGAAAGATACAGATACATTTTTAGGTATGTATGATTAAATAAATCACAAACGGTATGTCTGCTTATTTTTAGCATAATCCTTTCATATTCACGAATATTTTACATGAATATGAAAGGATTATGCTAGAAGTAAGCAGATATAATGTTTGTAATTTATTTAATCAGACATGCCTAAAAGAGAATTCGCTGCCTAAATAGAAACCCCCTCCACACATACACACATACACACGCACGCACGCACGCAAGCGCACACACACACACACACACATACACACACACACACACACACACACACACACACACCCGCACGCGCATATATATATGAAGAAATATATTTGTAAGATGTGCTATATTTATGGGATAAAGTGTTCAATATCAGAGATAGAGCGTATGTAAATATAAATAAAAACTGAACATTGATGTCAACACTCAGAGGCGTCAGCCTGTTTCATGCTGGACGCAATCGTCAGGTCGTTGATATAGTAGGTTATATATATATATATATATATATATATATATATATATATATATAGCCTACATATATATATAACCTATATCTTACCGTTCCTGTGCGAAATAGAAAAAAGAGAATGACAGAGAAAGTTAATTCCTATTTATTGATTCAAGGAGCGTCTCCTAGCGACGTTTTTTTAGGAAAGTAAGTGGGGTAAATCCACAAATTATCTTTTGAACGTCAATTGTATGGAGACAGAATGTATGATTGTCAGCACAAGAAACAGCCCAACATGCTCATTACAAATTGAAGATAGCGAAATCTAACAAGTACAAAAATTTAAATATCTAGGAAATTTTTTAACAAAGGATAGTAAACCTGCGAAAGGTGCCTTCCAAAATCTAAGCAAATTATTTAAGAAACAGGAAAATATCGTCAGAAACAAAGAAACGATTACTGAACAGTTATTTTATATTACTCTTGCTATATGGCAGTGAATCCAGGACAGATGAAGAAAAGACTTGATGTAACACGAATGTGGTTCTACTGAGAATGCCATGGACCGAACATGTGAGCCAGGCTGAAGTTTTAGAGAAAAATAGTAACAAAAAGGAAACTTATACTTGACACTAGAAAGAGTTGAAATCGGGGCACATATTGAGGAAAGACACTTAGAAAATTTAACACTTACAGGACATACTGAAGATAAAACGAAAAGAAGAATAAACGCATAAACTACCTAAAGATCTCGTGTAAATTACTGGCTCCACAGGAATTAGGAGAGATTGCAAATAAGCAAATGTTATTAATAGCAGCAAAGGACAGTAAATTTAGGAGAGCCATGATCGCCCACAAAAGGAAAGGAGACGGTATATAGCTGATGAAGAGAATTCTTCTGAGGAAAAATGATTTTCTGTCATTCACTCTCAAACTAAATGCAACCGTGATACAAGATTAGAAATAGTCTAAGGGTGTATTACGTTAGAAATTTAATTAAGTAAGATTGATTTTTACCTGAGTCCGAAGAATTTTAATTAGATTTCCTGTTTCCTATTGGCGAAAGTGAACACCTCCAATATCTCTCAATTATAAAGTTGTTTCTGAACGTTTTTCACTATAGTTCAGAGTTTCCCAACCTGAGTTCGTTCATCGTTGGGCAACTTGAAATGTTGGGTGGGCGAAGAGCTACTGAACAGAAAAGTGTAGGCGATTGTAAATGTTGGTAGGCGATATAAGATTTTCAGTCTTAAGAGGGTTTTTCAACGCATGCTACTTGAAAAAATATTCAAAGGTGTTATGCAAAGAGCATGTTTAAAAACGAAAAGAAAAAACAACACGAGACTAAATGCAATTAACAGGGTCACATTCCTAGATAAGATATAAATATCCCCGCAAATAAGGAATATTCTGGTATTTTCTATTGTTTTTGAGAAGGGTCATTAACTTTCAAATGGTTCTTCAGCCGGAATAATAATTTTTTTTTCAAATATAAATCAGATAAGGGAAGATCAAGAACAGAAAAAAATAGTTGCTGAATTTTTATTAGTTGCTAGTAGTGTACACTAATACCTTGAGATACAAATGTACTGACATAAGAGTTTCTTGAGATATGAACCAGAGTTTGACCAATTTTTGGCCTTGAGATATGAGCTGAATTTTGAGATACAAGTGCGTTTCAGCTAAGCAGCCACAGTACACGTGTTCACCTCTGTCCTGGAAGGATCTCTTTTGTGCTGATTCTATTTTGCCATTATTTTGCAAAATTCCTTTAGTGACACCATGGATCCAAAGAAAGTAAGTGTAAAGAGCAGTGGTGAACTTTTAGGGGCCTGGAACAGATTGGAAATATTCCAATTACTTTCAATGCGGAAAATTAATTTGAGATACGAGTCTCTTGAGTTACGAGCTCGGTCTTGGAATGAATTAAACTCGTATGGCAAGAGGTTTAGTTTTTTTTTTTAAGATCTTTTTAGAGGTACAAAATGTAATTATAGACCCCCCTACCTCAGATAACAGTGACATAATTAAAAGGGGCAAAAGAGAAAACACTTATGGTGATTAGCAATACAAAATTAGGAACAAAATAACAAAACAGGCAACAGAGTTTCCCATTTGGGGTGATAGTGCCCACTGGAGGACAATAAGCAGCTGAACAAAAATGATTGGCGATTAGAAATTTGGAAGGGCAATATAGGATTTTGCGTATTAAGAAGGTATTTCAACATATTCTCCCTGAAGGTGTTATGCAAATAACCTGTATAAAAACAGGAAAAACAGGAGGCTAAATGGAAATAACAGAGTCACATTCCTAGATACGATATAAATATCCCTGCAAACAAGGAATATTCTGGTCATTATTTACATTCTTCGGACTATTCTCCTCATCTTTGTCGCCATATTTATCGCAACGTTTCGGCCGTTGTACGCTCCGACCTTCTTCAGCTGGTTGGAATGTCGAACTGAACCCTTTCGCTCATTGGCGTAGACTCTTCTAGTTCAACTTGCCATGTTTAACAGATGTCAGTGATCAGTTATCTCCTCAAGGACACATGGCACAGTGAATAAAGGCGTTAGTTAGATCCAGTGACAGGACCCAAATGTTATATGCATATTGCAGTCAATCAAGCATCTGCCTATGTTTCTGAGATTAGGTATTATGTACACTATTTACATTATTCGGACTATTGTCCTCATCTTTGTTGCCATATTTATCACAACGTTTCGGCCGTTTTACGCTCCGACCTTCTTTAGGTGGTTGGCATGTCGACCTGAACCCTTTATTTCGCTCACTGGGGTAGACTGTTCTAGTTCCACGTGCCATGTTTTAATGGATGTCAATTATCAGTTATCTCCTGTTAATTCCCCTCTCCAAGTTCTCCACTGCCTTAACCGGGTATGGAACTCACAGTCTTTCGTTCCTGTCACTGGATCTAACTAACGCCTTTATCCACTGTTCCATGTGTCCTCAAGGCTGTCGGATTCTTGGTCTGTCAGGGTCCTCATCGGTTAAGCAAGCCCCACAGGCGCTGTTCTCTTACGCCGTTTTTGATCGCTGAGATCCCTAATCCAACGTTGGTGTAAAATGAAATACGGAAGCGCTATATTGTCTTTGAGTCCCAAATAAAAGCATGAATTTTATATGCTGGTTTTCTGAGTAAGCCAAGTTGTTACCATTTTAACCATTTTAAAAGTACGTCTACACATGTTTCGTTGACCATGCTGAAGAGGTTGATAATTTACGACACTAAGATCTATTTGAACAGCTAGGAAAATTCTGATTTATTTGGGAAAGATACTCAAAAGAGCGTGAATAGTTTAAGTACACAAAAATAGCAATGGATTGTGAGAGATTTATTCAAATTTTACACCGAGGGAAATGATTGGTTGGTTGATTTTGTTTGGCTGCATGTCAACCTCTCTGGATTTTATTTAATGCTGAAATCTAAATAGTTTGAACTCGATTGTATGCCTTCAACTACAGATACAATACATTGTTGGTCATTTTATTAAAAAAAGATTTATTGTAGATAATTCAACTATAAATAGGTATTGTTAGTAATTTTACTATAAACGTGTACTGTTGATAATTTTTTAATTTAAACATTTATTGGTATTTTTACAATAAAAATGAATTTTGATACTTGCATACTGTTTTGTTCATTATTTTCCCATAGCTAGGACCCTAACAGTTGCTACCACCGTAGATCAGGATGGATCTGGGAACAGCAAGAGGTGGTTTCACGATCCCGAAATTCTCCAATCTTCCGATCAGAGGCCTAGTTGCTGACTGTAGTTTATCGTCATACCCATGACTAGGTTAGAAAGAGAACTCTTGTTTGAGAAAAAATTGTTGGAAATTATCAGTAAGACATAATAAATATTCTTATTCTTATCATATGATACGGCCAGATGTTTTTATTTTTTCGTGTTTAATCCCGTTAGCGTCTGCTGGATTAGAAATTATTCACACTGAGTAGTTCTCTGTTTTCCCCGCCCTTCATTTGTTCGTATACCGCATTGAGCTTCTAATGTATTGTGAGATCAGTGCACACTCAATACATTTGGTTCTGACGTAATTATATTCACTGATATTTATTCTGTAATCTTTAGGTAGAAATGTCTGGGAGAGTACTGTTGCATGAGGTGATGTTGAAAAATTCTCGGCCTGTTCAAGAATAGATTCAAAGTATGATTTTTCTGAAATTTAGGCAAATGGGTTGGGACAACATGGCCTGAGCATCACTCCACTATGCGTGTGCCTGCGTATCTGCGCCTATGCGTGTGTCTGTAGGTTTGCACGTGTGTGCGTGTCTGTATGTGTGTGTACATGTATTTATTTGTATGTACGTTGATATGCGTATGTTTATAACTTTGCATATATATATATATATATATATATATATATATATATATATATATATATATATATATATATATATATATATATGCATGAATTACATTTACATTTGATACGCCATGAGCAGATATGAATGTACATGAGAGATTCATGGGAGATTGAAATTTAAAGACAGTAAAATCGAGCTTGCTAACCGAACGCTCCTCTGTGGCCGAAACGGTTAAGGCACGTCAGACTATATGACGGTTCCGTATAGGATACAGGTTCGATTCCTGTCGGAGGACGAAAATTTTCTATCAGGCAGGTAAATGTTCTTTAATACTGTTTATGATAAAACAGAGCATTTACTTAAATATTTCTATCAATAAAAAATGTATATACATAAAAATGCGTTAAAATAATTGTCGGACTTTGTCCATTTCATAATATATATATATATATATATATATATATATATATATGTATATATATATATATGTACAATACAAATATTGTGTGTACAGATACACACACAGCTACATGTATATATATAGACGAATTGTATATATATATATATATATATATATATATATATATATATATATATATATATATATATATATATATATATAAAAAGAAAAAAGTAATTACTTATTTTCAGGTACACTTTAGAGCCTTCTTCCTTTACGTGCCGTGTCCCTTCAGGACTTAGGCCATAATGACTCAACACTTCCCCCTATACCTTGTAGCTCTCAATATGTGTGTACAGACATACACACACACACACACACATATATATATATATATATATATATATATATATATATATATATATATATATATATATATATATACGGTTGACATATATATATATATATATATATATATATATATACATATATACAATATCAATATTGTGTGTACAGACATATACACACATATATGTATATAAATAGCCGGATTATATATATATATATATATATATATATATATATATATATATATATATATGTATATATAAGGATTATTCTGCATTTTCAGCGATTTATAAACCCGTCTAATGACTCGAAATCGTAAATCGCTTTAAATGCTGAAAACAGAGATAAAAAACAAGAGTACGTATATTAACTATTAAAAAAAAACTATTACGCCATCACGTACATAGATGTTGTGTGTGTGTGTGTCTATGGGGTCACATTCATATCTGTGTGAATACGCATTACATCTATATGCATGTACTCCCATATACGTTTCCGTATACATAAATGCATGTAGGCATATACGTCCGTTCTTGTGTGTTTGCGAATGTTAGAGAGTTCTGAATATACATTTGAGAAGAATATATATTTATTAAGTATATTTGAAACCAAAAAATAGTTATTGGAACACAGCGATATTACGTTCGATCGCAATTTTTTTTCATGCTAAACTGAGACGAACACGAAGAATGTAAGATATAATAAAAAAATCTGTAAATGGGGAAGGACACAGAATTTAGTGTCATTGTAAATAACAAAAAGTGAACGAGAAAATAAGCTATATATATATATATATATATATATATATATGTATATATATATATGTGTGTGTGTGTGTGTGCTTGTGTGTGCGTGTACATATATATCAATATATTAATTGTATATATACTGTCAAATATATATATATCTATATCTATATTAAATGTATACATGCTGTCAAACATATATATGTATATTGATATATATCTATATATAAACGCGATTAAAAATATATACACATATTTATGAAGAGATATACGTATTATGTATATATATGCAGTAAAACACAGATACATACACACACGTTCACACACACAGACACACGCACACATATATATATATATATATATATATAACAAAAACGAGAAAATAAGCTATATATGTATGTGTGTATGTGTGTGTGTGCGTGTGTGTGTATATTAACATATTAATTGTATATATACTGTCAAATATATATATATAAATACGCGATTAAAAATAAATATATATTCAAGATTAGATATGTTTTTATGTATATATATCCAGTAAAATGGTAAACACAGACACACAGATACATACACACACACGCACACACACAGACACACATATGTATATACCTATAAATATATATATATATATATATATATGTCTGGGGAGAGGAGAGTTTGTTTGTGAACAGAACAAGAAAACTGATCGGTCTTCTTTTTTTAATTTCTATTCCTTTCTCCTAAAAAATATTTTGCAATGAAAATGATTACAGAAAATTAGATAAAATACAAACAACGAAAGATGACACACCCAGTGACGTCATCTGCCAATTCCAATGTTGGCGTTCAAATTGGTTAAGAGGCTCGTCTTCCTATTCCCGTCTGGTTCTTTTGTATTTTAATAATGTATTAGAAAGAACAGCAAACAAATTACACATACCTATATATATATATATATATACATATATATATATATATATATATATATATATATATATATATATATATATATATATATATATATGTGCGTGTGTGTGTGTGTGTGCGCGCGTGTGGATGCGTATGTGTGCGTCTGCATATGCAAATATATATATATATTTATGTAGGTAAATAGATTGATAGGTAGATACAATTATGTGTGCAAGTCTGACTGAATGTAGAGAGAGACAGAGACATAGATAAATTTATAAACCCGTAGATATGAATAGACATACATACGTACATACGTATATACATACATACATACTGGGATAGATAGAGAGAAAGAGAGATATCAACATACTGATAGATAGATAGATAGATAGATAGATAGATAGATAGATAGATAGATATGATCAGACTGACATAGATAGATAGATAGATAGATAGATAGATAGATAGATAGATAGATAGATAGATAGATAGATAGATAGATAGATACTGAGACTGACAGAGAAACAGATAGGAACATACTGTGACTGCCAGACAGAGAGACAGATAGATAGGAACATACTGAGATAGATAGATAGATAGATAGATAGATAGATAGATAGATAGATAGATAGATAGATAGATAGATAGATGTGTGTGTGTGTGTGTGTACGGGTCTGTGAGTGACGTAATGCAGAGACAGAGACAGAGACAGAAGGGAATAAAGATATTCTTCAGCCAAGATAATTCAGTTAGAAAGCAGTGTCACTCTCTGCGTAGGTAGGGCACAGTGTGTGTGACTATCTGGATTTATTCTAGTTACCGGTATGCCGTATAGATTACTCCAATATACGACTATATTAGTCCTCTTCTATCGCAGACTATTTCTCTCTCTGTCTCTTTCTTTCTCTCTTTTTTCTATCTCTCTTTTGTGGTGATTTTTAATACAAATAGGTATATAGATGGATAGATTGATAGCTCCTACTCAGGGAGATGCGCAATTATTACAAATTGCCATATTTTGTGTTATAGCCCAGAATTTGAATGAAGTATTAAGCGGCGCGCGCACGCACACACACACACACACACACATATATATATATAAATATATATATATATATATATATATATATATATATATATATATATATATATATATATATAAGGGAATGCTTCGCACAACACCCTTCTCCAAATTTGACCTCAACCAGACACGCCCACGCACACACATGCTCACACAAGCACACACACACAGACTCACGTGCACACATATATACATATGTATACATACATACAAACATGTATATATATACATATGTATACATGCATATATATATATATATATATGTATATGTATATGTATATACATATATACTGCCTAAATACCCAAAATATTATCTATAAAATAAAATAATAAAGAAAGCAAGAAAAAATGGAAAAAAGATTATTAAACGGAAAAATTTCATAGTCTTTCACAACACATGGTTCAATATATATATATATATATATATATATATATATATATATATATATATATATATATAAAAAGAAAGAACAGTAAGATATAAAATCCGGTGTTCTTATAGATATTTTATTTTTACGCAATAGTGCTCAATGTAAATTTCCAGTCATTAACATTATAAATAAATTGATTTAAAATATGGGTTTTTCGCTACAGAGTGTATCAATTAATTTATAATATATATATATATATATATATATATATATATATATATAGAGAGAGAGAGAGAGAGAGAGAGAGAGAGAGAGTGATGTGTGTGTGTGTGTGTGTGTGTGTTTGTGTATATTTGTGAAACTGTATGACGAATTAAATTTGTTGGGGTTTTTTAAGCATTTCATCCTAAGCAAAGCGGGAAGCCACTAGCATGCAAGGGGTTACAGAAGATTTGGAGCGAGAGCAGATAGGAGTGATAGAGGAAAGGATGTGGAGAAGGATAGTGGATAGATCAAGGCAAGGGGTTGCAGAAGATTTGGAGCGAGAGCAGATAGTAGTGAAAGAGGAAAGGATGTGCAGAAGGATAGCGGATAGATCATGGCAACTGGAAATGTCGATTGACATTACATTTGAATAGTTGAAGATTATAGTTGTCAGGGAAACAGGAATAAGGAAGGGAGTTCCACAGGCGAGAGGTACGAGATATGAAGCTATTTGAGTAGAAAAAACGGCTACATTTAACAGATTCAACAAAGAAAGGGTGAGAGCGGGATGCATGCCTCGTAGGACGCTTGAATTTATGGAGTCTGGGAATCAGTGAAAGCAGCTCATCAGAGCAATTGCCGTGAAAGTATTTGTAAAAAAGACAGAGAGAGGCGATGGCGGGTCTGTGAGAGATCGGCTGCAGACGTGATGCCAGATCAGGGCTTGTTACATTGCATATCCGTAACCCCGAGGCAAACAGAAGACTACACATCCTTACCAGAGAGCAGTGCTGCGAATTTTAGAACACTACCAACATGACAAATTTAGTCTGATGAAGACCTGAAGGACGAAACGCGTCACAAGTAAACTTTCTACACTTTGTCATACAATTTCACCAATACTGTTCTTGACATATAAAAATATATATCATTATCTCATGTATGGATATATGTATATAAGATGGATTGCAGCAGTAAGAATTATTTCAAGAATGTTTTGTTAAATAATATCGATAAATTCTGTCTGTCGATTTTTTACTAAATATCAAATTTAGTGCAAAGAAATTCTTGAGACTGTTGTATAAAAATGAAGCAGCCAACATTGGATAAGATGTCTTTCGCCAGAGAGTGTCTTATTTTGAAGAGTATTTATAAAAAATAAGAAAAAACATTCATATACATAAAAATTTCAATTTGAACGTTTATATGAGTGACGTAAAATTGGTTCGGTTAAACGTGAGAACACCAGACTGAAAAACCAGTTGCGTAACCACAAGGAGAAGAATCCCTGAAAATGAATGTATCAAAACTCGGAAGTATTCGGGGGAAATATTAAATAAATATTAACATGAATTTTATCAAATTTGCCAATAAAACAATACAGCGTAGTCGCAAAGGAAAAGGATTTAATAAAAAAAATGATAGACAGAACTTGTTCACATTATTAAACAAATATATACTGTGTGTTTATCTAAATCTAAAAATAAACACGGTAAAATTCACCTTCATCCCTGCCGTGCGCCGTCGGCTTAGTGGTAGAAGTTCCGACTGACGCCAATTCAGAGGCAACCGGACGTCTAGTCACACTGATGAGCTGTGAAAGAGCGAAACAGTCTGTCTGTGGATGACAAAAATATTGACTCCTGAAAAATTAATTTCGGTTGAGCTCTTTGGTTTGAGGTGTGAGTTTGTAAACAGTGACTATTTAAGCTAATATTGCACGACTCTTCGGCAGAATTGAGTCACTGTCAGTCACTGTGTGTTTATCTAAATCTAAAAATAAACACGCTAAAATTCACCTTCATCCCTGCCGTGCTCCGACGGCTTAGTGGTAGAAGTTCCGACTGACGCCAATTCAGTCGGGTTTCGATCCTAGCTAGAGGCAACCGGACGTCTACCACACTGATGTGCTGTGAAACAGCGAAAGAGTTTGTCTGTGGATGACAAATATATATATATATCTATCTGTGTGTGTGTGAGTGTAATTATTTGTTTAAAATTTATAACATAAATATGTTATAAAATCACTACAAAAATAGCTATTTTGTTTCAACGCCTCTGGTGTCATATCAATTCAACATCATAACTTGATAAGACCAGAGGTGTTGAAACAAAATGGGTATTTTTGTAGTGATTTTATAACATATTTATGTTATAATTTTTAAATAAATAATTATATTTGCTCTATTCTGTATTGAGCACTCTTTTAAGAATAGTAATTGTTGGTTATTGGAATTTATTCCGTATTTAGCGTGTATGTATGTATATATATATATATATATATATATATATATATATATATATATATACATATATATACATATATATATATATATATATATATATATATATATATATATATATATATTTATATATATATATATATATATATATGCATATATATATATATATATATATATATATATACATATATATATATATATATATATATATATATATATATATATATTTATATATATATATATATATATATATGCATATATATATATATATATATATATATATATATATATATATATATATACATATATATACATATATATATATATATATAGCCTGTTTTATTCGGCATTCTGCTGTTCATAGAGTTTCAACGCTCTTAATCTCGTTAAAAAAAAAACGTAAAAAATAGAAAAACTGAAAAAAAAACGTATCAAATTTTCCTTGTCCGGCACATTCAATTGGACATATCTATCTATATATTTATCTATCTGTGTTTATATATATATATATATATATATATATGTATATATATATATATATATATATATATGTAACGTAAATCATTCAAACGAAAAACAAATATTGAAGTTAGTTATATGGCGAGAATCACTCTCACAAACAATATTTAATATTTAATAATAAATTACAACCAACTTCGAATCTGTTAACAGATATCAATATTTGTTTTTCGTTTGAATGATTTACGTTACACAAATTGAATACGCACTACAAAACCGATATATATATATATATATATATATATATATATATATATATATATATATATATATGAATATATATATGTATATATATATAGAGAGAGAGAGATCGACAGAGAGAGATCGACATATATGTATATATATATAGAGAGAGATCGACATATATACATATATATATATATATATATATATATATATACACACACACACACACACACACACACACACACAGAAATTCTGAAAAATTTTCGAACCGACATAAGGTTTTAACCCATCTCTATGGATATTGTTCTGGGAACTTACCCATAATAATAATGGACTATTCCGGACATTATAAATACTGCGCCTCAAGAGGGAGCAGCGTTCAGAGACAGTCAGAGACAGAGTCAGAGACAGACGATTACTGTAAGACATTGGAATAGTGATACTTGTCGAGACAACATAGTTCCCTCTAACCAAATCTGATAGTCATTACTCATACTTCTACTTCTTTGTACATATTCCTGTTTGTAATATATCTGTGTTATGCAAGTTATTCTTCATTGGTTCTACCTTGGACCATCACCGTGGTACAAGGAATTTGGACCATTACTAGTGGCGACGAGGAAACCCCAAGAAAAACGAACTCTCTACGCGGAGGACATACCTTTTTTTGCTATCCTTTGCTAATAACAGTGTTGACGAGTAAGCTGTAAGAAACATGTCCTACGTGGAGTTTTCTAAAAACAATAATTAAAGAAAAAAAACAAGTTCTACGCGAACACATAAAAAAAAAGAATTTTCTTTTTGGACATCAATTTTACTGGCAACAAAGAAAAAATTTTTTTGGCGTACACAGGTTTCAGAATATCAGGCTACACTAAAGTAAAATACTTACACAAAATTACGTTAACATGGAAGATTTTGAGTCAACTATTGTAGAACTTATCAAAATCCAACTGGAACAGCATAAAAAAAACGAACAGAAAGATCTTGAATTACAAGAATTATTTCTAATGACGAGTAAGCTGTAAGAAACATGTCCTACGTGGAGTTTTCTAAAAACAATAATTAAAGAAAAAAAACAAGTTCTACGCGAACACATAAAAAAAAGAATTTTCTTTTTGGACATCAATTTTACTGGCAACAAAGAAAAAATTTTTTTGGCGTACACAGGTTTCAGAATATCAGGCTACACTAAAGTAAAATACTTACACAAAATTACGTTAACATGGAAGATTTTGAGTCAACTATTGTAGAACTTATCAAAATCCAACTGGAACAGCATAAAAAAAACGAACAGAAAGATCTTGAATTACAAGAATTATTTCTACGTGTAATGTCAGATAAAGGGCAAAATTCCGTGAATGAAACAGTTCTCTCGCAAGACGCTCTTTGGAGCAGTACGGAAGATTTCACGTATGCTCCCGACAAATACAACACCTTTGCAACTTACTTCCGAAGGTACGAAAATCTATATGAATTTGACTGCAGAAATTGGTCAGATGCAAGAAAAGTACGTCTATTACTAAGAAAATTAGGCACATGCGAATATAACAAATTCGTAGATTACATCCTACCGAGGAAAACAAATGAGTTAACTTTCAAAGAAGCCATAAAACTGTTAACAGATCTTTTCAGCCCTAATACCTCACTATTCCACAACAGATGGATATGTCTGAACCTAACAAAAAAAGCACAGCGAAGATTACATAACTTTCGCTTCCATTGCAAACAAATATTGTGATGACGTTAAGTTATCGGAACTCAGCGCGGACAATTTCAAGTGCTTAATATACGTCCAAGGCCTGGTTTCAACCAAAGACGCGGAAATTAGACGCAGAATCCTTACAAAATTGGAGAGTGTGCAAGATTTGACACTTCAAAAACTGGCCGAAGACTGCTAGAGATGCATCAGTGTAAAGAAAGACTCAAAAGATATAGAAAAAGCTGGCATCGCGCACATACGTAAAGTACAAAGACAAACCAACTTTCTCTCCTCAGAAACAAACCAAAACCAATGCTCCCTCCTCAAAAACAGCTAAAACAAAATTCTGTACTTCTAAAAGTCAATATCAGAAAAAATTACCACCCAGTCCATGCTATCGTTGTGGGAATTGGCATTGGTATAAAGACTGTCCATACCGTTTTAAAACTTGTCTATCATGCAAAAAATAGGACATAAAAGTTCTCATTGTTGGACTAGAAGAGAAAACAACAGCAGAATAAGAATCACGAGGACTGACCAAGCGAATGAGACTATCATAAGAAAAGACGTACAAGTAGAAATACAAAACAGAAAAGTCAGACTACAGTTGGATTCCGGCTCAGACTTAACTATTATTAACGTACAAGCATGGAGAAAACTGAACAAACCTGCCATGTTAAAAACGGATAAAATTGCGAGGTCAGTAACTGGGAGAAAAATAAAATTTGAGGGTGACGTGATTACAAACGTGACATTTAATGGAATGACGAAAAAATGAAAAATGTACGTGTTAAGAAATACAGAAAACGTATTCGGAACGGACTGGATGCAAAAATTTGAACTTTGGGATTTACCAATAAGTACGTACTGCCAAAATGTAAAAAGCTTATCAACCGAGACAGAAAAATTAAAAGAGAAACTAAAAACGAGTTTCCCCGAAGTATTTTCAGCAGGCCTCGGTAGATGTAAAAAATGGCAGCAAATATCGAAATAAAAGAAAACGTCCAACCTATCTTCAAGAAAAAAAAGGAGCATACCGTTTGCGTCAATAGAAAAAAATTGATCAAGAATTAGCTAGACTCGAAAACACTGGCATATTGACAAAAGTAGAATATAGTCAATGGGCCGCACCTACGGTTTACGTCAAAAGGAAATCAGGGGAGATTCGAGTATGCGCTGATTTCTCAACGGGTTTGAACGCAGCGATAAAAGATTACCACTATTCTCTACCCAGTCCAGAAGAAGTATTCACTAAATTAAATGGCGGAAAATTATTTCAAAAATAGATTTAAGTGAAGCGTACCTACAAATTCCAGTGGATGAGGAAAGATCAAAATTACTGTGCATAAACACACACAAAGGGTTATACAAATAATAAAGATTACCATTTGGGATTAAGGTCGCGCCGACTATATTCCAACAGACAATGGATACTATGCTCGCCGGACAAGAGTACACGATTGCAAACCTGGATGACGTATTGATAAATAGCGAAAGTGTTTAACAACACTGGGAACACGTATAAGAGGTGCTCAGGAGAATACAAAGCTATGGATTCAAGCTAAAAAAAAATAAGTGCGATTTTTTCATGAAGGAAATTAAATACCTGGGCCATATCATCGATCAAGAAGGAAGACGACCAGACCCTGAAAAGGTAACGGCAAATTAAAAAAATGCCAGTTACAAAGAATATAACAGAATCACAAAGTTTTCTAGGCTTAGTGAATTACTACCACGAATTCCTTCCTCGCATGCATAAACTTCGCGCACCACTGAACGAATTTCTGAAGAAAGAAAAAGTTTAGCAGTGGACAGATGAATGCCAGAAAACGTTTGACAAAATAATTAAGACGTTAACTTCGGATTTATTTTTGGCACACTACGATCCTAAATTAGAAATAATTGTAGCAAGTGTCGCGAGCGCCTATGGAGTCGGGGCGTGTATACTGCATAAAATGCCGGATAGGACAATAAAACCCATCGCGCATGCTTCTCGAACCTGGCTACCAGCAGAGAAAAATTACTTACAAATAGAGAAAGAAGCTCTGGGAATTATTTTCGCAGTCACAAGATTTCATAGATACATCTATGGTAGATTTGTTACTTTACAGGCGGATCACAAGCCGTTACTAACAATATTTGGTTCGAAAAAAGTTCTACCGGTTTACACTGCAAATAGGTTACTAAGATAGGGTACAATTCTTCTGAACTACAATTTCAGATTGGAATAACTACCAACGAAAAAAATCGGGCATGTGGATGGTCTGTCGAGACGTATACCAACGAAAACAGAGCCATTGGAAGATTCTGTAATCGCAGCCCTACGACATGAAGAAGATATCAGGACAGTACTATGTTGTACTGTTCGAAACCCCCCTGTCACACTACAAGAGATAAAAAATGAAGCAATGAATGATGAATCCATAATAGAAACAAAAGCAAAAATAGCAGGAAAAAATAAGCAAATATCGGACAGCTTTACTTTATGCGATAATGTGCTACTTTATAACGAAAGGGTTGTAAATCCCAAAACACTACAAAAGCGAATCCTAAAGCATTTCCACAGGGGCCATCCAGAAAAAATAGAATGAAATCGCTGATGCGAAGCTATGTATATTGGAAAGACATGGACCAGGACATTATACAGACGGTGGAAACATGCAAGGGTTGTAAGTTAGCAGCCAAAGCACCGCCAATCATCCATAGGCCATGGCCAGAGATAGATCATCCGTGGTAAAGAATACACGCAGATTATGCAGGTTCAATTGATGGTTTCTACTATTTGATCATAGTGGATAGTTATAGTAAATGGCCGGAGGTGTTTCGTTGCAAAAATCCTACTTCGGAAACTACCATAAATTGCCTCCACGAGCTGTTTGGTCGGTTTGGAGTAGTGGATTGCCTCGTCACAGATAATGGAACGCAATTCACATCAGAGGACTTCCAAGAGTTTTGCGAAATTTATCAAGTCAAACATATAAAATCCCCGCCATATCACCCAAGATCAAATGGGCAAGCGGAGATATTTGTTGATACACTCAGAAGAGCGTTAAAAAAAGCATATGATGTGCCTACGGAAAAAGCATTGCAACAATTTCTACAGGTATATAGAATTACGCCAAATAATGTTACGCCATCGGCATTAACACCCGCAGAAGTGATGTTCGCTAGAAAAATCAGATCTGTATTTGATAAATTGCTACCAAGTCAAACGAAGCTAATAACAGTCGTGCGTACCAAAAAGAAAATTCCACCCAGGAGAAAAAGGTTTTTTTAAAGCATATAAATATAATACATCTTACTTGGAGCAAGGTACAATTAAAAAAAGAATCGGGAATATGGTTTACATAGTACAGGGACACAAATTCTCACATAGAAGACACGTAAACCAAATAAGGAAAGGACTGTTACAGGATGCTAACGGTCGACCTCAGGAAGAAGTGATAGATACGATTTTCGATACATTTGATATAAAAAGGCCGAAAACAGTGCCAGAACCACGAAGATCGTCCAGAAAAAGGAAGTTCACAGAAACTTTGGAAATAGATCCAAAGAAAAAAAAATATTAAAAATCCCTGCTACGCAAAAGCTTCGGTGGGGGGAGGTGTTATGGAAACTTACCCATAATAATAATGGACTATTCCGGACATTATAAATACTGCGCCTCAAGAGGGAGAAGAGAGGATTATTGTAAGAACATTGGAATAGTGATACTTGTCGAGACAACATAGTTCAATCTAACCAAATCTGATAGTCATTACTAACACTTCTACTTCTTTGTACATATTTCTGTTTGTAATATATCTGTGTTATTCCATACCTCTGTTCGAGTTATTCTTCATTGGTTCTACCTTGGACCATCACCGTGGTACAAGGAACTTGGACCATAACAGATATATATATATATATATATATATATATATATATATATATATATATATATATATATATGTGTGTGTGTGTGTGTGTGTGTGTGTGTGTGCGCGCGGGCGCGGGCTTGTGCGTGTGTGTGAGTGTGTGTGCGTGTGTGTGGTTGTGTGTGCGAATATATATATATATTTACTCAGATAATTAGCAAATGTACAAGCAACTAATCTTTTGACCGACTCCAGAGTTCCGTGTAATATTGCTCTTCGGGCGAAATCGTTCGAAAATCTATTGTATTATTACTAGATATCATATTTATACTCTTCAAAATAAAACGCAAATTCTAGCCTCGAACTTGCAAATTTGATGTACGTAATGTGCTAATGTCCGTTAAAACCATGACAACATTTAAATATTCAGAAACTTTTAAAATGCTAATTTTTAAAATTTCGACCTCATAAAATTTAATTTTCTTAAAAATCTTATATAATAAACCCAGAAAATTCATTCGGAATATTAGGGGTAATTTAATTATTGCAATATTCAACTTACCGATTATTTATTTATTTTCAATTACTTCAGAAATAACAAATTCAAATCCATCTGAATATAAAATTTGTTTGATACTAAGCAGGTGACTATATTTCATTATCGTATACTCATAAATATATTCAAGTATTTATGTAGAAAAAGTATACGTTAAGATACACTTATGCTTACACACACATACACACACACACACATATAGATTGTGTTTCATTAAGACGGATTATATATAAGGGTGTTTCATTAAGATGGATCAAAGTCAGCCGTAAATAAATCAGTGTTATTGAAGAAAATTTATTTATTTCTTTATTGGATCATGTTATTTAAGTCATTTTACATGTTACACGTTATTATTTTTTTCTTTTTAACTAGTATTTAACATGTAAATATCTTGATTAATTTATTTTTAAGCATTTTTAGTTAAATGTTATTCCTCTTGGTTTTTAAACGAAATTTATTAGAGTATCAATCAATATCTTTAATTATTCATATCGTATTTTGGGAGGGATTTTTTGTAAATAGTCTAAGTCATTTTAATCACTCTATTGTAAACTTTTTGTTTAGTGTAGTTAAGAATAAAAAGGAAAGTTATAAAACGAGAAAGACCAAATAAGATATAATAAAGAATTTAAAAGGGGAGGAAGTGAAAGAAAAGTAAGTCGTAAGACGAGCTAATATAATCGTTTTTATTTTATTAATGTATATATATTTATTGATTTCTATTCTTTTCTTCTTACAAAAAAAAAAAAACACCGTCTTAGCCTCATGTAGGAGAATCAGTACAACCAAACATACCCGATCTATAACATCGAATAGCCAATAGACTTGATTAGTTGCCGTTTTCTAGGGAAACTTATATAAATCAGGTCCTAAAGCTAGTAGCAAATTTTATTCTGTGTGCAGGCCGAATGCTGATCCTATTCGGCCGGGTCGCCCATCGAATAAGTCTGTTGTTTATTTAGACCCAAACCTTCTAGTGACATGCGAGCAACAACACTGACGAAGTACCTAGATTCGGCACTTAAAGCTGTAATTTTAACAACAGTCATGGCAATTATTTGTGAAAAATAGCATCGTCCAAATATCCGCCAAATCTGAAAGCAAAAGATAAAAAAAAAACATTGGACGCTTAAACTTAATTCACATTAATAATTGGTCCGAGTTATTGGAACCACCTTCATATATATATACATATATATATATATATATATATATATATATATATATATATATATATATATATATGAGGAAAAATCAATAACAAAATGGAAAATATGTTATATGTTTTGCACCCTTTATTCTTTAGGTCATCGCCGGAATAAAGTGATGATGTTTGCGGTGATGACACTACACATGTGTACGTGTTTGGTCATATTGTCTAGCCGTGGGCTTGGCCACCTACGGCACGCGTGCAACGCGTGGAACACCAAGCAGTTTCCAGTGGCATGCAGCCGCAAATGATATCAAGAAGTCCGAACTAATAACTGCTACAACGCAAAGAATATATTTAGCTGTTTCCAAATTAATCACTCCCATTAATAATAACAAAAACTTAATAAAAAAAACTTTTACAAAACCTTGCTATTAATGGGGTTTACCTATTATTGTATATATTTCTATATAAAATATATTGTAGAACTAGTATATTGACCTTGACTTGTATAAAAATACGTATGCTGTTGGTACACTGAATGATTTTAAAACGCTAAGTCGACACATAGTAAAAGATTACTGATGCCTGTTATAGAGAATGTGAGCGACCATAGCCTTCCAGATGTGTCTTGTCGTTCAAAGTAACTTTTGACTCTTTCCCATCGCTTTTGCCAATCAGTGACACAAACTCATGAACTAGATTACACGCTGTTGCATCCTGCTTCTCCTTCCTTCGATATATCCTGTTAGTATTAAGTTATCTAGATTGAGTTTTTTTGTTACTTTGTATCAAACAACACACAGAGCACTCGGGCCAGAAACCTTCATAATCAATATTTTAACCTGCAAAATACCTTCAGTATGAAAACAAAAATTATATTTAAATTTATTCAGTATTATTATTGTTTATGTTAGGGGTCGGCAATACAAATGGAGATACCACAAAATCATTTAACAAATCAGAACAAAACGGTCTAATAGAACTGTTACGAAAACTTGATTTATTTAGAAGACATATTCGATAAATTTAGTAGCACAAACGGACTACACACGAATACAACATTTAATGAGTAAGTATAGGAAAGGGGTCGGCAACCTACGGCACCACACGCCAAGCAGTTTCCAATGGCAAGCAGCCGCAAATGACTTCACGAAGTCCGAAACAATAACTAGTACAACGCAAAGAATATCTCTATCTGTTTCAATTTTAATATATACTAAAGTCTATATACTATAAATTACTATATAAAATATGTTACAGAACAGGTATATTGACCTTGACTTGTATATAAATACGTATGCTGTTGGCAAACTGAATGATTTTAAAACCTTAAGTCGGCACATATTTAGCAAAAGGTTGCCGATCCCTGCTTTCATCTACAGATATTTTATACATAATTTTATACTTTCAGAGCAAACGTATATTTTTTTATGTACATATATATATATATATATATATATATATATATATATATATATATATATATATATAGTGTGTACATGATAAAGTGTATTATTGGAAGAGTAATAGACATTGCAACAACAATTCCAGTATTTATTACCAGAACGATATAGAAAAATGCAAACACCACAAAATCAGTTAACAAATCAGAACAAAACGGTCTAATCGAACAGTTACGATAACTTGATTTATTTAGAAGAAATATTCGATAAATTTAGTGCACACAAACGGACTACACACGGATAGAACATTTAATGAGTAAGTATAGGACAGGGGTCGGCAACCTACGGCATACAGACGCCAAACAATTTCCATTGGCAAATGGCATCACGAAGTCCGAAACAATAACTTCTACAACGCAAAGAAGATCTCTAGCTGTTTCGATTGTAATATATACTAAAGTATATTTACTACATATTACTATATAAAATATATTGTAGAACAGGTATATTGATCTTGACGTATAAATATACGTGTGCTGTTGACACACTGAATGATTTTAAAAACCCTGAGGCGACAGAGAGTCAGCAGAAGATTTCCGATCCCTGGTAGAGCCATTTTCATTTCAGTTCGTTTCTATTTGTTTACAATTCTATCACAATTTTTCTTATTGAGTATCTTACATTCCGATAATCGAAGATCCGCCCAGAAAGGTGAAGCGTAGTAAGATTCTGGACGTAAAATTTCTGTGGATGAACTAGCAATCAAAGTACTTTCTATATATTTTCGCAATAGGAAATTCTTTCCACTTCATTAAAATGGTACTTTTTAAAATAAAAATTAAGGTCAGACATATCACGTTGAGCAATTAATGCATTGAATGTGTTATCGTGTAAAATATCCCGTTTGTGTTCATATAATCTTTTATTCAAATACCTTGATGCTTTTCAAGGTGATAAAATTTATTCTTTATGTTTAAGCTTATCATTACTGATAAAGAACGAAATGTCTTCACAATTCTTTCTTTCATTTTGTCAATGAGTTTCCTAACATTGTTCTGGTATATACATATTCATATATATATATATATATATATATATATATATATATATATATATATATATATACCTATGAAGCATTGTATCTTTGATATGATTAAATATATCTTACTTGAATTCTCCGAGGTTTTTATGGCACTACTGGACTCTATTTTGACCAATAAGAATGTATAATTATTCTCCACGCTTAACAGAAGCATCGTACTGAAATCGATCCTTAACGAAAATGACATGTTCCTCATTAATTAAGCATATCTAAGTATCGGAAGCTCATGAAGGATTGAAATATTCTAATATATATATATATATATATATATATATATATATATATATATATTATTTGAGGGCCATTTTCTAAGTTATTCATGATTATCTTTGCCCTTTCTAACTTTCTCTCTTGGATTAGCACGGTGCCTCACACTTTTCACGTACGATTTCATTTTCAAGTCTTTTTCACTGCTCTTTGGACTGTCATAGCTGAAACTCCTCTCTCAGGTGCAAAATGGATTGAGTTGGATCTTTTCTAATTGATCTCTTTATATCTACGTTGAAATGATGATCCCGCTTCCTGTTGTTGACCTTCTAATCCAGTTTTCCTCTCTACTGTTCCCTCTATTTTTTTAAACTTATTCACCATTCTCTTGATGTTTCTTGAATCGACATTGAAGATGGAAGCCAGAGTATGAATGTTGGTACCCTGACTGAAGGCCTGAATTATCTTTTTCCTCTCGCCATTGCTCAGTTGAGAAGACAGCGGGTCTGACACAAAATGATTTTAACCTCTTCTATTTCTAGATGAATAAATAAAAGGTTCTATATCTGATTATTACGATAAATGATGTCAAGATGGCTAAACATCTTATCTGAAAACCTGGAAAAAGAAACTAAATTAATTTAAACGCATTTTAGATTTGAGGCATTTTGTGTGACGGATAATTAAGCTGTTTCACGATTTGGACAATTTTGCTGTTACACCCGGTATAAGGAGCCTATGCTGTAACCACATTAGAAATACCAATTCGTTTATTAGTTCAGTTAGTAAATCTACTTTCAAAATCTACCACCAACCTAACTGTAGAAGTCATAACATAATTTGCCCATTTGAATGCACACTATGCCAGAAACAATATGTTGGAAAATCTGAATGACCCTTTAATTGCAGAATTAATAATTATCGGAATCGGATCAAGTCGGCTCCCCACGAAAGATTATTACCTGTAGAACAACATTTCCGCCTAAAAACAAAACATGATTTTAAAAGCCATGCAAAATTCACTATAATTGAAAAAACAGAAATAGACAGAAAAGATAACCTTAGAAAAAACCCAGAGGAACATGTAAACAAATGGATTTTGCGCCTCCAAAAAACTTTGTTCAGACGTGCTTAACCACAAATTTAACAACATAGATAGAATTAATATATAATCCCATAAATCAAGGCCTACACACATTTCTCGCCCACACAAGATAGACATGTTGCAGAGGTAGTGCGGTCTCAAAGATATAACGCATTCACACAAATATATACATACACTCCCCAAAAAATAAAAATTAACATACACTTAACACACCTGCGCTTCCCAGCAACCAATAATGTTATCAAACTGACCAAGGAGGGAGTTCTGAAACTCAGGAATCTCCCACACTTTATTTTATAAATAACTTAAAAATTTTAAAATATCTTAATTGTTTAAACGATACAATAAATGACCAAAATTAACGATAAAAAAAACAAATGAAACTACACTATCTTCAGAGACAGTAATTCATTCCTGTAGTTCACTGTTACTAACTATCAAGGATTTCTTTTCTCCTGATGATGGCCGTGCTTGCCGAAACTAGTCGTGGAACAGAATTAAAATAATAAAAAAAAATATTAATATACTAGCCAGTGTGTCTGAAAATTTTAATATTTTTATTGTTCAAAACACAAATTTTGTGTTTTTAGGCAGCAATCATTCTTTCAAGCATATTTCATTGAATACGACAGACAAGTTGCTTTGATTTAGTTTTTTATATAGGTTCTGATGCGATCTAATAATGTTTTTCTTCTCCGATTATAAATTATATAAAACCCGTCCGAATTATCTTTTAATCCGAGTTTTTTCGTCATTTAGCCATTTTGAAGAATGAAATATTTTAACAGTTGAATAAGAAATAGTTTGTTGCATGTATGTATTTATATAATGTTTTTCATTTTTCAAAACAATGTAAAGATATTGTGCCCAAGTTCATAGTTGATACTATTAAGTGTTATTTTTTTACTTTTATTAATAAGGCTTCCATTATTTTTAGAATTTTTGCACGTAGATGATGCTATTATATTTGTGTTGTCAACAAGAATGTTACGAATAGTGCCCGGTAGATCTCCATGAACATATATATATATATATATATATATATATATATATATATATAAACTCTAGGCACACTAATGAGCTGTGATACATCGAAACAGTCTGTTTGAGGATAACAATACATACTTTCGAAAATAACTTCGGTTGAGCTCTCTGAGGAGAAAGCATGAATTTGTAAACTGTGACGACTACAACTACTAATGAAAGACTCTTCTTATGAATCGAGTTCTCCATGTCACTTGTGTTTTGGTTTAAAATTAAATACGATAAAATTCACCTTTCGCTACCGTACACCAGTAGCTTAGGGGTAGATTCTGACGTCAATTCTGCCGTGTTTCGATCCTAGCACGAGAAAACCGGGCGTCTAGCCACACTGATGAGCTGTGATACAGCTTATTAAGAAGCGTGAGTAAATTTTTAATACGAAAATTCGCATTTTTAATCATGTATTTAGTGCCTCGTGTCTAGTATCGAATTACGCTGCTTTTCTGCCAAATAACTTCTGCTAGCCACCGCTACATTCATAACAAAATGTGTATCTATCTATCTATCTATCTATCTATCTGAATATATTTATATATGTCTATCTATCAATTAGACTATGTTTATATCTATTTACCTATGTTCATACCAACCTATATATCTATCTATCTGTATCTATCTATCTATATATATATATATCAATCTGAGTATGTTTATATCTACCTATGTCCATATCTATCTATCTATCTATCTATCTATCTATTTATATATATATATATATATATATATGTATGTATGTATATATATATATATATATATATATATATATATATATATATGACTATATTTATATATCAATCTGAGTGTGTTTATTTCTATCTATTTTCATATCTATCTATTTATCTGAGTATATTTATATATATCTACCTATCAATTTGAGTATGTTTATAGATATCTACCTATATTCATACGTATCTATCTATCTGTCTATCTAAGAATATATATATATATATATATATATATATATATATATATATATATATATATATATATCAATCTGAGTATGTGTATATCTAAATACTTATGTTCATATCTATCTGTCTATCTATCTATTATCTATCTGAGTATATTTATATATATATATATATATATATATATCAATCTGAGTATGTTTATTTCTATCTATGCTCATATGTATGTATATAAGTATCTATCTATTATTTATATCTATCAATATGAGTATGTTTATATCAATCTTTTTTCATATCTATCTATCTATCTATCTGAGTATATTTATATATATCTATCTATAAATCTGAGTATGTTTATATCTATTTATTTTATTCATACCTATCTATCTATCTGAGTATATATATATATATATATATATATATATATATATATATATATATATATATATATATCAATTTGAGTATGTTTATATATATCTGCCTATGTTCATATCTATCTATCTATCTATCTATCTGTCCATCTATCTGTCTGAGCATATTTATATATATGTACCTATCATTCTGAGTATATTTATATCTATGTTCATATCTATCTATCTATCTATCTATCTATCTATCTATCTATCTGAGTATATTTTTATATATATATATATATCAATCTGCGTATGTTTATATCTATCTACCTATATTCATAACTATCTATCTATCTGAGTATACATATATATATATATATATATATATATATATATATGTATATATATATATATATATATATATATACATATATATATATATATATATATATATATATATATATATATATATATATATATATATATATATATATATATATATATATATATTGCATATATTAGTTTACCCGTATGGGTAGACCCAAAGAGGATAAAATCCAGAGAGCTCAATTTAAATCAGAGCTAATAATTTAAATAAAAATAAAAACAGACCACTTTAATGCTCCATGTAATAAATTATTTCACCACGGCCCTTTTAAAGGAGCGCGGATCATCAGACTTTCTCACTCTGAGTATGTTCATATCTATCTCCCCATGTTCATATCTATCTATCTATCTATCTATCTATCTATCCATCTATCTAATTATCAAACTAACAAAAATATTTCCCTTTTAACCATTGAAAGTTTTAAGGATAGGGTGTATCTCGTTTCCACTCTGATCTTTTATTTTAGTCCCCAGTTAAATACATGTCGTATTAAACATAATGTTGCTTCGTACACAGCATACTAATATACTCCGTTTACTTGACTACGTACAGAAATATTAAATAATTCACCCAACTCAGAAAAGCAAAGAGCACAGATCATAGAATGTATGAATATGATTTTCCAATGTTTATCTATTTCTTTAAAAAAAAATGTTCCATTATTTGTTGTTGTTCGCGATGTCTGACTCTACGGTCGTTATTTATTCTCTTCTTTCCTGGCAAGATGGTGTGAATTCTGAAACCAAAGTGCAAACAATAAAAGCATTAACGAACAGAAGTTACACAGCATAGAATATAAAATTAAGAAAAAAAGAACAACAAATATTTAAACCGGCTTGGTCAAGGCTAAGGCTAAATTACTTTTCTTCCCTGACAATAATTTCAGTTTTTCTGTTATTTTTATCAACAGAACAAGCGAAATAATAGAAAAAACGTTTCTCATGTTTTTTTTTTAATGTGTGTTGTTGATATTTCTCATACGAAATTTAAAGGTGTTTTCTTCTTATCTCCATTTGATATTATTCAATATTTTTCTTCCTTTATTTGTCTCTTTCTTTCTTTCTTTCTTTTTTCTTTCTTTCTTTCTTTCTTTCTTGTTTCCACATTTCCTTTAATTATTTCATTTATTTTATTCTTTTTCTCTTCATATTTCCCTGTCTTTCTATCTATCTATCTATCTACCTATGACAGGCTTAGCATTATCTATCTATCTATCTATCAATCTATCTATCTATCTATCTATCTATCTATCTATCTATCTATGTTTATATCTATCTACTTTTATATATACCTGAGTATGTTTATATCTATCTATCTATTTATATCTCTATCTGAGTATTTTCATATCTATCTATCTATCTGCCTATCTATCTATCTATCTATCTGAGTATATCTATATATATATATCAATCTATCAATCTGAATATGTTTATATCTATCTACCTTTGTTCATATCTATCTATCTATTTATCTATCTATCTATGTTTATATCTAATTACTTGCATATATATTTGAGTATTTTCATATCTATCTATCTATATTTATATCTATCTATTTATATATCTGAGTATTTTCATATCTATCTATCTATCTGTCTATCTATCTATCTGAGTATATTTATATATAACAATCTATCCATCTGAGTATGTTTATATCTATATACCTTTGTTCATATCTATCTAACTATCTATCTATCTATCTATGTTTATATCTATCTTCTTATATATATATCTATGTTCATATCTAACTATCTATCTATGTTTATATCTATCTATCTTCTTATATCTCTATCTGACTATTTTCATATCTATCTATGTAGCTATCTAGCTATCAATGTTTATATCTATCTATTTATATACTGAGTATTTTCATATCTATCTAT
>OZ038499.1:25998987-26023987 GCA_964036315.1 Acanthosepion esculentum
TTGTTTTACGGCATATCAACCTCAATGGGTTATTTAATGCCAACAACATTTTTAGGATAGATTCGTATGAATGGAACATTTATTCTTTGGTCTAGATTAGTTAGGTTTATTTTGTTTTACGGCATATCAACTTCATTGGGTTATTCAATGCCGACAGCATTTTTAGAATAGATTTGTATGAATAGATTATGTAGTCTTTGGTTTAGATTGGTTTGGTTTATTTTGTTTTACGGCATATCAACCTCAATGCGTCATTTAATGCCGACAACCTTTTTAGGATAGATTCGTATGAATAGAATATCTATTCTTTGGTTTAGATTGGTTTGGTTTATTTTGTTTTACGGCATATCAACCTCAATGGGTTATTTAATGCCGACAAGATTCTTATTTCTGGTAATATTTTTTTCTACAAAAATGTTTTACTGAAAATATATATTGTTTTTCCAAAATGTATTGCTAGTAATAATTTTTTCCTTAAAGAATTCATTGCTAGTTTTTTTTTTGTTTTTTTGCAAAAATGTATTGCTTGTATTAAAACCTATTTTTACGCTTACATACAGTTTTGACTCCAGTTTTGGGGGGAACTATATGCCCATAGTTGGGACCATAGCAATTGCAACAACTATCAGGTTTAGTCATAAATAATTTACGTTTTTGTTTATCAACTTTATTCTTCAAAAAGCTAATTACGATTACATATTATTCAATTTTTCTGTCACTATTATTTGCAATGCTCTTGTTGCCACTTATCTGCCAGCTCTTTCGTGTCAAATTCTACAAATGTTTGATCTGAGAATGTTTTCTGACGGACACTTGAATCTGCTTTTCATTAGAAAATGGTTTCAACTCATCAAACCGTTTTGCAGTGATAAAAAAACATTTAGTATAAGGCCAGTTGAATGTGTCAGGAGGAGAAGAGAACAAACGCGTTCCAAATTTGTTCCTATCTTTCGACCCAAATCAATGGACACATTCCTCGCTGCTAGACGTAAACATGTGCTTATTTATGTTTCATTGCGTCTTAAGAATTCGAAATGAATAATGCTCCAACGATCTCACCATGTGCACAAAATTAGCTTTCTTCCATGGAGCGCAGATTATGGTATAATTTGTAGAAATTTATCCTTGTCAAACAGCTTGTTTTTGCGCTGAACTCTGTCGTATGTTAGTATACTCTAAATGTACTGGACACGGCATAAATATTTACCCATTATCTAAACATAAAAAGGTTAATTTTCAGATTAGAACCCTCGCAAATGACTTGATAAATTTGATAAAATCTACCGTTTTGGATTATTGACAGTAAAAGTTCGTATTCATTCGCGTCGCTGGCGGCTGTCATTACTGGTGTTGTTTGCATACATTCGCCGCGGAACAGCTATGAGTGAATAGTTGTTTTGATTATTGCGCATGCAATAAAGTTCTCTTGCGCAGTAATTGAGACAAGATGAGACGAGTAATATCAGTAAAAAATAAGTAAGTTCTCTTCCGCGCATAGATTTTCGCAGCGAATGTATACAAACAACATCAGTAATGGCTGCCGCCAACGACGCGACTTAATCCGAACTTTTTCAGTCGATAACTTCAAAACGGTAGATTTTATCAAATTTATCAAGTCATTTTCGAATGAAGTATGTACATTTACACCTAAGTGTAAGTATTCAAGAAATGTTTTATTACAAATTGAGCGTGGGGCTAATCTTCAAATTAACCCATAAAAAATTATTGATTAATTAAATATAAATTGAAACATACCTATTCGTAGGAATAGTTTCAAATTTTGCATAAAGCTTCCTAACATTCTTTTGTTCTGTTGCTTATTAATTATGGCGACTCAAACAACGTCTGATCAAAATGTAAAATTGAAAATGGTTGGTATGAAAAATGTTGAGTATTTGCAGAAAAAAAAATGCGTGGAAAGTACTTCCCATATTAACATAATAATTACATATATAAGATTTTTTAATGATATTAAGGAAAAATGTATTTATTATTGAATATAAAATGGGAGATTGATATTCTGTTGTTATTAAGTAAAAAAAATGATTATCAACAATTTCTACATATTAATATATATATATATATATATATATATATATATATATATATATATATATATTTTGTTGCAGTTTCTTAAGATTATGAGACCGTCGTCCCTGTAGAGTCCTCTGTCATTTCTATCTATTATTTTGCTTAGTTCGTATAGTAACTAAATACCTACGATTTCGCATGTCTCTGCACCGTCATATATAATGATATATAACGATAAAAAAATGAATAAAAAATAATATATTCCGTTACTTAAAAATCGAAAACCAAAAAGAGAAAATATACAGTGTAACAAATAAATAACAACAAGTATAATAAATTGATCTAAATACATCCAAATATATAAATAAACTAACAACCGATACCGATAAACTAGCCGTTTAGAAAAAACAAATAAAGATAATTAATCCGAATAAATAAATTAAAAACTGTTCCCGCCAAATTAATAGTCAGAACAAACCACAACAATCAACTCCAAAATTCAACAAATAGCTTTATCTCCCCAAACAAAAACAAAACAATTAAATAAGCTATATAAACAATTTTTTATTACGTTAATAAAAACACCGATCAAAATAAAAATAATAAATATATAAGATAAAAAATAAAAACAAAAATAAATAAAAATTAGCAACATAATTTGACGCAAATAAATAAACAAATAAACGACTTCCGTTAAAATAACCGCCAAAATAGACTACTCACAATAAGCTATATAAACAAATTTTTACTACGTTAATAAAAACACCGATCAAAATAAAATAAAAATAAATAAATATATAAGATAAAAAATAAATATAAAATTAAATAAAAACAAGGAAAATAATTTGACACAAATAAATAAATAAACAAATAAACGACTTCCGGTTCAATAACCGCTAAAATAGGCTACAATGCACCACTGTCCCGTATATATAAATAGCCGAGAAAAATAACAGGACTCGAGGCCTGACGATTGCATCTAGCATGAAACAGACTGTCGCCTCTAAGTGTCGACTTCTATGTTCACTTTTATATACATGCATATATATATATATATATATATATATATATATATATATATATATATATATATATATATGGGTGTGTGTCTGTGTGTATTAAAACTATAATACCAGTAAGGACATCACCTTTCTTTTTAGGGCATAAATAAATTATTATCAAAAAAAGTATGCTGGATATAGAATGGTGGACGGTATATTGTTATTAAATAAGAAACATATCCCCAAAGAATTACTAGATATTAATGTAAGAAATGGTCGAAGAGCCACTAAGAGGTTTGTTGAATGAAGTGTGGGATACGAAGGTAGGAGAAAAAAGTCGGAAGTGATGATTATGGAGATAGGGAGGATAGATAAAGATTGTAGAACTCAGGGAAGTATCTACTAAGGAGCATTGACTTTGATCCACACTAGTTGCTGCATATTTGTGGCCGTGTACCGAATCTAATTTACGCTTAGTAAATAACTATCAACTGATTCCCCATTTGCATACATTTCACGCAGCCTCTGTAATGAAATACCAAAATTGAGCTTCCACTAAAATTCTACCTTTTATATATGGATTTCAAAAATGAGGATTTATTATCATTAACTGACACTGCCGATTCTGCTGCTGTTACTATGAAGAGAAGAGAAACTTCAAATGAAAAGAACTATCCACGTTTATTTATTTATTATTTTTCTTTTGTTTTTTACTTGTTTCCTCTTTCACAAGGCCCGGGTGCCACTCGAGTTAGAGAGTTACTTTAAGATGTAATTAGTGTGGATAGTAGTGGAAGATAATTGCTAACCCTAGCCTTGAACAGGTTACGATTGTAGTGATCAGGGAACATCCTCTTGGGAGTTGGCTCCTACTCTCTGTAACCCCTTGCGTGCTAGTGGCACTCCTGCCTTGATTGGGGTGAAAAGTTTTTTTTTTTTTAAATCCTAGAAATTCAAACAGTAATAATAATTGGTAGATTATTTACACTGGAAAGTAAGTGATAACCTCTTCGTAATTCTGGTATTTTCTTTAAGCATCCAACCCCAAGCAAGGCGGGAAGCCACTAGCACGCAAGGGGTTACAGAGAGTTGGAGCGAAAGCAAATAGGAGTGATAGAGTAAAGGATAAAGAGAAGGATAGGGGGTAGATCAGGGCATCTGGAGACGTCGATTGACATTACATTTGAATAGTTGGAGATTATAGCTATCAGGGAAACAGGAAAAGAGGAGGGAGTTCCACAGGCGAGAAGTGCGAGACATAAAGCTATTGGAGTAGAAGAGACGGCTACATTTAACAGTTTCGACAGTGAAAGGGTGAGAGCGAGATGCCAGTCTAGTAGAACGCTTAAATTCATGAAGTTTGGGAACCAGCGAAAGCAACTCATCGGAGCAGTTACAGTGGAACGTATTGGTAAAGAGGGAAGCAACGGCACGTATTCTCAATATTCTGGCTTTCTTCAAGAAAACCATCATCTGACCGGTTCCAAATATTCCCTAATTCCAGATATATTTAATCATTTTAGTAGGGTCCTCAGTACTTTCATAAGTACTGGTAAGATTACCCGCTTCAGGTAAGAGAGAATTCAATTTTGATACCATTAACAGTTAAACATATCGAAAAAAATAAAGGGAGTTCCAATAACTTGGACTGATTTTAAATGTGAATTAAGTTTAAGCGTCTAATGCTCTTTTTTTTTTCTTTTTCTTTCAGATTCAACAACTTAAGTCTTTGGCAGTTTCAATCATGGAAAGATTAACAATCAAACAACGTGTTAAAGTTTCAAGAGTGCAGTTGGAAAAATCGTTCATAAATTTAAACAAACTGGGTCGGTGGTAGATGTGAAAACACCATTGCGTGCTTGTGTTCGCCGTTCAGCTGAAAACCTTGCTGCAGTTCACGAGAATATGACCGAAAATCCAGATAAATCTATTCGTCACCGCGTGCAGGAATTGAACCTCTCCACAACAATGTTACATCGTTTCCGATTGCACTCTCGGTTGGTCAATTGTGTTGACCAAAAAATCGCGAAATGAAGTTCTGTTTGAACGTCCATTTTCATAATAAGCTTCCATAACTTTGAAGCGTTTTTTGATTGTTAATCTTTCCATGCTTTAAATTGCCAAAGACTTAAGTTGTTAAATCTGAAAGAAAAAGAAAAAAATCATTATACGCTTAAACTTAATTCACATTTAAAATCGGTCCAACTTATTGGAACAGACTTTTTAACAGGAAGTAAAAGCAGTGTATTAACAATCTGACATTATGAAATATTTCAGAGTTATGACAAAGGTGAGGACTATTTTTTATTCACGTGGAGATCCGCCTCTTGTTACTTTTGCATTATGTGAGATACGGATGCGTTACCGATAAATGCATAAAACCATATTCTCGGATTGATTTTCAAGATTATATTAAGAGAAATATTGCGGAAGATTCGATTTGAGGCTTCGATTAACAATTTAGTTTAACCGACCTATGAATTCGATGTAAGGTTGTACAATAGGCTCTGCAATCAAAAATTATCATTATTATTATTTTATTTCTATTCATATTACTATGAATTTAAAAAATCCAGATCGAGAATATTTTTTTAAATTAGATTTTATAAAAGTTAATAAAGGGGTCCAGTTTTCTATTTAAACTCACCGTAAATTGATTCTCTTTCATAAGCCAAAAGAAATATTCTCATATGAAATGTTTTCTAAAAATGTAAGAGAAAAAAATCGATATTTGTAATCTGTATTGCTTGATTGATAGTGATACATAAAAAATACTCCAGATTAAGAATTTCAATTTTTTGTCTATATTTCTGAGGTATTATGTACACTATTTACATCATTCGGACTATTGTTCTCATATTTGTCGCCATATTTATTACAAAGTTTCGGCCCTTCAGTATCTGTCTATATTTCTAAGATTAGGTATTATGTACATTATTTACATTATTCGGAATATTGTCCTCATATTTGTCGCCATATTTATTACAAAGTTTCGGCCCTTCAATATCTGTCTATATTTCTGGGATGAGGTATTATGTACACTATTTACATCATTCGGACTATTGTTCTCATATTTGTCGCCATATTTATTACAAAGTTTCGGCCCTTCAGTATCTGTCTATATTTCTAAGATTAGGTATTATGTACACTATTTACATTATTCGGAATATTGTCCTCATATTTGTCGCCATATTTATTACAAAGTTTCGGCCCTTCAATATCTGTCTATATTTCTGGGATGAGGTATTATGTACACTATTTACATCATTCGGACTATTGTTCTCATATTTGTCGCCATATTTATTACAAAGTTTCGGCCCTTCAGTATCTGTCTATATTTCTAAGATTAGGTATTATGTACATTATTTACATTATTCGGAATATTGTCCTCATATTTGTCGCCATATTTATTACAAAGTTTCGGCCCTTCAATATCTGTCTATATTTCTGGGATGAGGTATTATGTACACTATTTACATCATTCGGACTATTGTTCTCATATTTGTCGCCATATTTATTACAAAGTTTCGGCCCTTCAGTATCTGTCTATATTTCTAAGATTAGGTATTATGTACATTATTTACATTATTCGGAATATTGTCCTCATATTTGTCGCCATATTTATTACAAAGTTTCGGCCCTTCAATATCTGTCTATATTTCTGGGATGAGGTATTATGTACACTATTTACATCATTCGGACTATTGTTCTCATATTTGTCGCCATATTTATTACAAAGTTTCGGCCCTTCAGTATCTGTCTATATTTCTAAGATTAGGTATTATGTACATTATTTACATTATTCGGAATATTGTCCTCATATTTGTCGCCATATTTATTACAAAGTTTCGGCCCTTCAATATCTGTCTATATTTCTGGGATGAGGTATTATGTACACTATTTACAATATTCGGACTATTGTCCTCATCTTTGTCGCCATATGGCACAGTGGATAAAGTCGTTATTTAGATCCCGTGACAGGACCCAAAGAGTATGAGTTCAATACCTTGTTAAGGCGGTGGAGAACTTGGAGACGGGAATTTAAAGGAGATATCTGATAACTGATATCCATTCGACATGGCACGTGGAACTAGAACAGTCTACCCCAGTGAGCGAAATAAAGGGTTCAGTTTGACATTCCAACCACCTAAAGAAGGCTGGCGCGTACAGCGGCCAAACGTTGTGATAAATGTGGCGACGATGATGAGGACAATAGTCCGAATAATGTAAATAGTGTTCATGTTTTGTTTTGTTTTTTGTTTTTTACATTATAAGAAACCATGTGAAATGGTCATATTTTGTTTCGTCATTCGTAGAGGAACAAATTAACAAAGAATATACATAACAAATGACACCGCTTATTAACTTTTATAAATTCTAATTTTAAACATTAATATTGGTGATTTCAATCGTTTAATCTCCGATTAACTTTCATAATTCTTTCTGTGTTCTTTCGTGATCTTAGTCCGAGGTATGGCGATAAACTCCATCCGGCAGCAAGATCTATGATCGGGATACTGAAGATTTTGAGGAGTGTGGGCCCACCTCATACCTGCTGTTGTTGCCAGGTCCACCTGTTAGTGTCTCCGCTATGGGCAAATAGTGAACCCTGAAACATTATGAAAATCTAAAAATACATTTTTTATAGTAAAAATATCAGCAATACATTAATATATATATATATATATATATATATATATATATATATATATATATATATATATATATATATATATATATATATATTACCAACGATACAAATTTATAATAAAATTTACAACAATACATTTTTAGGGCAGGATAACCATCAATAAATAAATTAGTAAAATGACCAACAAAACATTTTATCTGTAGTTGAATTCATTCTATTGTATTCAAAATATTTAGATTCTGGCTTTAAATAACATACAGAGGTTGATATGTCGCTAAAGAAAATCAAGCCATCAACATGAAGAGAACTCTTTCCTGATATTAATACAGATAATATCCAACAATGTCCAACATGAAATCAAACTGTATTCCAAAACAATTTTTTAAGCAAAATTACCCCACGCAAGGCGGGAGTGCCACTAGCGCACAAGGGGTTACGGAGAGTGAGAGCAAAAGTAAATAGGAGTGTCTGCGGAAATGATATAGAGAAGGACGGGGACCAGGATCAAGACATCAGAAGATGTCGATTGACATTACATTTGAATACATGAACATTATAGCTATCATGGAAGCAAGTAGGAGGAAGGGTGTTCCACTCGGGAAGTGCGAGATAAGGTGTTGGAGTAGAAGAGTCGTTTATATTTAACCGTTTCGACAGTGAAAGGGTAGGACCGAGATGCCAAATCAGTAGCACCCTTAAATTCATGCAGTGTGGGAACCAGTAAAAGTAGCTCATCAGAGCAGTTGCCATGAAAATAGTTGTATAAAAGACAGAGGGAAGCCACACCTAGTCTGTGAGAGAATGACTGTAGACGAGATGCCAGATAAGGATCTATCACATTGCGCATCCGTCTCTGGATTTTGTCGAGATGAACAGCGCTGGCACCAGACAGTATATAGCAGCAGTATTCAATGCAAGGACGAACGGTTGATTTGTAAATTTGAAGGATGGTCTCAGGCGAGAAAAAATCCTTCTGGCGCGACACAGAGAACCAACTTTCCTTGTGGTAGCTGAAGCTATTGATTCAATGTAGTTGTTCTACCTGAGGTCAGTTGAAAGCGTGAAACCAAGATGCGCTCTCGTAGAATTGGGCATCAGACATTTTGATTGGAGGCAGGGAGTGTTCGCTATGGTGGGTAAGTGAGAGCAGTTTCATTTTGGAGGCATTAAATTTTACAAGCCATTTCCTGCCCCAGTCAACCACAGACTGGAAGTCAATTTCGAGACCAACGACAAAAGAAAATGCACATATCACCGCCTCTTGTAATTATGTCCACACAAACATCTATATGCACAAAAGCTGAGTATTATCTACCATGTATTCAATTGTGAAAGCAGAATAACATACCGTATTTTTATAAGTTCAAAACTTACAAGAAAATTAAATTTCGGCATTAAATAAACAATAAGGTGTTGATATGTCGTTAAACAAATAAATCAATATTCGTGATCTGAAGTGTTTAATCTTTAGTTATATGGAACAAAAAACATTTTGAAAGAATGATTGTTTTGTGATCGCAGTGCTTATTGCAGAAGTTCACTCATGGATGGAAGCGTGAAATGAAACGGTAACGCTAACCGATACGTTTGCATTCATTTGATGCATAACGAAAGCTCTTTTCCTGTTAAAAGTGCGGAGGAAACTGGTGTGAATGTCTTTTGAAAAGTTGAGAGATTTTGCGAACTGATAAGTGAAACGAAAAGGAAACTGATACATCGCGGTGCGACCGTACTCATAAAGAATCAAGGTCAGACCAGAAGACTTTCCGATTGAGTTACCAGTCTTCTTGCTAAGTGGAAATTTCAGCCTTCCCAAATGGAAAGGCAGTCAAAAAAAAAAGACCATGAATGATAGTGATGGTTAATGGGCTCCAAGAAGTGGAAATGCATATATATATATATATATATATATATATATATATATATATATATATATATATATATATATATATATATGTATAATAATATATATATATATTTGTATAATAATTTATATATATATATAATATATATAAAATAAATATATATATATATATAAAATATATATATATACATATATATATATATATATATATGTGTGTGTATATATAATATATATATATATATATATATTCGTGTGTGCGTGATTCGCTACTTTTCAAAGTAAAAGGCCATGAATGATAGTGATGGTTAATGGGCTCTCTCATTGTGAGGATACACTGATGCGGTTCATTCTTTGAGGTATGTAACATTCATATCTGACCTCGTTTCTAAGAAGTGAAAACGCATACATATATATATATAAATATATATATATATATATATATATATATATATATATATATATATATATATATATGCGTGTGTGTGTATGTGATTCGGTACTTTTCAAAGTTGACTTCCGAGGTGACAACAGAAAGTCAATATCTCGCAGGTAATAGCTGCATTACTTGGCAAGTTAGTTAAGGTAGAATATATTTTATGAATAGCACTGATGTAGATACTTAGGGCAAACACGGGTTTCATGTCTTTTCCCTTAGATTATTAGGATTGCACATGTGTAATTTCAATCGAAATTTCAAACTGGGGTACCAATTCCATGTTTGTAATTTGCACCTGAAGAAAAAAAAATCCTGGGAGTAGCCGAGTGCTTTGAACATTTTCTTTCCGATCAGGAGACCCACGTTAAAATCTCACCATGTTCGATTTATCAGGTAGGTGACTACTTGAAGTTATCGGTCTAAGGAGGCGATGCAAGCGTGCGGTACCTTTGAAAAGTCCTTGAAAATCATACCAGGCGCTGGCCCAAGTATGAAGTCATCGGGCCAGAGGGAATGACTGAACCGAGATTGTATAAACTACTGATCATGACAGGTTATGGGCACTTACACAGAAATTGGAACTAAGATCCGCTGGGTACAGTTTCAGTATTAACAACAGGTGGGCGATAGAGTTATTAAACAAGCATAAATGTGCTTGAGTAGGAGTCTGCAACAGGGATTGGCTAGTAAGTGGGTGTGCTTGTGAGTTGAGTGTAACTTGCCATTATATATATATATATATATATATATATATATATATATATATATATAAAAATATATATTTGTGTGTGTGTGTGTGTGTGTGTGTGTACACATTATCCCTCACCGCTGGCACGACTCGGAGTTTCATGCACAACGAAATCTTCAGGCATTGAGTATGACTGTTACGCAATTTGAATTTCAGTATATCTGGTTATCACAAGGACACCTCCAGGCGGTGTAATGGTTAGCAAGCTTGTCTCGCTAGAACAATTACGACTGATACCCCCTCCATTCGGCCTTGTGCCACATCTAAGCTACGCTTGGAAAATCACTATCTTGTTATCCCAATGTTAGCGTAGTTATATATTATGCTGGGATTACAGTTTTCTTTTTTAATTAATATATATATATATGGCAATTAAAATAAGCGGTATTTATATATGTATACAAAAATAAGAAATTATTTTCGAAAATTCAAAAAACTTATTTTTGAGTGCTGAATATTCATTTTTTTAAAATTTTTTTCTTAATTAAAGTGAGATTACTTGTTCTTATATATATATATATATATATATATATATATATATATATATATATATATATATATATATATATATATATAGTTGTATATTTAGGCAGCAATCCTTCTTTTATGCAAGTTTCATTAAAAACGACAGACAAGGTACTACGGTTAAGTTTTTTATTTAATTTTTCTTGTGTACGAACAAGAGATTTCTTTGCTGGACAAAGGGTGTGTAAGAACTGTCCAAATGTTTTATTTTTCCGAGCACTTTCGGCTATACCTTTAGCCATTATCAAGGATGATTTGATTTTTCAGACTTAATTGAGTGTGTGCATTATGTATATGTCTTAGTGTGTAGTGGTGGTGTTTTAATTTCCGAATACGGTTAGCACGTTGGGGCTTTGTTCATAGTTAATATTGTTAAGGGTAGGGACATTTGGACAGTTCTTACATACCTTTGTCCAGCAAAGAAAGGTCTTGTTCGTACACAAGAGAAATTAAATAAAAAACTTAACCGTAGTACCTTGTCTGTCGTTTTTAATGAAACTTGCATATATATATATATATATATATATATATATATATATATATATATATATATATATATATATATATATATTAACATTAAAAAATAAAGCGCATTTTCGCATTTTCCATTAAAAATTCATCTGGATCAACATATTTCAGCAGATATTTATTTTTATGCCTGTATGTAACTATCAATTCATTTATTTTGTTTAATAATCTAGGGTAAAATGTTTCGAGATAACTAATTTTTCAACAAGATACGTTACATTTATTTCCCGTATCGTTATAAGATTTTTTTTTTTTTTTGTTGAAGCTTATCACCCCAAGCAAGCCTGGAAGCCACTAGCACGCAAGGGGTTAGAGAAGGTTTGGAGGAAGAGCTGATACGAGTGGTAAACGAGAGGATGTGGAGAAAGATAGTGGATCGATCAAGGCAAGGGGGTTACAGAAGACTTGGAGCGAGAGCAGATAGGAATGAAAGGTGAAAGGATGTGGAGAAGGGAAGTGGATAGATCAAGGCAACTGGAGATGTCGATTGACGTTACACTTAAATAGTTGGAGATTGTATTTGTCAGGGAAACAGGAATAAGGAAGGGAGTTCCACAGGCGAGATATGCGAGACATGAAGCTATTGGAGTAGAAGAGACGTCTACATCTAACAGTTTCAACGGTGAAGGGGTGGGAACGGGATGCTAGCCTCGTAGGACGTTTTTAAATTCATGAGGCCTAGGAACCAGCGAAAGCAGATCATCGGAGCAATTACCGTGAAAGTATTTGTAAAAAAGACAGAGCGAGGCAACGTCGCGTCTGTGAGAGAGCGACTGCAGACGAGATGACAGATCAGGGCCAATTACATTGCATATCCGTCTCTGGATCTTATCAAGAACCCTGAGGCAAACAGCAGGGGCTCCAGACCATATATGGCAGCAATACTCCATGCAAGGGCGAATGGGCGATTTATAGATTTGGAGGATCGATTCCCGGGAGAAATATATATATATATATATATATATATATATATATATATATATATATATAACTATACTCGTGTCGAAAAACCTTCGAATTCTTGATTTACCAATAGTTAAATCAATCTCGAAGGGAAAATAAAAGGTTTTAAAAAAGAAAGAGCCAGGAACATGAAAGTCTGTCGAAAATAAATGCACAGATACAGGTTCAAGGCCCAAAGAAAAAACCCCGATACGAGTAGACAACTAACTAAAGAGCTCGATACAAACGGTGAGCAGACCTATATATATATATATATATATATATATATATATATGTGTGTGTGTGTGTGTGTGTGTGTGTGTGTGTATTTACACACGCTCTATCTCTGATATTGAGCACTTTATCCCATAACTATAGCACACTATAAGACTATATTTCTTCAAATATATATATATATCTATATATATTCCCCAGTAGCAGAACACTTCAATAGACCACGACATTCGATAGATAATTGCAAATGTATATTGATAGACTCAAATTTTAGCACTACATACATACGAGGGAAAAAAGAGAAATACTGGATTTTAAAATTAAACACATATAAACTAGGGTTAAACAAAGACTTGGGTATTCTAAATCTGTATAAATATTTCAATAGTTAAAATATTTCTTCAAAAAATTTCTTTAGATATGGTAAAAAATCCTTTTTAAACAATAACCAAAACACCAGATGTCCGTTAAAGAATCAAACACAATCCTGTTACACACCACGTGTCGTCCGAGTCTAAAAACAAACACACAAACACAGTAATTTAAGTACAACACACATACGAAAAAAAAAAAGAAAAATACTGAATTCTAAAATTAGACACATATAAACTAGGTGTAAACAAACACGTGGATATTTTAAATCTACATAAATATTTCAACAGTTAAAAATATTTCTTAAAATATATCTTGAGTTATGGTCAAAAAACCTTTTAAACAACATTTAAGACACTATCATCAGTCTTCCGCCAAAAATTCAAACAAAGTCGCATTGCACATCACGTGACATGCATGCATGACGACAAACGCTGTAAACAAACACTGTAAACAAACACACAAACACAGTATCTCATTTGATTTCTGAGGAAAGACCTAGGTGGTCTGAAATATTAAATAAATAAATATATATAAAAGCACAGAAATAAATACTTTCATAAAAAAAACACCCAATTTTGTTTCATTTATTTTATCCAGATATTATATACATATCAAGAAAGTATACGTGGCCTCTCATGCTATATATATATATATATATATATATATATATATATATATATATATATATATATATATATATATATATATATATATATATATATATATATATATTGTGAACAATAGTGAACAATAAAAAATATTAAAAAATTAAAATCTACAGGCACACTGGGTTTTAATATTAATATTCTTTCATTTTTATTATTATTTCATTAGATTCCTCGATTAGTTTCGGCCATCATGGCCATCATTAGGAGAAAGACACTTATGCTTGCTGGTAGTAATGAACTACAGAAATATATATATATACAAATATACAAACAGAAAATTCATTAAATAATTTTCGGTCTTAATCCACCCTAATATGTTATCAATGTTTACGTTAAGGTACGTTTCGTGAGCAGATATGATCATTCGGGGAAGTTTGTCGAAGATTTGTTGTTTATATACAGTGATTGTGACTTTGCTAACCAGACGTTTTCTTTGTAGCTGTGTGTTATAGTACATCAGATCAAATGACGGTTCCGTATAAGACACACGTTCGATTCCTGTTGGAAGACACATATTGTCTAGGAAATGTGTTACTGATAATAATATATTGCTGATAACGTTTATTCCGCAAAAAACTTTACTACTGGTGTTAAAAACCTATTTTTACATTTTCATTGTGTTTGGGGGTTAACAATTCTCCAACCCCGGGTCAGGGTGAACCTGGGATACCAGAAATTAAAACCTCCTGAATAGAGGTTTTGATGTCGGATGTAGTTTGTCGTCTTACCCAGGACGCGGATGTAGTTTATCGTCATACCGTGGATGGGCGAAACATTTTAAGAAAGGGTGTGACACTATGAGTTGGATATATGCGCACGCGTGTGTGTGTGTGCGCCCGCACATCTGTGTGTGTGTATATATACACCCCCACATCTGTGTGTGCGTGCGCGCGCACACATATGTGCGAGAAGATTAGTTATATTTGACCTGGGTATCAAACTTCAAGACCCAATGACTAGATTAGGAATCTAGATAAAAACATGTTTTGGACGTATGGCCAAAAGGATAGATGAGTGTTAAGTACTTGTCAAAATACGAAGATACTGAACTGGTCAAAACTTAAAAGGGTCTGAATTTAATGTCCCTGAATCGGAGTCAGCTAGGCTAAGAAATATTTTTATGTCCACTTTCTTCAAAGGGAGAAATGGTCATGAAAAAGTTATGGGTTTATTCGTGGGTGTCCCTTGTCCGGAAATGATGAAAGAGGATTCTGCATATATACGGGAGCGCTTTGGGCCACGAGTTAGTGAGACTTAGTTTAGGTTCGAGGAAGGTTGATTTAGGCCGGAGCACGTAACATCGAAGAGCGACCCATTAGCAGCCGGACATTGTTAGTTAAGATATATATATTTTTTCGCCAGCCGAGAATCAGCCCAGAGTTATCATCCACAAAAAGGTCACACGACTTCCTCCTCTTTTCGTCCTACCCAAGTTTCTAGTTGTGTTTTTCTTTTGCCTGTGAGCCTGCCTCTCACTCGATCCGCCGCACAGAAATTCTACGACGTGGGGTCTATATCTTTGTGCAACGAGTTGCAGAGGTGGGTAGTCTCACAAGGGTGGAAAATTAAACAACGTAATCCGAACGCAAATTGGATTAGCAAAAGTTGCATTCCAAATACGAAACAACGTACTAAAAAAGAGATAATATTTAGTTATTAAAAAAAAAGTGTACCAGGCTATGTGATATCCGTCCTCTTTTATGACCGTAAGTTCTGAACAATCTCTCCACAATTTCGACCAATGATATCCATTCTAGGCAGATTGATTGATTGATTTCTTTTACCAATCTTTTTTCAACCAATGAGATACATTCCACGTAGTTTAATTAATGTATTTCTTTTACTTAATTTCATCCAATCCGATCTAGTCTAGGCAAATTTATTGATCGATTTCTTTTACTTAATTTCAACCAATAAGATCCGTTCTATGCAGATTAATTGATTTCTTACTCAAAAGTTTTGCTTGTATTTAAAGCCAAAAATATTTTTAGATGGTAAGAATTGTTGCTAGATAAGTACGATTTTTAGTGATATAAGTTCTACTAATTAACCCATAGCTGGTGGAAGAAGAGGTGGATTCCAATATTTCCAAAAGGTATATGCACCCAAGTGAATAAAATAAACCCGACTAGAATTAGAATTTCGAGCCGTTATCCATTAACGCAAGCAGTACATCTGAATTTACAGCCTCTGGTATCTTCAAGCGGGCACCTATCTAAGTACTGATCAGGCTCGACGTTGCTTAACTTTAGTGATCTTACGAAAAACGGTTTAAGCGTGATATGGCCCTTCAGTATGTGTCTATATTTCTGTGATGATGTATTATGTACACTATTTACATTATTCGGACTATTATCCTCATCTTTGTCGCCATATTACAACGTTTCGGCCCTTCAGTATGTGTCTATATTTCTGTGATGATGTATTATATACACTATTTACATTATTCGGACTATTGTCCTCATCTTTGTCGCCATATTTATTACAACGTTTCCGCCCTTCAGTATGTGTCTATATTTCTGTGATGATGTATTATATACACTATTTACATTATTCGGACTATTGTCCTCATCTTTGTCGCCATGTTTATTACAACGTTTCAGCCTTTCAGTATCTGTCTATATTTCTGAGATGATGTATTATGTACACTATTTACATTATTCGGACTATTGTCCTCATCTTTGTCGCCATACTTATTACAACGATTCGGCCTTTGTACGCTCCGGCCTTCTTCAGGAGGTTGGAATGTCGAACTGAACCGTTTATTTCGCTCACTGGGGTAGACTGTTCTAGTTCCACGTTCGTTGTTTGACATAAGGAATCAGCACATATGCTAGGCCACAAACATCTCATGAGCTGACCAAGCATAGAAATGCTTATAATATGTGAACCAGTAATATGGAGTGACAGAGAAAAGTGATAATAACAACAAAAATTGCAATATGAGCTCTGGTAAAAACAGGTTATGATAACAGCAAAAATTGCTATATGATCACTGGTAAAAAATGATGGCTGACGACATTAGGTTTATAATACCCAGAAATTCATACACAGATGTTCTCAAGGACACATGGCACAGTTTATAAAGGCGTCAGTTAGTTCCAGTGACAGGACCCAAAGAGGGTGAGTTGGAGAACTTGGAGAGGGGAATTAACGGGAGGTAACTGATAACTGACATCCATTAGACATGGGACGTGGAACTAGAACAGTGAGTGAAATAAAGGGTTCACTTCGACATTCCAACCACCTGAAGAAGGCCGGAGCGTACAACGATGTAATAAATATTGGCGCCATGAGAACAATAGTCCGAATAATGTAAATAGTGGAGATGGGATAGGATTGCGGAGTTGCGTCTTTGGGAAAGTGGCGGCATAAATGGCAAACATTCCAACTTCTTTCAAGAGTGGAATTGAAGATATACAGCTGCAATATTCCAGTTAGGGTTTAATCTGGTTCTAGTAAGTTTCGAAGGATTTAGTCACTTCCTGAAGTAACAGAAAGTACCGAACATCTTGAACAATAGATTTCTCATTGGGTGGGGGGGCGTGTGTATGCGGGTATAGGCGCGCGTATGCGTGTCTGTGTGCGTGTAAGGATATTCTGGATAGAAAATGACTGAATATTCATTTAAGTACTTCTGAAAACAGACCCACCAGAATCAATGAACTATTGACTATGAGTGAAAAAAGTTTAAAAAATAATAATATTAAGCAGAAAAGGGAGAAAAGAAAGAAAGAAAGAAAAACTATTTCTTGCATATGGAATGAGAATAAAAATGCCATTATCAAGAGAACAGGGTCCCAGAACACCAAAAGTATTGCCTCTTGACAAACGTGACGTTGTCATGGCTCTCAAAACTACTTGTCACTTTTTCTCCCTCTTTCTCTCCCCCACCCCTCTCTCTCTCTCTCTCTCTCTGTTTCTTTTAAATTTTCCGGTATCGACGCCATTTTGGAAAATAATCCTACGATCGTATTAAATTGTCCCTGCTATTAAAGGCAATAGCTTCACTCTGCTCGAAGTGACAGTTGCATTTTTCACCAAGTTCCATTCCCATAGCCTTACGAGCCTCTCTCTATCTCTCGGCTTGACGATGGATGCAAATGCAATGTCATTAACTTAGCGAGTCTATTTATGAAGGCGACAATCGATTTAAATATTCAAATCAGTGTAGCTGAGGGATAAAAGAAAATGAAAGAAGGGGAAGAAACAGGTTGCGGACAAGAAATAAATAATAGTGAGCGGAGATTTTGTGACTTAGATCCTGAAAATCGAAAACTGTGAACGACGTTGTTTTCATAAGATGGACAAGAATTAATGAATTGTTTTTAAAGTATGTCATTTTAGCATAGAGATTTCACTAGAGTAAGCAGTGTCAGCAAAGGTCTGCCATATTTGATAACTTTTACAGTCGATGAACATAGATTCTGTTCACAGAAGATATTTACTGAATTTAGCTCATATTAGTCCGGCTTAAGACGATAAATGTTGTGTACGCAGTGAGAATAAGGTTTACTAAATTAGCATTTATTTATAAATCTCAACGTAGTCGAGTACGACGCTCAAAATAGATCGATGTTATTACAATGGAAATTTACTGGTCCAAGATCAAGTAGATGCAGGACCAGTTAATATCGATCTCACAGGAAAACTAGATATTAACGGCGTCACTTGAATCTGGAACGAGATTGAATAATGGTGTACCAAGTCAGGTTCGCATTACCTTTAACAATAGCTCTTCACTTAGCTTGACTTATTTCGGAGCGAGATTAAATATTGGGGATCCTGTCAGATTCTGTTTACTAACAGGAATATCAATTCAGCTGCTGAAAGCTATTCTGGAACGATATCAAATAACACAGAACTTAGTCTGGATCGGTTTTCTAACAGTAATAGGTATTTACTTATGTTTTATGGCCCAATATCCTCGCACCCCGGTTATGGTTCAAGGTAGAACCAAGGAAGAACAACACGAACACAAGAGTAGTAAATAACAAAGATATATTACAACAGAAATATAATACAAGGAGTTGAAGGTGTTAGTATTAACTGTCAGTCTGGTTTAAAGTGAACTAATATGTCTTGACTCGTTAGGTCACAACTTATTCCTCCCTCTCTCTCAGAGATGTGCAGTATTTATGGAGTCAGGAAGAGTCCATTATCGTTATAGGTAAGTTCCCATAACACCCCACTTCCAAAGCTTTTGCGTCGCAGGGGTCTTTAGTATTTTTTTCTCTTTGGATTAATTATTAAAGGCTCTGTGACTTTTCTTTTCCTGGACGATTTTCATAGTTCAGACATTATCGGTGACTAGACAATCAACCACTCCGAAACGAGCAAACAGCTCGTGGAGGCAATTTATGGTAGTTTCCGAAGTAGGTTTTCTGCAACAAAACACTTCTGGCCATTTACTATAACTCTCTACTATGATCAAATAGTAGAAACCATCTATTAGACCTGCGAAGCCGACATGGATTCTTGACCACGGACGATCTGTCTCTGGCCAAGGCTTATGGATGATCGGCGGTGCTTTTGCTGCTAAGGAACAACCCTTGCATTTTTCCACCATATGTGTAATGTCTTGATCCATGTTTTGCCAATATACGTAACTTCGCATTAACGCTTTCATTCTGTTCTTTCCTGGGTGGCCCATGTGGAAGTCCTTTAGGATTCGTCTTGGTAGTGTTTTCGGAATTACTACCCTTTCGTTATATAATAGTACATCGTCACATCACGAAAAACTGTCTGATACATTTTTATTTTTTTCTGCAATTTTTGTTTTTGTTTCTTTTATGAATTCATCATTTATTGTTTTATTTCTTATCTCTTGTAGTGTGAAGGGGAGGTTTTGAACTGTACTACATAGTGATGTCCTGATATCTTCTTCATGCCGTAGGGCTGCGATTACGGAATCTTCCAATGGCTCCGTTTTCTTAGGTATTAGTCTGGAGAGACCATCTGCATGCCCAATTTTGTACGTTGGCAGATACTCCAAGTTGAAATTGTAGTTCAGTAAAATTGTACCCCATCTTAGCAACCTATTTGCTGTGTAAACGGGTAAACCTTTCTTCGATCCAAATATTGTTAATAACGGCTTGTGGTCCGTCTGTAAGGTAAAAAATCTACCGTAAATATATCTATGAAATCTTGTAACTGCAAAAATAATCCGCAGCCCTTCTTTTTCAATGTTTGAGTAATTTTTCTCTGTTGGTAGAAAAGTTCTTGAAGCATGCGCGATGGGCTTTATTGTCCCATCCGGCATTTTATGCAGTACACATGCCCCGACTCCATAGGCACTCGCGTCACTTGCTACTATTATTTCTAATTTTGGGTCATAGTGCGCTAAAAATAGGTCCGCGGTTAGCGTCATAATTATTTTGTCAAACGTTTTCTGGCATTCATCTGTCCACTACCAAACGTTTTCCTTCTTCAACAGTTCGTTTAGGGGTGTGCGTAATTTATGCATCTTTGGAATGAATTCTTGGTGATAATTCATTAAGCCTAAGAAGCTTTGTAATTCGGCTATGTTTTTTGGAGCTTGCATTTTTTTTATTGACGTTGCCCTTTCTGGGTCTGGTCGCCTTCCTTCTTCATCGATGATATGGCCCAGATATTTTATTTCCTTCATAAAAACATCAGATTTGTTTTCTTTCACCTTGAAACCATAGTTTTGTATTCTCCTGAAAACCTCTTGAACGCGTTCCCAGTGTTGTTCAATGTTTTTACTATTTATCAGTATGTCATCCAGGTATGCAATCGTGAAATCAAGTCCGCCTAGCATAGTATTCATTATTTGTTGAAATATTGCTGGCGCAACCTTAATCCCAAATGGTAATCTTTGGAACTTGTATAATCTATTGTGTGTGTTTATGCACAATAATCTCGAGCTTTCCTCATCTACTGGTATTTGTAGATACGCTTCGCTCAAGTCTATTTTTGAGAAAAATTTTCCTCCGTTTAATTTTGTGAACATTTCTTCTGGACTGGGTAGAGGATAGTGGTAATCCTTTACTGCTGCGTTCAATCCCGTTGAGAAATCAGTGCATACTCGTATCTCACCCGATTTCTTTTTGACGTTAACTATAGGTGCGGCCCATTGACTATATTCTGCTTTTGTCAATATACCGATTTTTTCGAGTCTATCCAACTCTTGATCTATTTTCTCTATTGAAACAAAAGGTACGTTCCTTTTCTTCTTGAAGATAGGTTGTACATTTTCTTTTATTTCTATGTTTTCTGCCATTTTTTACACCTCCCGAGGCCGGCTGAAAATACTTTGGGGAAACTCTCTTTTAGTTTCTCCTTTAATTTATCTGCCTCGGTCGATAAGCTTTTCACTTTTTGGCAGTACATACTTATTGGCAAATCCCAGAGGTCGAATTTCTGCATCCAGTCCGTTCCAAATAAATTTTCTGTGTCTCATTTTTAATTTTTGGGTCATTCCATTGAATGTCACATTTGTAATAACTTCTCCCCCAAATTTTATTTTTCACCCCGTTACCGACCTAGCAATTTTATCGGTTCTCAACATGGTTGTTTTTTCAATTTTCTCCATGTTTGTACGTTAATAATTGTTAAATCCGATCCGGAATCCAATTGTAGTCTGACTTTTCTGTTTAACATTTCTACTTGCACGTATTTTCGTATCGTCCGCTTGGTCAGTCCTAGTGACTCTTACTCTGCTTTTGCTTTCTTTCCTAGTCCAACAATGAGAACTTTTATGACCCACTTTTTTGAACGACAGACAAGTCTTAAAGCGGTATGGACAATCTTTATACCAATGCAAAGTCCCACATCAATAGCATGGACTGGGTGCTAGTTTTTTTCTGATATTGACTTTCTGAAGTAGAAAAATCTGTTTGGCCTATTTTTGAGGAGAGAAAATTGGTTTGGTTTGTTTTTGAGGAGGGACAAAAACGTGTTTGACGTTGTACTTTACGTATGTGAGCGATACCAGACTCTTCTATATCTTTCGAGTCCTTCTTTACGCTTATACATCTCTGACAGTCTTCATCCAATTTTTGTAGCGTCAATTCAGGTTCACTTTCCAGTTTTGTAAGAATTCTGGGTCTGATCTCTGCGTCTTTTGTCGAAACCAGGCCTTGAACGAATATTAAACATTTAAAGTTGTCCGGGCTGAGTTCAGATAACTTAAAGTCATCACAATGTTTGTTTACAATGGAAGCGAATGTTATGTAGTCTTCGCTGTCCTTTTTTGTTAGATTCAGACATTTGCATCTTTTGTGGAATAATGAGGTATTAGGGATGAAAAGTTCTGTTACCAGTTTTATGGCTTCCTTGATCATTAACTCATTTGTTTTCCTCGGTAGGATGTAATCTACGAATTTAGTGTATTCGCTTGACCCTAATTTTCTTAGTAGTAGACGAACTTTTCTCGCGTCTGACCAATACCCGCAATCAAACTCATATAAATCTTCGTACCTTCTGAAGTAAGCTTCGAAGGTTTTGTCTTCGTCCGGTGCATACATGAAGTCTATAGCATTTTGCGAGAGAACAGTTCATTTTCTGAATTTTGCACTTTATTTGTTATGCTTCTGTTCGTTTTTCTGTTGCTGTTCAAATTGTATTTTCATAAGTTTCCAATATGATTGCCTAAAAGTCTTCCATATTTACTGTAATTATGTGTAAGTATTTTTCTTTTAGTTTAGACTTCAGGTCTTTGTTACCACTGTAAAGTTGGTGTTTTTTTGTTTTTTTATGTTCGCCTATAACTTGTTTTTTTTTCTCACTACCAACGTCGCCTCTGTTGCGGACGACCGATAGTAAAAGATGTTTTTGTAGATTCTCCACGTAGAACTCGTTTCTTGAGTATACATTTGTAGGATTTTCCGCGTAGAGTTTGTTTCTGAAGTTTACCTCGGTATACGTTTTTAGGATTTCTCCGCGTAGAGTTTGTTTCTTTAGTCCTCGTCGCCACTGTTATGATCCAAGGTAGAACCAAGGAAGAACTACACGAACACAAGAGTAGTAAATAACAAAGATATATTACAACAGAAATATAATACAAGAAGTTGAAGGTGTCAGTATTCACTGTCAGTCTGGTTTAGAATGAACTAATATGTCTTGTCTCTTTAGGTCTCAACCTATTCCGATATTTAACATTCCAAACACGAGGAAAGTATGCGGCACAAGGCCGAGTTTAACGTGGGTTTCTCTGAGCCCGTAAGCTCGGCCAAAAATATTCCCTTAAGAACCCGTATAAACGGGTTCAGGGCTTGTCTACCACCCGAACGAGACTTTGCCCATCGGCAAAGCCTTGTCCGGGTTTCTCTCTGCCAAAGCACAGAGTTTAACAAGAGTCGCGCACAGTCAGAGACAGCGTCTCAACTCATTCCTCTCTCTTTCGTGTAGTATTTATAGAGTCAGGAAGAGTCCAGTATCGTTATAGGTAAATTCCCATAACATTATGTCAAATTATTCTTGAACGAGAACAAATATTTCAGTACTCATCCAGGTCATGTTTCCTAACAACAATATCAGTTTACTTGCTTCGAGTTAATATGGAATGAGATCAAATAATAGTGTACTCGGACAAGGTCTGTTCTCTAACAGCAATAGTGTTCACTTATGTCAAGTTATTCTGAACCGAGAAAAAATATTTGGGTACCCAGTCAGGTTGTGTTTCTTAACAGCAATATCACTTCACCTGATTCAAGCTATTCTGGAACGAGATCAAATAATACAATACTTAGTCTGGATCGCTTTTCTAACAGCAATAGATATTTACTTATGTCAAGTTAATCTGGAACGAGATCAAATATTTCGGTACCCAGTCAGGTTTTATTTACTAATAGTAATATCACTTCACCTGCTTTAAGCTATTCTGGAACGAGATCAAATAATACAATACTTAGTCTGGATCGCTTTTCTAACAGCAATAGATATTTACTTATGTCAAGTTAATCTGGAACGAGATCAAATATTTCGGTACCCAGTCAGGTTTTATTTACTAATAGTAATATCACTTCACCTGCTTCAAGCTATTCTGGAACGAGATCAAATAATACAATACTTAGTGTGGATCGCTTTTCTAACAGCAATAGATATTTACTTATGTCAAGTTAATCTGGAACGAGATCAAATATTTCGGTACCCAGTCAGGTTTTATTTACTAATAGTAATATCACTTCACCTGCTTAAAGCTATTCTGGAACGAGATCAAATAATACAATACTTAGTCTGGATCGCTTTTCTAACAGCAATAGATATTTACTTATGTCAAGTTAATCTGGAACGAGATCAAATATTTCGGTACCCAGTCAGGTTTTATTTACTAATAGTAATATCACTTCACCTGCTTCAAGCTATTCTGGAACGAGATCAAATAATACAATACTTAGTCTGGATCGCTTTTCTAACAGCAATAGATATTTACTTATGTCAAGTTAATCTGGAACGAGATCAAATATTTCGGTACCCAGTCAGGTTTTATTTACTAATAGTAATATCACTTCACCTGCTTCAAGCTATTCTGGAACGAGATCAAATAATACAATACTTAGTCTGGATCGCTTTTCTAACAGCAATAGATATTTACTTATGTCAAGTTAATCTGGAACGAGATCAAATATTTCGGTACCCAGTCAGGTTTTATTTACTAATAGTAATATCACTTCACCTGCTTCAAGCTATTCTGGAACGAGATCAAATAATACAATACTTAGTCTGGATCGCTTTTCTAACAGCAATAGATATTTACTTATGTCAAGTTAATCTGGAACGAGATCAAATATGTCGGTACCCAGTCAGGTTTTATTTACTAATAGTAATATCACTTCACCTGCTTAAAGCTATTCTGGAACGAGATCAAATAATACAATACTTAGTCTGGATCGCTTTTCTAACAGCAATAGATATTTACTTATGTCAAGTTAATCTGGAACGAGATCAAATATTTCGGTACCCAGTCAGGTTTTATTTACTAATAGTAATATCACTTCACCTGCTTCAAGCTATTCTGGAACGAGATCAAATAA
>OZ038499.1:26028987-26038987 GCA_964036315.1 Acanthosepion esculentum
GTACCGATAAGCTATAGTTTTAAATAGTCCCCCTCACCTTCCACTTAGAACACAATCTTTTTCCCTGTGCGCAGGTCTTCGTAGTTGCTGCCCACGCGACGCCAGCATATCCGACTCTAAGAAAGAATACTTGACTTTAGAATTTCAGTTTTTCTGTTTCTGACCAGTCCTGTATATATCGTCTCTCCATCAAACTTAAATCTAATATAAATATGTCTCCATTAACCATGTCACGAAGAAGGTCTATTTGACCGAAACGTCTGACGTCGACAGAATAACAAAAACAAAAACAAAATAAAAACAGTAAACTCACATATTCGGATTTTGCTTTGTCTTTTCCACATTTTCATCATACCGTCGGATCTACATCCACACATTTGCTTACATATATATATATATATATATATATATATATATATATATATATATATATATATATATAGTCAAACCTAATGAGCCAGACACACCTACCAAGGTTTCACTTAGGCAGATCGTCAGGGTCGGCCGGCTAAAGAGGCAACAGAAAATGGCATATATATAGAGACGACCACCAAGACAGCACCACGTGACCAAGGAAGAGAAGGAAAAAAAAAAAAGAAAAGCGACAACGGGGGGTGGGTATAGATTTATTCAACTAACTAAAAGGAGAGGGGATAGTTAAGAAAACACAAACAATAATGATAACGCTACAATCGGGAGAGAGAAGCTTATTTCAGTAACCAAGCATTTCTGTGTCTACATTTGTTAAGAATCTCGGTTTTGGAATTTAGTAGATCATCAGGTGTATTATATAAAGCTATAGCTAATTTTTCCTCGGTGCATAGCTTACAGAACTTATAGCCCGCTTTCCTTTTTTAAAGCCTTTTTTCCCTTAGTGATTGATTTGGCTATTGTTAAATCAAGAGTTCGAAGGTTTTTCGACACGAGTATAGTTACCTATATATATATATATATATATATATATATATATATATATATATATATATATATATATATATAATTACATAACTGGGAAATTCAAAACTACCTCATGAGCATAGACTATTTCAACTAACGTCAATACCTTATTTTTGTTCAGCTCAAATGGTGGATTTTTATTTAAATTGAACAAAGCCAGCGTATTGACGTTAGTTGAAATAGTCGATACTCATGAAATAATCTTGGATTTCCCTGTTATGTAATTTATATGCTCTGTTATAATAAATACACTGAGCTGCTTTTGTGGATCAGTTTTAATATTTTATATTATTAGGATCCACTTGGATTATATGCCATCGGATTTATTACTTGCATTATATATATCTATATATATCTATATCTATCTATCTGTCTATCTATCTATATATAACTATATATAAATCGAATCGAATTCTCTCTGTCACTGTGTGTTTATCGAAAAATAAATACGCTTAAATTCTCTTTCGTCCCTGCCGTGCGTCAATGGCTTAGTGGTAGAATCCCCCGATTGACACTAATTCTGTTGCGTTTCGATCCTAGCTAGAGGCAAACGGATGTCTAGCCCCACTGATGAGCTGCGAAACAGTCTGTCTGTGGATGACTATATATATATATATATATATATATATATATATATAGTAAAGAAAAACCTTAAGATATGTAATTCGTTGTTCTTATTTATATGTTTATTTTTCACAAAACTGTGCGCAATGTAAATTTAAAGAGCATTAATATTATAAATTAACTATTTAAAAAAATATGGTTTCATCGTTACAGATGAATTGTCATGTTTCAAAATTCGCTTGAAAATGAAACAGAACTAATGCTTTTAATTTAATATATTGAATTTGAAATTTCTGGATTCTTTTTTTATTGAAACATGGCAATTCCTGTGTAGCGATGCAACCTTATTAATTGATATATATATATATATATATATATATATATATATATATATATATATGTTGTGTATTTGGGCAAGAATACTTCTTTTATATATTTATTTAATGTTTCATGTGTTCATGTAAGTGCTTTCATTTATGGATATTGTTGTGCGTTAGGACCAGAGACAATGATACAAGAAGGGAATTGAGTTAAACAAATATATTAACAGAAAACAGTAATACAAACATAGAAACGAGAGGGTTACAGTTACAATGTTCGGTCCGACTGTTAGAGCTGACTGCTGTAAACTTCGCTCTCCCAAAAGGCAGTACCTGCTCCTATTTATAGCTAGAAGAGTCCATGCATGCGTGGTTAAATTACCATAACAGTTATAAAGTGTGTATAAACTCTCAAAAGTTATGCATAACCGATCGCTTTCGCATTGTTTTAGCCATTATAAAGGATGATTTATTTTTAACTGCAAAGGTAGTTTTTATGTATATATCTGAAGTTGTACGAAAGTTTTATTTTCCAAAAACGGTCAGTCCGTTTTGGCCGTGTTCATAGTTAATGTTAGTGAGCGTTGGCTTTTTTTTTTTTACTATTAGTGCTTGTGTTATTTTCAATATTTATTTTACATATGAATGAGTCTATTAATCTTGGATTTTCTACTATTATGTTGTTGATGAATTTTGGTAGGCTTCTGTGTGAGTTTTAAATGGGTCCTAAATTAGCTATGGTCTGATTGGTGTAGCGTGGGTCGTCTAGATAGGCATGTAGGGGACATGTTTTTACGCACTTCATGTCCAGTAATGCAAACATTTATACGATCACAAGAAAATTAAATAAAACCTTAATCGCAGTGCCTTGTGAGTTGTCTGACGGAATAGTAGATCTGAGGTTCCCATTTGGTTGAACTGATATAGATCAATATGTGATATAAATCAATAATTTGGAAACGCTTCATGCTGCGATGGATACGGGTGAGTTTCTGTAATCAATCCATCCTTCGTTGTGCCTCCAAAGAAGATGGCAGTCTAATGATTGACTATGTTTTATTCATTTCATGTCTCAGTTGGAAAAATGTTAACACCATGTCATTGACGCAACTGCAGTGCAAGTCAATATGGCCCCCATCAAGTTCGGATATTAATCCTGTAGACTTTTTCGATATGTCTCATGTTTCACGTGTCTCAGATGCAATTGTAGTAGGTATGAAGTCCTCTTAACGTTGTGATACAATTTGAGAGAAAAGGTTGTGAAGTACATACACCTCGGTTGAAAAAAGATTAAAGGCTATGGTGAAAACAATGTTGGTCAGTTTGAATTTTAGATACACCCCTGTGCAAATTAATCGTCCAGTATTCACTGCTATACAGGAGATTAGATATTACACAACAGTTGGACGCGCTGTTCTTTATTTCAGACGATTTACCGAATTAAAACTTATCAACTGGTTATTTCTTGAGTTAAACGATAAATAAATGCACCCCCATACACGACAGAAAACTATTACATACACCCTTGTGCAAATTGAAATAAAACGAATAATTCCGTTATTTTTTACTTTTTTAAGGAGATAGATAGATAAATTAATTGTAACAAAATGAATAATTCCGTTGTTATATACTTCTTTTCGTATTTTTTCCAATAAAACATGACCCATTGCACTTCGTATGTCCATTCCACGAAGTCGTTCCTTGGTGATTGACCACCGATTCTCGACTGGATTTAAATCAGCGGAATTTCCGGTCCAATCTATAGTACTTTGATTTTCTCCCTGGTAAGGCTTGCCATTGTGTTCGTGCAACATTACAATTTTCCTAGGCTTCCTTGAAGTAACGTCCATAGCAGACAATGGCAGTAGGACAACTAATCGACAGTCGAGACAATAGTGTTTAGACGTGATAAAAATCTGATGCAATCACGGCCGGAGCAATATTTTTCAAGCCCAAACAAATTCCATCATACACCCCGAACACAGATTCATATTACTGCACACCAGTGCAAATGAACTAATCAAAAAAAAAAAAAAAAGATAGAAATCGATTACACCCTGTCATTCTGTATGAAAGAAAGGAAACTAAAGCGTCCGTTTTAATTAATTTGCACAAAGGGTGTTTATGGAAAACATTGAAAATAGTAGTAACAATGATCCTGCAAGCAGTTCATTAAACGAAACCTAAAACTTTTACGATGAAATGAATAAATAGGTAAATATATTTGCTGCAATCGGTGTATGATTTATTTATTTAATTAAATAAGACCCCTTTATCAATCCCAAATCCATTGTAATAAACAAAATGTATGGTGTGTCCGCCCCGTCGATGAGAAAGGATAATCACAATTACATTTTATTTACACTGGAAGTTATTTGACCAGAGTTTGAAAAATGAGAACATTTCATTTTCATCCAGATATCTTACATCTTCGTGGAAATAACGAGAAGTCTACTCAGTCTAACTAACCCGAAAGTACATACACACACACACACACACACACACACACACACACACACACACACACACACACACACACGCACAAACATATATATATATATATATATATATATATATATATATATATATATATATATATATTTATACTCGTCTAGAAAAACCTTAGGTGTTTTGCCTTGTAAATGAACGAACGAATACGCAAGGGAAAATAAGGGATAAAAAAGAAGGAACTAAGACCATGAAATTGAGGTGAAAACAATCGTCCAGAATCAAAGCTCAGAGTTCAAAGAAAAAAACACCAAAACGAGTAAAGCAAACGTAACTAAGTAAAGTGCTCAATATACTAAGTAGAGCAAATCTAACTATGAACCTAGAGAGTCAGGTAAACCAGTTAGATTTACCTGGCTCTTTAGGTTTATATACATATATATATATATATATATATATATATATATATATATATATATATATATATATATATAGTCAAACATAATTAGCCAGAGAAACATACCAAGGTTTCACTTAGGTAGATCGTCGGGGTCAGCTGGCTGACCCCGACGATCTGCCTAATTGAAACCTTGGTCGGTTTGTCTGGCTCATAAGGTTTGACTAGGTTTGCTCTACGTTTGTATCGAGCTATTTACTTAGTTGTCTACCCGTATCGGGGTTTTTTCTTTGGGCCTTGAACCTGTATCTGAGCGATTATTTTCGACAGACTTTCATGTTCCTGACTCTTTCTTTTTTTAAAACCTTTTTTTCCCTTCGAGATTGATTTGGCTTTTGATAAATCAAGAATTCGAATTTTTTTCAACACGAGTATAGTTACCTATATATATATATATATATATATATATATATATATATATATATATATATATATATATATATATATATGTATGAAAAATTTCTCAAAAATTAACCTGTACAAAAAGATAATATTTATAAATGTAAAAGACAGTAGGAAAACTATAATAGTTGCCGACGCGTGACAGTCATTGACGTAATTTTAAGTTAACAGTATGAAAATAGCGTTCTCTAAATTCTTCCAGTTGCTAAGAATATTTTGATTTATTATTAGTTACTTTGTTTAATAAATTCATTTCGTTTTATACCTTGATAAAGTCCACATTGGACGAAACGCGTTGGCAACTATTACAGTTTTCCTATTGTCTTTTACATTTATATATATATATATGTATATATATATATATATATATTTATATATATATATATATATTAAAATATGTGTAATTTGGCAGCATCTTTATTTTAAACATGTTGTGTTGAATGTTAAAGACAACATCGTCCTGCATATTTTCTTTTGAATTTTCTCATATTTTCTAATAAGACTTTTTATTTGAATATGATATAGAAATAAAAATTGTCCGTTTCGATAACCTAGTACTTTCGAACATCATTGTTCATCTTCAGGGTCAAAATTTTTTTAGTAAAAATTTTTAAAAACATTTGCCAATTGTCTTGTAGCGTATACATGTTGCTACATTTTTTACAAACTAAATAAACGTTAAAATCCTTTTAATTTCAAAAGACGCGATGATGATATCACGTGCATGGCGAAGATTTTTATCATGTGACAGCGTGAAAAAGATTTTTATGATATTATATTATATATATATATATATATATATGTATATATATATATATATATATATATATATATATATATATATATATATATATATATATATATATATATATAACTTTCCTAAGGGTATTAGCACGTAAGTGAATGTAATGGATTCGATTAGAATTCGAATTCGGCTCTCCGATTCCTCAGTCCAAATCGCTAGCCACCGTGTCTCCTTGGGAAATTTATGAACCTCTTCTCCCCCCAGATATGGATAAATAGTAGGACAGACTGGGTTCTATAGCCTTGGATGTCAACTTGTCTAGGAGAAGGATAACTTTAAATTCAAAACCAGCGGAAGGCCGTTTGGGGACATTGTGGCATTCTACCCTTTAAATATTGTGGTTGGTTCTGCACAAAGCCTTCACCACTATAATCAACTGATTTGTGCTGGTTGTCTGCCTGTCGGTTTCTAGGAAATGGGCTGCTTGTCCCTCATAATCCTTATACATATATATATATATATATATATATATATATATATATATACATATATATTTTTTTTTTTAATGCATGTCTCATTAAATAATATAGACAAGTTTTGTCTATTTATTTTAAGTAAGTTCCTTTCGTATTGTCTGATAAACTGATATATATATGAAGAAATATAGTCTTAAAGTGTGCTATATTTTTGGAATAAAGTGCTCAATATCTTGCGCTATCATATATTGTAAACACAATGTGTTTACATTATATGATAGCACAAGATTTCTAATATTACCTTCAAATATCACTCCATATTAACTTAAAAACTAAATTTTAAGGAAGAGAATTTACCAATCTAAAAATAGTCACAAATTAAATTCATGAATAAAATTCAAACTGATAGAGATATCACCTTAATAATTAATCCCCAAAATTTTTGTAATAAAGTTTTTAAAAAAACTTTAATCGCTAACAAACATATAATTAAATTCCTTATAGACTGTTTAAACATTCAAATTTATATCAAACATTATAATATTTATGAACTCTCAAAGTAAAGCAAAACAACAGCGTCTATTTCGGGCCTTTCATTCCAAAGAAAGTTAGTGACACTTTCTCTCGTGACTTCTTTCTCTCTGTGTCTTTTTTCTTTCTCTCCCCCACCCTCTATATCAATATATAACTTCCGTTAAGTTAACCGATTTAATGTGTCAATGTCTGGATTTCCTCAAACAATTTAAATTTGAGAGAATAGAAATTTTACATCTAGCTCAATCATATCTCTCTCGCCCTCACTTCGTTAATTTACATATGCTTAGTACTGCCCGTCAAAAATGTGTAAATTTCTTTTCATTTTTCGTTTCAACCTTTGGAAGTAAAGTCTGATGATCTTTAAAAAGGGTGTGGTGAAATAATTTATTACATGGAACCTTAAAGTGGTCTGTTTTTATTTTTATTTAAATTATATATATATATATATATATATATATATATATATATATATATATATATATATATATATATTCTCGAATTACAATTGAGTCCATTCATCCTATAGCCTTGTGTGGCAAACGGTCTCTAGGGGAAGCACAACATTGAATTCAAAACTTGTTCACGGTCGTTTGGTGACCTGATGGCATACTGTGCGTCAGCTCTCTCTATTCGGCTCTTCTGAAAAGTGTGGTTTGTTGAGGCCCTCACCATCAAATGTAGTCGATTAGTCTGGCTGTTGGTTCTATGAACTGAGATGGTTAAAAACTAAATAGATAGATAAATCCCCACAAAAAAATTAAATAAGGAACAAGCAGGAAAAACGTATATAAATTTGACAAGTTTCGCTATTTTAACTTCATCAGAATAATTTCCAAATGCATTTTGTCGATGCTAAAAGAAAAAAAAGTCAATATGTCAAATTTATAAATGTTAGGGTGCGTGTTTCTTATTTACTCATATATGTTATTTAATTACACACACACACACACACACACACACATATATATATATATATATATATATATATATATATATATATATATATATATATATATATATATATATATACCGGGTGTAACAGCGAAATTGGCCAAATCCTGTAACGGCAAAACTGTCCAATTGTTAAGACTCGAACCGTTGTATCTTAGAAATGATTCAATACATCTTACTGGAATATTATTCGAATAATAAGAACATGTCTCACACGTATAATTTCATTTTCAAGTCTTTTTCACTGATACATTGAGCCAGATATCTTATGGATTGAGTTGGACCATTTTAATTGATCTCTTTAGCTGGAAGTTGAAATGATGATCCCTCTTGGTGTTGTGACATCCTGATACAGTTTTTCTCTCACCGGGTCAGGGTGAACCTGGGAACACCAACAATTAAGAGATGGTTCCACGCTCCTGAAAACCTCCTGATTAAGAGGCCTTGCTGTTGGACGTAGTTTATCGTCGTACCCAGGACGCGGATGTAGTTTATTGTCATACCCAGGACGTCAGTAATTTTGACGCCTCTACGTAGCTAAATGGTATAGCGCGTCAGACCAAATGACGGTCTCCCTATAGGAATAAAGGTCCGTTTCCTGTCGGAGAACGCATATGGATATATTTGCGCCAGTTTTCACCTGCCTGTGTAACGAATATTGCACTCCATACCTTACTACCTACGCGTCTTTCAGCCATCTTTGAATAACATTTTAATTTGTGTCCTCACCTCAACACTTAGCGGCATTGAATTTGCATTTTGGGCAAATTACTTATAAATTGAAAAATACATTTTTATAAAATCTATGTAAATCTTGTCGTAACGGCAGAAAGTTTTTTTTTTCTTTAGGTAGAGACAGCTACAAGTTAGGTTTACATTTCTCAGTGATGAAGTACCATATTTGACGGCATATAAAGCGCACTTTGTTGCGTCTTATATGCCATATGTAGGTTCAAAATTCGCAATAGTCGGCCGGAATTAGCTACCTGGACACTCCTATTAGCTTAGACTTTAACTTTCATATACCTATTGTCATTATTTAAAAGGCTATTCAGTCAATTATACGCCATGCGTGATACACGCTTAGGCGATCATGTATCTTTCAATACATGACTGACGAGGCAGATTCTTCCCGCAGTAGGTTGCCATTTATTCCTGCAGTTGACCAATGGCCATCCAAGGCTATAGAACCCTGTTTGTCCTGCAATTTACCCATAGCTGGTGGGTGGGGAGGAGAAAAGGATTCATACCTTTCCCAAGGGTATTAGCACATAAGTGAATGTAATGGATTTGACTGGGATTCGAACTCGTCTCTCCGATTAAATGTATTATCACTGATAATATTCATTATATTAATTTCATCACGTTTAATATTAGTACTTTGTTTCACTAAAATATTAGTACTTTGTTTCACTAAAATATTAGTAATTTGTTTCACTAAAATTATATGCAATAAATTCAAATTATATATTTTTCAAATATATTTGCTTCATTAATATTTTTCTTGCGATAACTTCCGGTTTCATTCGTATAAATACAATCAGAATTTTTATATCCTAATTTTCCAATCAGGAGTTTACAATACGCAGGTTGTACGGATGAAAATGGATATAATAAAGTTTTTATAGGCTCGTGTTCTTCTTTCCTATTATTTTTTGTTTAATTGTAATCATGGCATGTTTAACCAAAATAATACCTCATAAATATAGCCTAGGATGTACCATTTACTAATAATTTTACTAATATTACTAATTTATTGATTTGCCCTGCGGAAATTGCGGTGCGTCTTATACACCCGTGCTTTTTATATACCGTCAAATACGATAATATTTAGAACCTGTATTTACATTTAACTTAGTTGAATATTTTGATAATCTCAAAAAGTCTACTGAGGGGTTAATGATGAAAACAACATATAATGTTTCCCATAAAAACATTCATAATTTTGTAAAATGTATTGTGGACACGAATGAAAATTTGAATTTTTTGGTAGTAAGAGGAACATGTAGAAAAACTGGAAAATAAAAGCAAATACTTTCACTTTACAAAAATACAAAAACCTTTACATTTAAAGTTTTCTTTTGTTTTAAGAAATGCTGGGTAGCCCCAAATTATTGTTTTATGTGTAGCGTATCTACGTTTA
>OZ038499.1:26041487-26083987 GCA_964036315.1 Acanthosepion esculentum
GGCCGTTTCGTCTTATTTTTGGGACTCATCAGCAGTGCACATCTACTACCTAGATTCGAACCCAAACAGTTTCGATACAACGGAAACGTCATACCAACTGCACCAATGGGCCTCAGTGACGAAGAAAAAACTGAATAAAGTCGATATAGCGCCACTACTCACAAATTCCCTGGTGATACTCATCCAAGTATTCATAACCCAACGGATTTGGCCCCAAGAGCCACGACTTTCCTCCCCCCGCTCTATCGGAGAGTATTATATATATATATTAGGTTGGTGCAAAAATAATGTCGTTTTTTGACGTTCAACTTCATGTGAGAAAACGACATTATTTTTGCACCAACCTAATATTCATCGAAATAAATTTATTACTGACGTTCCGTTTTATTTTAAAATGTCAGGCCGTTAGATGGGATAAATATTTTTAGAAATGAAGCGTTTACTAAAATATGATTATCCACTAAAAATAACATAATAAAAAAAATAGGCAGGATTTAAAAAATAAAAGCTATCAATTCTTTAAAATATATATATATGGTGATGGTAGGTAGTTACGTAGGTAGGTAGGTAGGTAGAAAATGCCAAGTGGGGAAACTGCTGCTTGTGATCGAAGGCATGCAATTCATGAAGATACTAAGATCTTCCAAGAACATACAATGAGTTGGGAAAATACAAGCTCGGAAATGAGTAATTGTTGATAGGTGGTAATCATTGAGAACCTCCTCATATTTTCATGTGATGAATGTGGCAGAGTATGTTTCTCCAATGTAGGCCTTGATAGCCACGAGTAGAGGTATATTGGTAGACATTTGATGATATACTATCTGAAAATAACTTAAGATACAGCAGAAAAAAACCTGCAGAAGCCATTCCCGTTTCACCCACCCCGTAAGAACCCCCGAGCAAGGTGAACAGGCATTACAAAACGGCCAGGTTCTGTACAATACAACTTCATTTGCCGCATCTGTCTATATTTCTGAGATGAGGTATTATGTACACTATTTACATTATTTGGACTCTTGTCCTCATCTTTGTCGCCATATTTATTACAACGTTTCCGCCGTAGTACGCTCTCAAGGATACATGGCACAGTGGATAAAGACGTTAGTTAGATCCAGTGACAGGACCCAAAGAGTGTGAGTTCAATACCCGGTTAAGACGATGGATAACTTGGATTGCGGAATTAACAGGAGATAATTGATAACTGGCATCCATTAAACATGGCACGTGGAACTAGAACAGTCTACCCCAGTGAGCGTTCAGTTAAGGGTTCAGTTCGACATTCCAACCACCTGAAGAAGGCCGGAGCGTACAAAGGCCTAAACGTTGTAATAAATGTGGCGACAAAGGTGAGGACAATAGTCCGAATAATGTAAATAGTGTTCGTTTACCGCATCTTACAATATGCATCACAAGTTACTTGCCGTTTCCAAGAGCCATTGTCGTTCTCACGTGAAGTAAAAACATTGATCAAACTTGCTCTACTCGTTTAATAAGTCGACAGTCATGTATGCGTGTACGAACGTATGCCAAAGGAATGTCATTAATAAGATCTATAAAAATACAAAAGAAACGATAAAGCTGATAGGCATGGAAGAAGTAAAAGAAGAGGGTAAAGAAGAAAAAGAAAGGGGAAAAAGAAGAAAAAGAAAGGGGAATAGAAGAAAAAGGTAGGAGAAAAGAAGAAAAAGAAGAAGGAAAAGAAGAGAGAGAAAGGGGAAAAGAAGAAAAAGATAGGAGAAAAGAAGAAAAAGAAGAGGGAAAAGAAGAAAAAGAAAGGGGAAAAGAAGAAAATGATAGGAGAAAAGAAGAAAAAGAAGAGGGAAAAGAAGAAAAAGAAGTGGCAAAAGAAGGAAAAGAAGAGGGAAAAGAAAGAGGAAAATGAAAAAAAGAAGAGAAAAATAGAAGAGAAAGAAGAAAATAATAAAAGAACACGGTATGAAATTCGTAAAAAAACAAACAAAAAAAAACGTTGTTTTCGCAGATGGAAGATACCTAAAATATCTGAAAGGGACGAAGAGACGGAAAGTTATTCAGGTAAAAATGAATCCATAGAAATTGAAAGACGACCAGCATCTCGAAAGGCGTTTAAATTGATAAAATTTGCGCGCCGATGCCATAAAACACCATTAAGAAGCAATTTTGTTTGCACGAGGAGACGCGGGCATTTGTATCGATCTGCTTTGTCACAATTCCGCGTCTAGAACTGCAGAGGACTGAGACACATCTCGCATTCAATATTCTTAAAAGCCTTTTACTATCTTGTTTAATGAAGTGTGCAGAAATGAAGCAGTTAACAAGTCGATTTGCCTATCACCCAGTTCACACTTCTCCCAGGTGTTTTTTTAACAGGAATAGAGTTTTATCTCTTCTTTCCTCTTTAGGATTGGGTTTCCGGTTCCTTCTACTGTCGACTTCAACTCCATATTTCTAACTTCTCCACCCAAACTCTAAAATATTTACTAATTATTTTTTTATTTATTTCTTTATTTTTTTCCCCACAGCAGGAGTAGATAGGTTTACCTATCGTCCGGTTTACACTTGTTATGGTCCAAGTTCCTTGTACCACGGTGATGGTCCAAGGTAGAACCAATGAAGAATAACTCGAACACAGGTATGGAATAAACATAAATATATTACAAACAGAAATATGTACAAAGAAGTAGAAGTATTAGTAATGACTATCAGATTTGGTTAGAGTGAACTACGTTGTCTCGACAAGTATCACTATTGCAATGTCTTACAGTAATCGTCTGACGCGACCCCGTCTCTGACTCTGACTCTGACTCTGACTGACTCTGATCGTGACAGTATTTAGTGTCCTCCCCACGAGGGACAGATGTGGCACAAGGCCGGGTTTAAAGTGGGGTACCCGAGCCCGTAGGCTCGGCCAAAAATAGCCCGTAGATCCCGTATAAACGGGATCGGGGTGGTCAACCACCTCGAACGAGGCTCTGCCCTTCGGCGGAGCCTCGTCCGAGTTCCTCTCTGCCCAAAGGCAGAGAGTTCCCCTCTGCCTCAGAGGCAGAGAGTTCGACCGTCTAGCCAAGTCGTCCAAAAAGGACTGGCTCGGACTGTGACTGACTACTGCTCCCTCTTGAGGCGCAGTATTTATGATGTACGGAATAGTCCATTATTATTATGGGTAAGTTCCCAAAATAACACTCTTCCTCGGTCTTTTAAATATGATTAGAAGTTCATCCCTTGTTTCCTGTTTTAGGATTGGGTTTCCGGTTCCTTCTAATGGCGACTTCAAGTCAATATTTCTAATTTCTCCAATCTAAACTCTAAAATATTTACTAATTATTTTTTTTATGTATTTCTTTATTTTTCCCACAGCAGGAGTAGATAGGTTTACATATCGTCCGGTTCACACGCCTCCCCGGTTTTTTTTAAATATGATTAGAGTTTTATCCTTTGTTTCTTGTTTAGGATTGGGTTTCCTGTTCCTATTAAATTCTACTTCAACGCTATACTTCTAACGTATCCACCTAAAGTCCGAAATGTATACGATTATTGAGTTTGCGGTTCCTTCGAAAGTTTTCATTGCGTCTTAGTGGGGTTATCGCCTTACTTGGAATGAACTGATTACAAAAAAAATCACCATTAACTGCAAATTTCCTAACACTGGAAAATTGTCGGCTCCTTTACCGCTCAAGAAAGTAGCTAATGCCTTCTGACCTGATCTATCTTTATAAAAGACGGATCAAGCCATATTATTGCTGCCACATCTGGCCTAGAGTTGGTGAGTCCACATCCCTCCCTCTACTTGAATTTATTGAGTTTTTTGTACGGTTTATCAACCCTTTTCAGGTGATCTAAAATATTTTTTAATTTAGTTTAGTTATTCCTTCCGCTTGTGCTGTTAGGCGTCGCGGGGAGACACAGTCGTCTAATAGCGGCGAGGCGAGTGGTCTGGAGGAGAGATATCTCGTGTGCTCTGAGAATATCTGCCACTGAGTCGCTCCAGTGTCTTCTTGGTCTGCCTCTCGCTCTCCATCCAGAGTACCTGAGGGTGTATGTTCCTAAGGATGGTTGGTTGATAGAGTGGGGTGTCCGAACCACTTGATCTTCTGTCGTTTTTTAGGATGTCAGATTTTTTTGTGATAATAATTCTAAATTAAACCCTTGGCTGGTGGGGTGGGTTGAAGAGTGAGTCTATACTTTTCCCAAGAGTATTTGCGCGGAAGTGAATATAACGAACCAAAAGGAATTGGAACTCGGTACTCTGATTAACAATTCTGAGCCCTTATCCATTAAACCACCCGCACATCCAAGCTTACAGCACCTCCTATTCCTAAACGGTCACTCATCTAGGTATGGGAACCGATGTTGCAATGTGATGCAGCTCTACACCCCTCTCTTATGGCAAATAATCAAACGGCTTTAAGTATTCACTTCAGTTCGGTCTTGGAAATTTTAAAGAAATAGATAAATAATAAAGTATAATCTTGTACCTAATTAAAAAGATGAAAGTAACATTTGTCATTATTCATCTCGGGCAGTGTGTCCAGCCAAGACGAATTTTTAAATACTGGTCAATCAAAATGCAAGGTTAAACGTACACGACTCACATGACCTTCATGTCAACTACTGGACGAGTGTTGAAATTTAGAGATTATTTTTTGGCGAAAATTACGGTATTTCTCGGCGAAATAATGGCGATCAATGAGGTGAATGAATCAAGCTTATAAATCGCTGATGTATATCCCAATATTCTTTTCTCTGTAAAGAGCTTGATTGATCGGATCTCTTATTTCAGTGGAGAAGTGGGGGATGTACTAAGTAAACAATGTTTTTTTTTAATAAAGACTCCTTTTTTTTAATTCTATATCTATTTTTGAAGTGAAAATTCTGAATTCAATAATGAAACTTGTTTGTAGCGGCTCCAATCAGTCAAGTGATTCGTGTCCGAGTGCAGATACTGTCTTATTTAACGAGAATAATGAATAATTATTTCATCGGGCCATTTTCTCATCATTTTTACTCTCTCAATCGTGGGTGTTGAATTATTTCCCTCCCCTCAAACGAATTCTGAACCAATAAAAAGTAAAAAGAAGAGAACACAAATTCGGGGATTTAAATTTTGGAATTTTAAATTTTGGAATTTTAATTTTGGAATTTTAATTTTGGAATTATGTTCTCAGAGCAGTTAAAACTGCAAGTGACAATATCAGCTTCAAATGTATTATAAAAGCAGGTTTAAGAAATATAAAGGTTGATAACCAAATAGATTCCCCAGCAAGGAAATATCTGAAAAAGCTGGTATCGTTAATGGAAACGGAGAAAGGAAAATGCAGAATATTAAGAACATTGCGTACAGACCTGAAAGCATCCCGTCTACTACCTTTAAATAGATATCACAAAGGGTAACGTTATCTCGATCTAAGACATACACTGGATCTGCTTTCGAATCAGTAATTTCTAAACAGAAATGATAGACTTATAAATAAATCAACGGTATTCCATAGAAAAATATGTTTCGAAAATATTGCATCCATTTTAATCCAAGAAAAAACAGGAAAAGTATTCATGATTTATCCTCAAGATGGATTACTTGCCTGGATCAGATTATTATTATTGAAATTGGCCATCGTGTTCAATATGGAGACCTTCAAAAAATCTTTATTTTGCAATTCCTGGTTAGTCTCTCCCTCGTATATCCCAAACTTAATTGTCCAGAGGATTCAACCATTTACGCCCGATATGTCTAATAAAGTAAGATTTTCGAGAAAGACCTTGTTAACTGGGGCAAGAAGTAGTTCGTGAATTTTAACACTTCCAAAATGAAACTGCTATCTTTTAATCATCAGAGAGAACAATTTATACTTTCTGTCTGACTCACTGATTCTAACCTCCACGAGAGCAACTCATCACTCCTTGTTCGTCTGGTTTCTACTGACAGGAAATGGAGTGAATTCATTGAAACATTCTGTTACTAAAAATGTTGGTTTACTGTGTCGTGGCAGACAATCTTTCTCGTCAGAATCTATCTTGCAGATTTATAAATCGTCCATTCGTCCGTGCATTGAATATTGCTGCCACAACTGGTTTGGTTACTCCTGCTCTACACGGTGTGATGGGTAAACTGACGCCATTTTATATTTTTAATTTTGCGCATGCGCGTTGTCTGTTTTTTTTTTTGTTTTCGACTGCACAGTAGGCTTAGTTGGGCACCGTCTGTTAGAAAAAGAGCAGTATGAGGCAATTCACTCCGTCAGAAATTTTGGAATGGCATGCTGTACTACTTGGCATTCGCACCAGAAGCTCCATTACAAACATTTCAGAACGTTTGTGTGTAAATTTGAGAACAGTTCAGCGGATTCGGAAAATGCTGGATCTTTATCTATAAAAGGCAGGATGTGTGCGTGTGTGTGTGTGTGTGTGTGTGTGTGTGTGTGTGTGTGTGTGTGTGTGTGTGTGTGTGTGTGTGCGCGCGTGTGTGTGTGTGTGTAACAAATGCACGGCCGCAATTTTCGACGGATTTGCACCAACATTTACATGCACATGTACCAAGATAGTAAAAGTGCCAAGATCGACTTTGCATTTCCCAACTCCCATCGATAGTGGAAATAATCGATTTTTCATGCTTCTACGGCAGTTTTCAAGTAGTTTGCGGCCATTTTCTACTGGCCAGAGTGATAACCTATAGCTGGCTGCCACGAATATGCAGGAAGATTCTATTGGCCAGCGTGAGAGCCAACAACTGACTGACACGAATGTTAACTAGAATGCTAGCATGCAAAAATATCGATAGCTGCATTCGTCACAAGTGGGAAAAATTTAAATCTGCAGAGCAAGTTACTCCAATTGGCTCATTCGCTTGCTTAAACTCAACGTTGATTCTGATTCCGCAGAACTGGGTTGGGTGTGAAAATGTATTTGTTGTTAACATTCTTTTTTCATTCGGTTTTTCCAGTTACGAGTCCTTTTTTAAAGCTGATCGTTTTGTGTTCATTTTGTTTAGTTCTTTTTTCGTAACAGATTTAATGTTTAGTATAGAACTTAGAAAAAAATTCGAAGTAGTAAGGCATGTAGCAACATCAGCACGGCAAAGGGCACTCCTTTAAAGGCAAGGAAGAGCAAAAATATTTTAAGTCAAGTGATAGCGATTGCTGTATGAGTCGTACGATTTTTGAATCCAGCACGGGCAACGCCGGGCCATGCTGCTAGTGATATATACAATCAACATCATGATGTTTGGAGTGATCACTAGTGATAGCGACGTTATGCCTCCATTCATCTTCGCACAGGGCCTCAGACTAAACACGCATCCTTACATGAAGTGGCTTGAGGAGGTAGACCAAGAGGGTGTCGGCTGGGAGAACCTATGTCGGGCAACAGGACTCTGCACTATGCCACACAGGTAAGAGAATCCAGTCATGATTATCAGACAATTTCTGCGACCACGTCACGCCTTACATCGATCCACCTAACTCCGCCGACTGCAATCCGCTTGATTATTATGTGTGGTGCACAGTCGAGACCAAACAAACACCTTGTAAGGCCAAAGATGAACAGAAATCAAGGATTATGGCATCATTCACCAATTTAAATAAGGAGACAGTTACAGAAGAGTTACAGGAGAGTCCGAAGTCGTCCAGATGCCGTCGTTGAAGCCAATGGCGATTTTATTGAAGAAATCTACTCTTTGTTGTTTCAATATATTTATGTTTAATTTTGGTAAATATATATGTTAAAATGAGATATCAGAGTTATTTTCATTTTTCGTCATTTAGACGACAATTTATCAATCGCAACCTGTATATCACGATACCCAAATGTAATAACATTAGATAAAATTTATAAGATATGGTTTGACTGTTCACTATTTACATTATTCGGACTATTGTCCTCATCTTTGTCGCCATATTTATTACAAAGGATTCGGCCGTTGTACGCTGCGGTGGTCGGAATGTCGAACTGAACCCTTTATTTCGCTCACTGGGGTAGACTGTTCTAGTTCCACGTACCATGTTTAATGGATGTCAGTTATCAGTTATCTCCTGTTAATTCCCCTCTCCAAGTTTTCCACTGCCTTAACCGGGTATTGAACTCAAACTCTTTGGGTTCTGTCAGTGGATCTAACCAACGCCTATATCCACTGTGCCATGTGTCCCGGTTAAGGGTTCAGTTCGACATTCCAACCAGCTGAATATGGTCGGAGCGTATAACGGCCGAAACGTTGTGATAAACATGTCGACAAAGATGAGGACAATAGTCCGAATAATGTAAATAGTGTACATAATGCCTCATCTCAGAAATATATACAGATACTGGATTGACAGTTATATGCATAAAAGGAATGTTGTTGGCCAAATTTACAACATATATATATATATATATATATATATATATATATATATATATATATATATATATATATATATATATATGATTAAAATGCTGTATCATTATCAGGGAGAGAGCGTATGTCAATACAAAAGTGGACTATGAGGTCAACACAAAACAGTGACAGTCTGTTTAATGTTTGAGCGTAATAGAAAAGGAGTAGGAAACTGTAGCAACTTGGACATGATTAGTTTGGCACAAGGCATAAGCACGCAGTCCTACATCAAGTGCCTTGAGGAGGTAGGCCCAGAGGGTGACCGTGATTATCGGATATACATTTGTAAGTAACTGGTCTATGAAACGTGTTCACAATTCATCGCAGTAAGGTGGACAATAACTACATGACTATTATATGTTCCTGAAAAATTTATCAGCCACTGTGTGTTTATCTAAATCTAAAAATAAACACGCTAAAATTCACCTTTATCCCTGACCGTGCGCTGACGGCTTAGTGGGAGAAGTTCCGACTGACGCAAATTCAGTCGGCTTTTGATCCTAGCTAGAGGCAACAGGGCGTCTAATAACACTGATGAGCTATGATACAGCGAAACAGTCTGTCTGTAGATAACACTATATATACTCCTAAAAATTTATTTCGGTTGAGCTCTCTTGGGAAAAAGTGTGGTTTTGTCAACAGTGACTATTACAGCTAATAATGCATGACTCTTCGGAAAATCGAATCGAGTTTTCTCAGTAATCGTGTGTTTATCTAAAATTAAATACTCTTAAATTCACCTTCATCCCTATCGTGCGCCAACGGCTTATTCATAGAATCCCCAACTGACGCCAATTCAGTCGGGTTTTGATGCTCACTCGAGGCAACCTGACGTCGTGATATAGCGAAACAGTCTGCCTGTGGATGACAATATTTATATATACATATATATGTGTGTGTGTGTAAGTATTAAGAAATGGAACCAATCCGACAATTATTTAATATATTTTCTGTTTATACGTTATTTTTAGAGATATAATTTACTTAAGTAAATGCCCGTATTTTTTAATTAAACATATTTTTGTGGATGTTTGTGTTTTTGTGTGTGTAAATGTTTGTAAGTGTGTTTTTGTGTCTGTGTGCGTTTTTGTGTGTAGGTGTATCATTGTGCTTGTATTTGTGTTTGTGTGTGTATATATATATACATATATATATATATATGAGTGTGTATGCGTTTGTGTGTGTGCTTTTATGTGCGATTTTGTGAGCGTGTGTGCCTCAGTTGCAACCCCCCAAAAATAAAAATAAAATTGTCGTCAAAACCACCGCGCTACAGACATAATCTGTAATATTATTTCATTCTCGCTTTTCGCCCTATTCTGTCTAACGAAAGGTAAAAATAAATACAGGTAGCAAATTTCTTCAGCGGAATTATATAGGGGAAAACTACACAGATTTCAGCATTTTATTATTATTATTATTATTATTTTTTTTTTTTAGTTTTGGCACTTCAAAGATGGGCGCTGCATTATTTCCCTGGGATAAGACAAATGCAGACAGCTGTACGAGTGAACATTTACATTATATGTAATACAACGGTAAAGTGACAGTCTAAAAATTGACACTCTCCGAAATAGAGAATATTTAGCGACTAAAAGAAATTTCGAATGAATGCTGCGTAAGGAATTTTTTTCTTTTTTCTTTTTTTAATATATTCATAAGACATTGTGCGGGAAAAAAACAATATGTATATATGTATATATCTTCATCATTACGTAAGGCGTTCATCTATGTCTCTTTCTCCTATGACAGATATATACATATATATATATATATATATATATATATATATATATATATATATATATATATATATATATATATATATTTAGATAGATAGATAGATAGATAGATAATGTCACACGAGAAAGATATATATATATATATATATATATATATATATATATATATATATATATATATATATATATATATATATATATATACGAGAGTCATTCAATAAATAAGGTGAAATTTTCGGTATAAGGACTTCTAATACAGATAGAGGCTTAATTTCTTTTTCAGCGTAGTCTCCCAGCACTGTCACACACTTTTTCCATCTCTGCACAAGCTTCCGTATTCCCTCAGCGTAAAAATCTTGGACTGATGTCTCAGCCAGTCGCTCACAACACTTTTCACTTCATCGTCACTTTTAAACTTTGTGCCTCTCGTGAACTCTTTCAAGGGATCAAACATGTGAAAGTCTGAAGGGGCTGTCTGGGCTGTAAGGGGGATGAGGGAGCAGTTTCCAGCCCAGCTCATTGATGGTCTGCACCGTTTGGGCTGCTGTGTGAGGCCTTGCGTTGTCATGATGCAAGATGACTACTTCTGACTGATGACCCCTGCATTTGTCCCAACAGATAAGCTCAAACTTCTTGCAATGTCATCCACTGTCACCCTTCTGTTAGACTGAATGATGTCATTGACTGATTCGATCACCTTAGGAGACCGCACTTCTGTAGGCCTCCCAGGCCTGTCTTCATCCTCAACACTGCTCCGTCCTTCTTTAAACAATTTAGCCCACTTGTAGACATTTTTTGGCTGAAACATGTGGCACCATACACAGTTGACATTCTCCTATGAATTTCAACTGGTTTGTACCCTTCAGCAACCAAAATCTTGATAACTGACCGCTGTTCAATCCTGGAGCATGCTTCTTGGTCGGCCATCTTTGTTAATCGCCAAAACTCTCAAAGATTTTTTTAATCTGCAAAAGAAATTAAATCCATGTGAAAAAGAAGTAAAACAAAAAAAAATAATAAAAAGAGTAAGCTTCTATCTGTATTAGAAGTCCTTATACCGAAAAATCACCTTATTTATAACCTCGTCTCTTGTGACATACATATATATATATATATATATATCTTGTGACATACTAGCAGTATAACCCGTCTTTGACCGGGTCTTGTCTTTCATTACTGGGAAGTTTTGCCGTTTCGTTGGTGCAGTTTAAGTTTAAAGTCAGCCCAGGCGAAAATGAATATTAGTCACAACATTTTGGTGCAACTGAGGCACATCCAAAAATGGGAGCGGGATTTGAAGGGGGGTGCTGAAAATGTACTGTACAATAATTAATAATATTACTGTAATAAATTAAACTATTTATTTTTATTAAATTTTTTATGAAAGATATATATCAAAGAACAAATAGAAAATTGTAAAACGTTGCCGAGAGTTATAATAGACAGAAAGTAATGGAGAGACATTGTCGCTAAAAATTTGAACTCAATAGCGGCACTGAAGAATTATCTATCAAACCAAAAAAATCAACAAAATTGGATGAAATGTGTGGAAATGCATAAACAACATCCGATCTCACACACACATTTTGAGAATTACATATATATATATAAGTAATTCATTGAGTAAGAGAGAAACCTCAACAGAATGCAGAAAGCACTGGAGGGCCGTTTCGTCCTACATCTGGGACGCATCAGCAGTGCACATCCACTACCGAGAATTGAAACCCTGACAGTTGAGTTATCGAGCAAAAGTCATACCAACTGTTCCAACGGACCTCGGTGACGGAGAGGTAGCAAATCAGACTCAATATAGCGCCGCTCGCTCACATATTCCGTGGTGGAACTCAACTGAAATTATCTGTAACTATAGGACTGTGCCCCCTGGAGCCACGACTAGTATCACCAAGCCGCTCAAATTGAAGCATTAGAAGCCGGATCAAGCAATGGTTTTTTTGATTAAAAAAAAATATGATTCCATCGCGACACAGAACTTACTGTTTCAAAGCGGGTCAGCAGTATTCAGGCGCTCCAAACATAGCCTGAGGATGAGACTGCCACCCGATAGTTAGCGTTTCTAGTGAAATTAAACTGAATGCTGGTGAACAGTTTAGGAACAGTAATTTCTGTGTCGCGATGGAATCATTTTTTTTTTTAAATAATTATAATCTAGTCTCTACTTCTGTATGGATCATGTTTTTTTTTAAAATAAAAATACTAAAAAACTTCGGATCATCAATCTAACAGTTCTTTTGTATTATATTAAAACACACGCACACACACGCACACACACACACACACACACACACACACACATATATATATATATATATATATATATATACATAAATATAATTATTTATTTAAATATTATAACATAAATATGTTATAAAATCACTACAATATAAAATCACTATTTATTGCGTATATATATATATATATATATATATATATATATATATATATATATATACATATAATTATTTATTTAAATATTATAACATAAATATGTTATAAAATCACTACAATATAAAATCACTATTTATTGCGTATATATATATATATATATATATATATATATATACATATAATTATTTATTTAAATATTATAACATAAATATGTTATAAAATCACTACAATATAAAATCACTATTTATTGCATAATTATTTATTTAAATATTATAACATAAATATGTTATAAAATCACTACAATATAAAATCACTATTTATTGCGTATATATATATATATATATACATATAATTATTTATTTAAATATTATAACATAAATATGTTATAAAATCACTACAATATAAAATCACTATTTATTGCGTATATCCACTGGTCCGATTTGAATGATTCATAGCACATTCAAAAGTCCTAGAAAAGTTAGGCGCAGGGAATGATAGCTAGGGTGGAGTTGATAGGATAGGCATCAATAAACTACAGAAGAACTCAAAATTGATCGCTGCATTTAAGTATTGAATTAATGTTTACGCTTACTTATTTAAAAGTTCAACGATATTTCTTCTGCTGCCACTTGATTTAAACACGTTTTGATGTACGTAGGTCCTTATTTACTGCACAAACAGTTATTTTTATTTCATCGGAGACAGAAGAGGGGGCAATTTATAAGATAAAATTAATATAGTGTCAAGATGGGAAAATAGAATTAGTTATACATTCAACATTTGAAGAGTTAGAGAAACATAATAGCTAATTAAGTAAAACCTATATTATGGAATCTATACGAATAAATGCGAAATTGTAGCTCAATTCTCCCACGAATTCTGAGATTAAAAAGTCACGTGATGGCAGTAGGAAAGTAACTTAAGTCGAGATGCCATATCAAGACTCATAGCATTGCAGCTTCTTTGGATTTTTCAAGAATCACGATATACAGAACAGGAACATTAGAGTTGATACGGCAAACATTCTATGGACGGACGAAGGGTCACAAATCGTGGATCAAAACTATTCTTTTCTATTATATGCTATGTTCATGGACCTCCACATTTTCCTGCTGTTTAATTCCTCTAAGTCTGTTTCATGCTAGATGCAATCGGTGGCCTGACGATTGCATCTAGCATGAAACACACTGTCGCCTCTAAGTGTTGACTTCTATGTTCACTTTTATATATATATATATATATATATATATATATATATATATATATATATATATATATATATATATATATATATATTATGGGGGGAATCATAGCTATCACTTGACAATTCTTATTGATATTCTAAGTAATATATGTCTCATTACTCTCCATCCCAGTCTCTGATAGGGAGTTTCTTCCCTGGTTTCCTCTCCCCATCTAACTTTCAATATATCCTGTGAGTGTCAATTATCTGAGCCCACATTCCTCATTATGTCACTGTCTTTTTTGTTGACATTTTCCTTAAAACATACTCGTTGCACTCATGTGCCACCCATGGTATTCTCGTCAAGAACCACGTTGCTTCACGTCTTCTTTTCTTCTGTGAGGAAAAAAACTAGCATTCTTTCCCATATAGGAGGATCGATACTACATAACACTCGTATAATCTTTCTTTGTTTGTAACAGATTTTTCTCGAAACTTAATACTTTGTTTAGCTTTTAGAAAGGATCTTTACCTATTACAATGCGCCTGAGAATTTCCGTGTCAATTTTTTTGACGTGGGGGGGAGTCTGTTACAATACTTTCAATATAGTTAAAATTTTGTATTTACTAAATTTTTAAATCTCCAATTCGAAATTTATGTTGTCTCACTTACGACTGATCATAGATTTTGTCGTTTTACAATAGTCTTTCGACTTGCTTTTTTTTTTAACTCCATAGTCTCGGAGTTCCTATCGTTTTCTTAATGTAATAGCTATTAACAAGGTGTCTTCTGTATATCTTACATTTGTACGATTACGTTCGCCAACAAAAAAATAAAAATAAGGGTAACATCTCTAGACTTCTTAGGATCGCCTCGCTCTATAAGTTTTATATAATCCCGTGAGAAAAATCATCCCTTGGCCTCGCTAAAGGACCATGTCCACTCTGCTATACCTGAAGGGAGAAGAGATAGATTCGCTTTTTCCCGAGAGCATTAATTCGAAAATCAATGGAACGGAACAGAGCGGGATTTGAACACTGTTCACTGATTCCACTTTCCACAACATCCTTTAAGCTACATTCCTTGAATAGTAACATAGGCTAATAATAACCTTAAACTTCTAATTAATATATATATATTTTTTTTTTTTAAATTTCAGCATTTTCAATATAAATTATTTTTCTCTTTCTAATATCCCAGAACGCTAATTATAAACCCTAATTACTTACAACATCATCGAGATAAGATGTGTAAAAACTCGCCGACATCTTCGAAATATAATGAGATGGCGTTGTTTATCAACTCTCCAGTGCGCATGTGTGTCCGTTTGCCTGACTGACTGCTGGACGACGCGAATATTTTTCTTTCCTTCGTCATTGAATCTTTCATGTGTTTCGGTGTCTCATTTATTACGTTGAACATTTCTATATATTTCTTTTTATATTCTATTTTATTTTCAATATTTTACATTAACTTCCTTCATTTGAAATTTAATTACGAATCAGGGTCACAACAGCAGGTGAAATGGATTCCTACAAATAAATTGATTAAAAAATTCCCTCATTACCTCATTAGAACATCGATCAAATCCGCCTGCATAATCATATATATATATATATATATATATATATATATATATGTATATATATATATATGTATATATATATATATATATATATATATATATATATATATATATATATATATATATATATATATATATATATATATATATATATATATGCGCGGTACTTAATGGAAAGTGCTCAATATCAGTGATATAGTTAACATATTCAGTTGTATGGATATTTGTTTGTTACCCTGGGTTTCACGCTTTTGCGATCATCAGGCAAACTAGTTTATCTATTTTTTTAAACAGTTTTTCTGATGATCGTAAAAACGTGAAACCCAGAGTCACAAAAAATATCTATACAACTGAATATATACAGTATTTACATTAGTCGGACTATTGTCTTCATCTTTGTCGCCATATGTGTCACAACGTTTCGGCCGTTGTACGCTCCGGTCTTCTTCAGGTGGTTGCAATTTCGAACTGAACCCTAAAGGACACATGGCACAGTGGATAAAGGCGTTGGTTAGATCCAGTGACAGACCCAAAAAGTGTGAGTTCAATACCCGGTTAAGGCAGTGGAGAACTTTCAGAGGGAAAATTAGCAGGAGATAACTGATAACTGACATCCATCAATCATGGCTCGTGGAACTAGAACAGTCTACACCAGTGATCGAAATAAAGGGTTCAGTTTGAAATTCCAACCACCTGAAGAAGGCGGGAGCGTACAACGGCAGAAACGTTGTGACAAATATGGCGACAAAGATGAGGACAATAGTCCGACTAATGTAAATACTGTACATAATACCTCATCTCAGAAATATAGACAAACTGAATATATATATATATATATATATATATATATATATATATATATATATATATATATATATATATATATATAAAGACATGTTTTATGCGTTCTTTTTATAGATACAAATATTCAAGTACATGCTCTGTTTTATAATAAACAGTATTAACGACATTTAACGGCCTGAATGCCCGAGAAATCCTAATAGAATATATGCGTCCTCCGACAGGAATCGAACCTGTAACCTATATGGAACCGTCATATAGCCTGACGTGCTTTTTACTCATAGAGCCACAGAGGAGCGTTTCGGTCAATTTTATTGTTTTTAAAAGTCTCCATGATTTTCTCTCGTACATTCATATCTGCTCGAAGCGTATCCAAATATAAACAAATGACGTCACACATTATGAAATGCACAAAGTCCGACAATGATTTTAAGACATTTTTTTTTCATACGTTCTTTTTATAGATACAAATATTTAAGTCAATGCTCTGTTTATAATAAACAGTATTAACGGCATTTACCGGACTCAATAGAAAATATATAAGGCTCAAAAACTAATATTACATATCCATACAACTGAATATATATATATATCTATATATATATATATATATATATATATATATATATATATATATATGTGTGTGTGTGTGTGTGTGTGTGTGTGTGTGTGTGTGTGTGTGTGTGTGCGCGCGCACACATATATTTATATAAATAAAAAATTACATGGAAATGGGTATATATATATATATGTATAAGATTAGTGGTCAATATAAATATAAATCTCTCTCTCTACACACACACACACACATATATATATATATATATATATATATATATATATATATATATATATATATATGTAGTGGATACCCATTTTGTGTAGACGGTCTGTTTTTTTTTTTATATCAGTATATTTATTTTCGCCTACCGGTCTGACTATTCGAAAAAGAAATGGAAAAAGATGCGCCTTCAGTATTTGAAATGCAATATTCATCCTGTTTTGGTCGGCGTATGCACACACACACACACACACACACATATATATATATATATATATATATATATATATATATATATATACAGGTAGTAATCCGTTGGTATAATCCATTAACACAATATAGAATATAAATATGTTAAAAATGACTCACAAATTTAAAGTTTATATATATATATATATATATTGTGTTTATCTGATTATGAGAGTATTAAATTTTATATGGGAAACACAAAAGGTACTTGTTGCTTTTTACTTTTTAGCTGAGAATATACAAATTGTTTCATCATCAAACTCGGTCAAAATATGATCTTTAATTCGATTGGTTCATCTTTAGAATAGATTGACACTGATCGTTATTTGCGCAAATTAATACTCTCATGCAATTCATTTTTCTTTCTTTTTTTTTCTTTTTTTTGGTATTTTTTATTGCGTATTTACGTAGGTAGAAACTTTAAATAAAGAAACGTAAATTAATGACATGACGGATGATTCGACTTTAAAACTTTCGAGAATGACTTGGAGACCAACATGTCTTTTATTTTAGAATCTTTGATTAGTGGATTCATTTTTTTTTCGTTCAAACTGGAATAATTTGATTTCTTTATAAATCTTTCGCTTCACCTTGTTAAATTTGATTTTCTTCATTATTTAGTAAAATTTTTGTCACTTTCAACTTTTTCCTTCTTTTCTTTTACTTCCTTCTACTTCTTTGTTCCTTCATGATTATCAACTACTCTCTCTCTCTCTCTCTCCCTCTCTCTCTCTTTTAGTAGGACTAAAATCATCAGTATCTCTAAAATAATTGTTAATGCAATATTCACTCGGAATAATATTTACTTTCTAAAATGTCTTTAAGCTTGAAATAACCCGCAGACGGTTGATAAACCGTAAAAATGTCAGTCAGTCCGTCAGGCAGGCAGTTCTTATATATATATATATATATATATATATATATATATATATATATATATATTAGAAAGAGTTAATCATACCTTGAATCAATTAGTAATATTAATGCAATTATTGGCGAAATCCCTTGGCTAGTAGACATAATTATAAGCATTATACTACTAATAATTCACTGAATGATGAGATCCTTATGTATAAAATGGATATGGTGTATTTTTTAATTCAGCTAGTACTTTCGAATGCATCATGCATTCATCTTCGGGCTGTATTTTTTCATTAAAATCAAAACTGAAAGACGAAATAAATGTGTTTTTTCCGACCGAAAGATGTTTTTAAGAATGAGCTATTTATTAACGGCTATGTAGTGTTGGAGCGTGCAAATTGCACCGCTAAAGTTCAAATATTACAAGTGAGAATTTGTTGGATTTTGTAATTTGGTAAATCCACGAATTTTTTATTATAAGTGTTTTTCAGTTAACAATATATATATATATATATATATATATATATATATATATATATATATATATATATATATCAGAAATCAAATGCGCACCTTCCTTTTTTGTGTCGTGACCTTGTGAGATGTGAGTGTTCATTGCTCGCCACAGCTTCCCATCCTTTGAAGCTCTAAGCATGCTTGTCCCACTACTATCTCTCCTCGTCCCCGTTCTATCATCCATTTGCACAAGCTCGTTAGGTAGGTTGTTCGCTGTTTACCTTTCTTCCTTTGTGACCTAGATGATTATCGCACTCCACAACTTTCAATCCTTTGTAAGCCTAAGCAATTATTTTACCCATACTCTCCCTACCAGTCCTTATTCTGGCAGTCATTTGCGCAAACTCATAACATAAAATACTTGAGTTTTCCTTTTGCCCCAATTGCCTTGGCAACTCCTCACTTTGTGACCTAATAATTTTAACTGTCCTCATTTTGATTCAAGTGTTCTTTTTTCTTTCCATGTTCATTAAAACTGCTTCGATATTCAGGTGTTCGGTCCATGGTATTCTCAGCTTGTAAAAATTGTATCAGAAAGAGAGAAACAACACAGCATTTCCATGCAATGTTTGTATTTCAAAATGGTAGTAAAATCTGGAAAATTACGTCAAAAAAATGAATGACATAGTACAAGCAACCGAAATATGATTCTATGAATGAATGTCGACAAGGTTGATAAAGTATGTGACAAATGAGGACGAATGTTGACAATAACATGGACAGAGTATGTGAAAACTGGGGACACATGTTGGGAATAAAATTGACAGAGTATGTGACAAATGAGGACGAATGTTGACAATAACACGGAGAGAGTATGTGACAACTGGTGAAAAATGTTTGGAATAAAATTGACAGAGTATGTGACAAATGAGGACGAATGTTGACAATAACACTTCTACCGCGACTGCAGTTCAAGTGGTGCTCCTGCGGCTTTGGTGGGATTCACGATCGATCACGTGCGCGCGAGTAAAAGCAATGTTAATATTATTCCTTCACACAGGGAAGGAAGCCAAAGCGAAATGAAAATTGTCTCAAGTACGCCTCGGCAGAATGACGGTTTTTATATCTGGTGGTAGTACAAGCAATATTGGTATTACTCACTCTCTACGAATGATAGTCTCTCCTGGGTATTACAATAAACTACATCCGGCAGCAAGGTCTCTGATCGGGTGGTTTTGAGGAGCCTGGAACCACCATTTATTCCTGTTGTTCTTAGGTTCACCTAGTGTTGTAGTACATATTAGGGTTCCAGCTATGGGAAAATAGCTATCCGCGCAAATAAATAAATAAATAAACTGGGGTGAAAACAGCATGAAACTATAAAAGTATATTTTGTAGTTTTCATAGTAAATGATGTACCTTAAATATATTTTTGGAAGAAAAAAAAATAATATACTTAAAAAAGAATTATTACTAGCAATGCACATTTATAAAAAAAAAAATTACCAGCAATACGTTTTTGTTAAAGAAATTACTAATGCTTCCAATAAAATTAAATTCCGGTATTAAATGACCCATAAGGAACTGATATGTCGATAACCCTCTTCCCCGTCGTAAAAATTTATAAACCTTTTTACTGAAAGTGTCTTTTCAGACACTGACGAATAAACACGTCCAAAACATAAGGTTCGTAAACCAGCTACAGACGTGTTTATACGTCAACTTGATTCTTTTTATGCCCTTTCGACCTTGAAACGTGTCCAATTGAAAACTCATACGTCATTAGAGGAGTTAGCTCCCGCCTGGGTACTTCAAGGTGCTTCACTTTCTGAGTTACTATATTAAAAACAAATTTAAAAAATTTCTCTGAAAATGAAACATTTTTACCAAAATAACTGTGCGGGTGGGTGAATGGGTTAAACCAGCTTTTCTCAACCTTTTTACCCTTGCGTAACCCTTAAAATAAATCTCATGTCTCAAGGAACCCCTGCGCAAAAACAAAATTATATACCAGACCTTTCTCATTTTATTTTCATCGTAGTTCACGTGGTAAATATCATAGTATATATTTTTGAATTAGAGAAAAATTAATACTTCTTTTCGATAATTTTTCGGTAATTCATACTGTTCGTTTCTAATACTTCCCCAGGGAATTTTCATTCACACAAAAAAATTTAAATAAAAAGTCAAAAGTGCATTAGCTTATCTCACCTGTTCTCGTGGAACCCTTGGAGACCTTTTGCGGAACTTACGGTTCCGGGGAACCCCGGTTGAGAAATACTGGGTTAAAAAAACGAAAGAAACAAACGAAATGATAATAGCAGAAATATTAACATTTAGAGCCCATTTTTCCGCGATTGGAATATATTTTAATCCATATTTGTTTATATCAAGAATAGTTTTGCATACACACTGCCGGAAAACCGTAAAATACAGGATGTGCTTACACATCACGTAAAATGCAATTAACGTTCGTCTGTTATAAAACAAAAACTTTGAAAATGTTTACGCTATTTACATTGTTCAGACTGTTGTCCTCATCATCTTTGGTATATTCATGATGTTTCGGCCGTTGTACACTGTGGCCTACTTCAGGCCGAAACGTCCTGAATATGAGGACAACAGTCCGAACAATGCAAGTATTGTAAATAATTACATTACCCCATCTCAGGAATATAGACAAATCCTGAAGTAGGCCGGAGCATACATCGACCGAAACGTCGTGAATAAGGCAACGAAGATGGGGACAACAGTCCGAAAATTTTAAATAGTGTGACTACAATACCTCATCTCAACAATATAGAGAAATCCTGAAGAAGTCCGGAGCGTACATCGACTGAAACGTCGTGAATATGGCAAAGAAGATGGGGACAACAATACTTCATCTCAACAATATAGAGAAATCCTGAAGAAGCTTACCTCCACCGAAATGGCATGAATATGGCAACGAAGATGAGAACAACTGTCCAAACATTGTAAATAATGAAAATAATTACAATACCACATCTCAGGAATATAGACAAATCTTGAAGAAGGCCGGAGCGTACAACGGCCGAAACGCCGTGAAGATAGCAACGAAGTCCGAACAATGTAAATAGCGTAACTAATTACAATATCTCATCTCAGAAATATGGACAGGTCTTAAAATATCTTCCACTAGTGAGAACAATTAGCATTAATAGTTTCATATTCCTCTGTGTCCCAGAACGATAGTAGATGCGTTGTATTCTTATTATATCAGCATTTGTAATACAGTTTTTCGCTGGCAATAAGCCAACAGTAGCACTAGTTTCTAAGTTATCCGGCACATTGGCTTTTCTAGTATTACCGTTCAGTCGATGCCTCTGTTCTTGGTAACCTAACAAAAATAGTCAATCAGCAATATTCCTTTATTGTACTGGTTACATTCTGCTACAACATAATGCAGACGAAATGGAGAACGTGATAATTTTATCTGCTTTGGTGTATCTATAAATACCCAGTAATCGTTTCTGTTGGGTGAGAAAACAATTTTCAAAAATGCACCTGTATAATGAAATTGATGTAAAAAAAAATCCGAGGCAAACGATTTTAACAAAAGATAAAAACAGAAGAAATAAAAATAGGTGTTGTCGCCCATAAAAAATGACAATTCTAGTTTGACTACAAGGGAAACAAATGTATTTTGGTAAGTCTACTGAACAAAAGTGTTTTATTATACTTACTTATGTCATGTAAGAGAGAAAAATACACGATAGATAGATAGATAGATAGATAGATAGATAGATAGATAGATAGATAGATAGATAACAGGCTGATGATAGATAGATAGATAGATAGCAGGCTGAGGATAGATAGATAGATAGATAGATAGATAGATAGATAGATAACATGCTGACGATAGATAGATAGATAGATAGATAGATAGATAGATAGATAACAGGCTAAGGATAGATAGATAGATAGATAGATAGATAGATAGATAGATAGATAGATAACAGGTTGAGGATAGATAGATAGATAGATAGATAGATAGATAGATAGATAGATAGATAGATAGATAGATAGATAACAGGCTGACGATAGATAGATAGATAGATAGATAGATAGATAGATAGATAGATAGATAGATAGCAGGCTGAGGATAGATAGATAGATAGATAGATAGATAGATAGATAGATAGATAGATAGATAGCAGGCTGAGGATAGATAGATAGATAGATTATTCTTCTTCTTCTTCTTCTTCTTCTTCTTCTTCTTCTTCTTCTTCTTCTTCTTCTTCTTCTTCTTCCCCCTATCTCATTAAGGAATCTTTAATAAAAGCGAAATAAAGGGTTCAGTTCGACATTCCAACCACCTGAAGAAGCCGGAGCGTTCAAGGACCGATACGTTGTGATAAATATGCCGACAAAGATGAGGACAATAGTCCGAATAATGTAAATAGTGTACATAATACCTATTTTCAGAAATATACACAGATACAGAAAGTGAAACATAGTGATGAACGTTTCCTATTTGTTCTTCGTATTATAATTATGCTCGGATCCGATTCATAATTCATGTATTTTTGATTACAACTTATCATACATAAATACATACACACACACACACACACACACACACACACACACACACACACACACACATATGTATATATATATATATATATATATATATATATATATATATATATTCGTTTATATGTTTATTTATTTATTTGAGTTAAATTATTTTGCTTGTTTTTATTTATTTTTATTTTTTAAATTTCTTATCTTATATATTTATTTATTTTTATTTTGATCGTATTTTTTATTAACGTAGTAAAAATTTGTTATATCGCTTATTTAATAGTTATGTCTTGTTGGGAAGTTAATTAAAACTATTTGTTCAATTTTGGGTTGATTGTTGTAGTTTGTTCTAACTATTATTTTGGCGAGAGCAGTTTTTATTTATTTATTACTTCATGTATTTATTTGGATTGATTATCTTTATTTGTTATTTCTAACGGTTAGTTTTATCGGGATCGGTTGTTAGTTCATTTATAGATTTGGATGTATTTAGATCAATTATTTTACTTGTTGTTATTTATTTGTTACACTGTATATTTTCTCTTTTTGCTTTCCGATTTTAAGTAACGTAGTATATTATTTTATATTTTTATTTTTATTCATTTTTTTATCGTTGTATAACAGTTATAGCTATTTTTCGTCGATTTCTGTTTGATTTTTATAGTCTAACTAATATTTTTATCATAATAGTTTGCTGACGATTGCATCTAGCATGAAACAGACTGTCGCCTCTGAGTGTTGACTTCTATGTTCACTTTATATTTACACACGCTCTATCTCTGATATTGAGCACATTATCCCATAAATATAGCACATTTTAAGATTATATTTCTCCATATATATATATATATATATATATATATATATATATATAAGGAGAGAGAGAGAGAGAGAGAGAGAGAGAGAGAGAGAATCCAGGTAGAACTCAATGTCCAGGACAGAGTAAGAATATAATAAAAACGGCTCAAACACTAATAGTCCATGGAATCACATAAGAAATGGATTAAATCCGACAAATATTTAATAGATTTCCTGTTTGTACGGAATTTTTTATGGATACACTTATTTAAGTAAATTCTCTGTTCTTTTATTAAACAGTATAAATTACATTTACATTTATATATATATATATATATATATATATATATATATATATATATATATATATATATATATATATATATATATATATATATATATATATATATATATTTATATATATATATATATATATATATATTATATTTATATATATATATTATATATATATATATATATATATAAATATATATATATATATATATATATATATATATATATATATTTATATATATATATATATATATATATATATATATATATATTTATATATATATATATATATATATATATATATATATATATATATATATATATATAATGCATGAATATTATATTTGAGTGTACATTTGGCCTGCGATAAAAAAAAACCTCCTATTTTTCAGTTTTTTCTTCTTTTTTTTTTCGAAAAATCTAGAATATTTTCTTAGGACTTAAGTTTTTTTTTTTTTTTTTGTCGCGACTCATGGTTTCCGAAATATTGCTTTACACGACTCTCTGACCTCTGAGTACTTGGTAGCGTGTCACATTTGAAGTGTTGGGAGTTCTCATCGCTCTTAGATGCTCAGGGAATAGGAACTTGTGCCAAAGTTGTTTAAGCCAAAGTTGTTTAAGTACAGGCAGGTATCGACACACCAATACACTATTTGCGAAAGATAAGAGAAAACGTCGGGTATTATCAGAAGGACGGTTTACATTGGAAATATCTACATACATACAAATAAGAAGGAAAGAAAGAAAGAAGGAAAGAAAGAAAGAAAGAAAGAAGGAAAGAAAGAAGGAAAGAAAGAAGGAAAGAAAGAAAGAAAGAAGGAAAGAAAGAAAGAAAGAAAGAAAGAAAGAAAGAAAGAAAGAAAGAAAGAAAGAAAGAAAGAAAGAAAGAAGAAAGAAAGAAAAACATGAGGGGAAAAGAAAATGATTCACCACGTGAATAAAGTAAGACGGAAAAAAGAAAGAAAGAACAAAAAAAGGTAAGGAAAGGGAAGAAAGAAAGAATGATTGAATGAAAGACTGAAAGAATGAAAGAAAAAAGAAATAATTAAATAACGAAGGAAAGAAAGTAAATCATTGAATACGTGAATAAAGAAAGAAAGAAAAAGGAAAGATGGAAAAGTAAGAAATCGGATTCTGTACTTTCGTTATCAAAGGGAAAAATTCACTACGAGACGAAAGAAAAAAAGAAAGAAAGAAACTAGGGGGTAGAAATATCTGTAAAAAATAATTAAAAAACAAAACAAATGATTGGTTTAAACAAATATATTAACAGATAAAGAAAATAAATATAAAAAAGAGAAACCGACATCAATAACAAGAAAGAAAGAAAGAAGTAAAGAAAGAAAATCATTCACTACGTGAATAAAGTAAGAAGGAACAAAGAAAGAATGACCAAATAAAATGAAAGGGAAGAAATAATGAAAGAAAGAAAGACAAAAGAAAGAAAGAAAGAATGAAAAAGAGAAAAATCATTGAATATAAGGAAAGAAATAGAAAAGAAGGAAAAAAGAAAAAGGTTTCAGTACTTTCATTATTAAAAGAAAAAAGAAAGAAAGAAAGAATGAAAGAAAGAAAGAAAAAAGAAAGAAATAATGCAAGAAAAAAGAAAGAAAAAAGAAAGAAAGAAAGATAGAAAGAAAGAAAGAAAGAAAGAAAGAAAGAAAGAAAGAAAGAAAAATGAGAAGCTGAAAATGTTCTGGAACAAAGAGAGAGAGAGGGGGGATAAAGTGAACAAAACAAACAAAATGGAAGAAAACGTATTCAGTAAGAAAAGAAATAATTCATTACAGAAGAAAGAAAGAAAGAAAGAAAGAAAGAAAGAAAGAAAGAAAGACGGGTCAATTTAAAAGGAAATATAGAGAGAAGCAAAGAAACGGTGAAATAAAATAAGTACAAAATAGGGGGGGGAAGAGTGAGAAAGAAAGTGAGATTATAAAAAAGAAAGTACTAATAAAGCCTGCATTAATGGTTGTTTGTGGTTTGATAAGACTCGACGTCACTCTTCCACAATTTCAAATCAATCACGTATTTCTTTAATGATACATAAATAGATTGAACTATCTCGTCTTCCTTCTCTCTCTACCCGCCTCTCTCTCTCACTCTCTCTCTCTCTCTCTCTCTCTATCACTACCTCCCACTCCTTCTCACTAACACATTCCAATGAGGCGTGTGAAGTATTTCTCTGAAAGTAAACAATTGACCTTAAATAATCTGTCGTTGTACGTGTGATTTAGAGGCGTCCAATTGATTCGTCCCACAATTTTATAAGTGTGTGAACACGACGTCAACAACGACTTTCCCAGAAGGCAAAAAAGAAAAAAAAAAAAAAGGAAAGAAAAGATAAAACCAGAGTGAAACATTTTTCTGGTGTGGTCATCTTGATAGAATTTTCGAGAATTTGTTTCTATTTTTCAAATTTTGTTTTCGTTTTTCTTTACACATGTAATCCTTTTATTTTCGCGTAGAACCGCGCGACAACGCTTTGTCTTTTCTTCGAGCTGAAGTTTATTTTAAGTAGATTACTTAGGTGTCAGACGGGCACTTTGCACAATATTCTGATAATACCAAGCCTATTTGCCTGAGATATGGTTAACTAGCCAGTTTTGCGAAACATTACTACCGTAGTACGTATCTGAGTGCTTAGATCCCGGTTCGAATCTCGTTATGGTCGATTACACAGGAAAGTGACTTCTTGGTGTTATCGACCTGTGGAGTCGATCCCTGCGTGCTGCACCTTTGGTTTCGTTTGGTTGTTTGGGGTTTTATGGCATATCAACCACTATGGTTTATTTAATGCCAGATCCAGTATTTAATAAATATATCAAAAACGTATAACTGGCAACATCATTGTTTCAAAAACTGGCAACATCATTGTTTCAAAAACTGGCAACATCATTTTTTTAAAATAGCTGGCAACATCATTGTTTCAAAATAGCTGGCAACATCATTGTTTCAAAAGCTGGTAGCATCATTGTTTCAAAATAGCTGGCAACATCATTGTTTCAAAATAGGTGGCAACATCATTGTTTCAAAAATAGTTGGCAACATCATTGTTTCAAAAACGTATAGCTGGTCACATCATTGTTTCAAAAACGTATAGCTGGCAACATCATTGTTTCAAAAAAAGTATAGTTGTCAACATTATTGTTTCAATGTGCTGAAAAAGACCTGGAAGTTCACTATTTTCCCATAGCTGGGACCCCAACAGGTGCCACCACCCCGGGTCAGGGTGGACCTGGGAACGCCACCAATTAAGAGGTTGTTTCACGCTTCCTCAAAACCTCCTGATCAGAGGTCTTGCTGTTGGATGCAGTTTAACGTCGTACCCAGGACGAGCAGCACCTTTGGAAAACCGTGCCGCGGTTTGACCCCAGACTTGTGAGTGAAATTGGCTAGGCGAAACTATTTGGGAGACGTTGATGGATATGCTAGGGAAACGTCACTAGGCATCGTGTCAGTATGTTGGGCCAGTTACTTGCATCCTTCGTGGCCCGATTTTCTACTTAGTGGCTATTAAGTTACATTCTATTTCAACCTACTGCTCCACCTGACGCTATGACACCGGGTGAAAAGCCTACTTTTGCTAAGTGTTAGGGTGATCACCTTATTACAGGCCTTGTTCAGACTATTGCTCACGCCAGATAATGCACTCACTCCCAGAAACTGCAACTGTAAGTATCGCTCAGCATAGTTGCAGTATACGCTACAGGCGTGCTATGTGGGTGTTGAACAAACACCAATGTTCCTGGACAGGCATCTTCAACAGGGATTGTCTAGCCGTCCTAAGAGACAGGCATTCTCGGGTACGAGCCGCCAGCCACTACTGTGCATATCATTGTCATCAGACTATCTATACATATAACTGTAACTCTACCTTAGTCATGTCTAGTAGGAATACAATATTAAATAGTTTTATGCATAAAATTATTGCATATACTCTTTTGAAAATCCTAGGTTAATATTGGCGTGAGCGTTTGTGTGAGGGGGGAAGATTATTCTTTTGATGTTGATCATCGTCTTGCGAAAAATGGAGAGATTTCGACATTGTCACTCTGTGCTTTTATGTCTTCCTGCAATACCCGTGTCTCGGGTGTGCATATCTCCGGCTCAGCTGGGTCGTCCTCGTGTCGGCATGCTGGGCCAGTTACTTGCATCCTTTGTGGGCCCCGATTTTGCATTGGTGGCTATTAAGTTACATTCCATTTCAAATTACTACCCCCCTGGACTTATGACACCGGGTGCAAAGCCTACTTTGTTATGTGTTAAGGTGATCCCAGTAATTATTGTGGTTACTAAGGATCATCTCAAACCTAAAACAATGTTTCGTTAATGACATTAAATTCGGTTTAGAACATCCGGTATTCCTTGGTGTAAATCACAAACTACAGAGCCTTGTACCAGACTAACCTTATTATGTTGAACTCTTGTTCTCGCCATGATCCAGGGATTCAACTACTGACCACTAAATTACAGTAACATCTCTAACCTCCTTATTACAAACACGACGTTTTGACCATGTACCAAGAGAGAATTTGGCCGAAATGTTGTATCTATAATAACTAGGTTACTGTTATCTAGTGGTCGGTAGTTCGATCCTTGGATCAGGTAGGAAAACGCTGATTCTGCAGGAAAGAAGTATAACTGGCATCAGAGAGACAAAATAACACAATAATCAACAGATATTCCATCCAAACAATGGGCACATGATAATTATCCTCAGAAATAATTTGGATTGCCATACTTCATCTTTGTCAGTCTATTTAATACATCGTGTTTCTGAAATTCAGTTTATTTAATAAAAATTTTTGCCTGTCACAAGTCCCACAAAAAGGGAACAAAAAAAACATAACCTACATTTTCATTTGTCCGTGAATTGACGATTCAGCGCAAAGACGAGATTTCCTGGTTTAAAAAAAAGGTATTTTTCCGTCAAAATTCTGCCGTGAGAATCTTCGCCTATTAGCTTATGTCTGTGCAATAATAGGATAGGGGAGTTTCTCTCACCCATTAAATCTTCCTCACTGACAAGTAGTCGGCAATATTTATCTACTGAAGATAATAAAATTAGCCAATGCTGACTATATGCGTTGTGCTATTTATGACTATAAGAAAACATTTCACCCGGTGAAAAGGCGGTTAGTTTAACTTCCAGTACTAAGATGAAACAGTGCGACTTTGATGTATTCGTCACAAGATAGCTGTGGAGATTAATGCAGCGACGTAGTAGATACGGTCCATTACGGAATAGCAATCGTAATCGCCGAAAATAAGTTTGATGAACACAGAAAATATAAAAAAATATAAGTAGTTTCAACCAGAAGAAACAATTATATTCTAAAAAAAATTTAGTCAATAATTAATAAGGAAAATATTTTAACGAGCTTTATTCCGTGTTTCCACCAGATCAAATCATTGTAGGTAAGTAGGTCCCACTATGCAGCGTATACAGTGACCTAAGAAAAGTTTTTAACCAGGAGAATTAAACTAGCATGTAGTAGGTCCTCCATTTGCTAGTTTCAGTACTTGTATTCGATTTTTCATGGTTTTGATCACGTTATCAACAATCGTCTGCTCCATATTTTGCCACTTTTTTTGCAGTGTTTTTTTTAAGGGTTGCCACTGGCGTGATTTTGGTTGCACGCTCCCGAAATTTTCGGTTAAGGTGCTCCCAAACGTGCTCTGTTGGTGTCATGTGAGGACTTTGGGCAAGTGACTTGATTCCTTGCGATTACTTCCAGGCCTTTGCTACTTTGCTCGTGTGACATGGCGATCCATCTTCTTGAAAATGGTAGGCATTCTTATCAACCTGATTGGTTTCAAATAGTCGGAGTAGTCCTTTCTCTAATATTTGGCAGTATTTTGGACCATTCAACTGATCAACAAGAATCAACTCAGATTTCCCTCCAAACCAGACAGTGCTCCACACCATTTCTATGAAAATTTATCGGACATTCAGGCCGGTAAATGTTGTTTAATACTGTTTATTATAAACAGAGCATTTACTTAAATATTTGTATCTATAAAAAGAATGTATAAACATAAAAATGTATTAAAAATAATTGTCGGACTTTGTCTATTTCATTATGTGTGACCCCATTTTGTAAAACTTCTAACTTGAGTGGATCTTGAGCAGTCTATTAGGTGAACAACAGCGTAAAAAGAAAAAAGCCCTCCTCGAAGGAATTCAGGAGTATATATATATATATATATATATATATATATATATATATATATATATTTATATATATATATATATACATATATATATATTTATATATATATATATATATATATTTATATATATTTATATATATATATATATATATATATATATATATATATATATATATATATATATATTATTACGTTACTATCTAATGGATAATAAACAGGCAATGATGGTTTGAAGAACGTATGGGGAATTACATGACCTGTAATTACATTTAACATTTGCTTTGATGTTTGGTCATTGTCACTGTAATAGCGGAACAGACGCAATTATCGTTTTATGAGTTCTGGTTTTATTTGTTCGACAAACAATATTTGGCAGATGCATACATGTCAGAGCAATAAAGACACAAAACATGGAACTGAGGCAAACAATTAATAACTGTATTAACAAAAGAGAAGTGGAAATAAAGACATAAAATTCGAATTTATTGATAGTTGAACACTCTCTTCAGTTGATGTCTCTGAAGTACTGACGGGTTGCGTGTTCTAGAACACAAAATGAGGAAAGAGGGCTTAGAAAATGTAACGCCCGCGGGACATATTGAAAACATGGCAGACAAAAGCAGTGAATAGCTACCTAATGAGTTTGTACAAATGGTTGGCAGAACAGGAGAGATAACAGAAGGACGAACCTTACTGAGATCTACAAAGGTTTGGTTTGGTCTGGTTTCTTTTACGGCACATCAACATCAGTGGGTTATTTAATGCCTATATTTTTTTTTATTGCTGGTAATTTTTTTTTCAATGAATTGCTGGTAAAATGTTTCTTCTTCAAAAATGTACTGCTGGTAATAATGTATTGCTGGTAATAATTTTTTCTTCAAAAAATGTTTCTGCTATTTTTTTACCAAACGTTTTGCTGGTAATATTTTTTCCAAAAATGTATTGTTGATATTAAAACCTATTTTACACTATCATATTGTTTTGACTCCAGTTTGGGGGTTAACTATTTGCCCATAGGTGGAGGCCTAACAGGTACAATTAAGAAAACGTCGAACGCTCTTCAAATCCTCCTGATCAGAGGCCTTGCTATCGGATATAGGACGGGGTTACTAAGGAAAGGAAATTTTGGAGAAAACTGATGGTCCAAGCCATAAAATGACATGCCACGCTACTACAACAAAGGTCCTATACATCATCGTGAATAGCGGCGATAAGACTGCATTCTCAATAAATATAGTCATAACAAAATATGACTATATTTATGAAATATCTTATAGTATAGCTGGCCAGTCGTATTCGGGGATACCCATCTACAGGGACGTCTAGCCAATCCCTATTGTAGACGCTTGCTTAGTCGCATGTTTCTGTGTGTTCAACACCTACATCGTCTACCTGTGTTTTATACTGCAACCTTGCTGAAGAGACCTTAGTTTCTGGAAAAGAACGTGTTTTCTAGCGTGATCAACAATTTGAACAAGACCAGTACTCTCAAGCCCTCGGACACGATGACTTGTGACTTCATGTTAGCACAGCTATCGACGGCCGCCGAGTGTTCCGTCTACCCAATTGCATTCACAAGGCTTGGGTCAACCCGTGATATGGTTTGCAGGCAATTTCAAAATATGCCGCACGGTGGGATCGACTTCTCCAGTCCAAGAACATCAGGAAGTTTTATTGTTTAAAATTAACAGAAAAAAGACATCATAGATATCTATTCAAGACCATGTGCCGAATAAATATAACGCGTATATTACAACGGAATTATATCGAACTGACATTTATAAGCAGTTTATACTATATGACATAGTTACGTTAATAACAACACAATTAATATATTTTTAATTATAATCTCTTCTTTGTTAAGTTCAGTTGCAAATATTAATAAAAACAATCGAACCTTTCGCATTGAATATTTCAGAGATAAATTCAGCTATCAAACTGCATATCAAGTCATGGAACTATTGTTTGACCATAGTACAACCATATTTTTTATCTGAGATAATTAAGATTTGCTTTGCTGTAATGGCTGCTCGTGTCTTACTGGAAAAACACGCTTTTCTCAAAAGCGGTTCCATAAATTAAAAGGAAACATATCCATCTCTTCTACCCCAGATATGGGTTAAATCTCAGAAGAAACTGACTCCAATATCTCTGGAAACAGATATGTTTGCCCAAGCGTGTATCATGTATGAGGCAACTGACTGACTGAAACTAGTTATATAGCCGATTTCTTAACTAGAGCAATTGAATTATGCTTGATCATGATGGCTTCTTGCGAATTATTTTGTAATGTACACGATTATCGATCTACCGTGGTAAAAACATATTTCTTATTTGGGATAATTAAGCTTTGCTGTAATGTCTGCTCGCGTTTTAATGGAAAGGCACTTCCCTAAATTAAAAGAGAAAACAGGAACTAAAGGCTTGTTTCTTCTCAGGAGGCTTATTTTCTTTGTCGTAAGAACACTCGATTTGGAGGTTGGTAGACATTAATTTGACTCTTTATATAAAGACGAGTGTCAGATTAAATACTAAATATGGGCGTTATAGTAATAAGTAACATACACGTATGAATCGAATGTTATACATTGAACATTTCAGATACGAATCCAGCTATAAAACTGCATATTAGGTTATAGAAATGTTGATCTACCATCGTATAAACATATTATTTTAAAATTAAGATAATTAAGCTTTGCTGTGATGGTTGCTCGTGACTTCATAGCAAGACACGCTTTACTTAAAAGCAATTTAGCAAATTGAAAAAGGACAGGATTATTTCTTGTCAGGAAGCATATTTTCTTTATTAAGAAGGCTGGTAGACATTAATTTTACTGTTTAAAAAGAACAGTGTATTCTCAAATATATTGGTTATATTAAGAAGAAATAAAAGCGAATGAATTGAGACAGTCAGTGAAAAAGCATTACTCAGATATTTCTGTACACTTGGTCAGACATTTTGAATTTTTATTTATAAACATTTTTATACCGTAAACATTTGATTATCATTTTTCGACCCATTATTTTAATATTGTGAAACGTGGACACTGTTGCCAGATACAGAGAGAAGGATCCAAGCGTTTGAGAACAAATGCATGAGAAAACTCCTTGGTATTTTCTATTGGGAACAAAATACTAATGAGTTTGTGTGGGAAATAGTTGAAGGTTTTGTGGGTCATCCGGAACCTCTTCTCGCCATTGTCAAACGGAGAAAAATGGCGTGGTTTGGACACATTGCAAGGCACGACAGCCTGTGCAAGACCATCATGCAAGGCACCATTAAAGGTGGACGTAGGAGAGGACAATAAACGAAGCAAAAAACTGGTTGGAAAATGTCAAAAAATGGATACCAGAAATGCTGATGGCTGCCGTTGATAGACCGTTGTGGAAAAGACTTAGTGTGGCGTCTGCATTCGGATGCGCCCTACGATTACAAATACCAAGGAGATGATGATGATGATGAGGATGATGATGATGATGATGATGATGATGATGATGATGATGATGATGAATAATGTAATATTTTACAAACATTAATTTGGGCTCCTCTGCAAGTAAAATAAAAATAATTAATAAAATGTTACAAAATCAAAATAATAATAATAATATGCCGATTCCGTGATAAATATCCAGAAACAATTATCGAGAAATTGTCCAAATACAATAATGTAAATAATACAAGTAATCATAATCCCTCATCTCAGATATATAGAGGCCGAAACGTATACGGGAGATCAAGATTAACAGGATGTGGGGAATGAAGACTGAACCAAGAACCATAGTTTGGACCCGGCTCTACAGGACACAACGCAGGAAATATAAACGTGAACAAATAATAATAATAATAATAATAATAATAATAATAATAATAATAATAATAAAAAAATACTGTGTTAGCCCAAAATGCAGATTCTGTGATAAATATCCAGAAACAATTGATCATCTTGTATCAGGTTGCACGGTATTGGCACCCACTGAGTATAAAACCCGGCATGACAGATTGTGCCAATATCTGCACTGCAAAATCTGCAACTTCTACGGGAAGGAAGCTGAAAGAAACTGGTATGAACACCACCCAGACCTGTTTACGCAGATAGGACCTGTTACAATTCTATGGGACTTTACAATACACACAGATTGAATAATCAAAGCTAACAGCCCAGACATTGTTATTAGAGACCGCAAACAAAACAATTACCTCGTTATTGATATGGCAGGTCCTGCAGACTGCAATGTTTTTGAAGATCTTCAAAAAGCTATCAAAATACAAGGACCTTGAAATCGAAATCTCACAAATGTGGCACGTGAGAACATCAACAATTCCAGTTGTAGTTAGAGCCCTCGGATTGGTTGGAAAAGATTTCAATAGACTCGGTGAAGGAATTTCTGGAAGCCCATGCCTTAAAGAAATAGAAAAAATTATTCTCACGGGTACGTCCCACACCTTACGAAGGGCTTTATCTATGTAAAATGTTTCTTTCTTTTTTTTTTTTGTTCTGTTATTTTTACTTGCTGAGTGGAAAATGCTATTTCTGACGTAAGGTCTCTGGTCGGGACCCGGAAAGAAATGAGTTCACACCAGAAGTCAAAGGAAATAAAAAGTGCCTCCTTATTGATATGGCAGTCCCTCCAGACCTCAATGTATCTTTGAAGATATTTAAAAAGCTGTCAAAATACAAGGACCTTGAAATAGAAATCTCAAAAATGTGGCACATGGAAACATCAACAATCTCTGTAGTAGTTGGAGTCCTAGGATTGGTTGAAAAAGATTCCAGTAGACTAATTGAAGGGATTCCTGGAAGTCCATGCCTCAAAGAAATATAAAACATTGTTCTCACAAGTACAGACCACACTTTACGAAGGGTTTTATCTATGTGAATTATTTTTTGGTCAGTGGAGGGTGCCATGATGCCATTTCTAACATTAGGTCTCTCGGCGGAACCCGGAAAGAAATGTGTAAACGCCAGAAATCAAAGGAAATAAAAACAATAATAATAATAATAATAATAATAATAATAATAATAATAATAATAATAATGGATCTGGAGCCCTTGGACTGGTTGGAAAAGATTCCAGTAGGCTGATTGAAGGGATCCCTGGAAGTCCATGCCTCAAAGAGATACAAAAAATTGTTCTGACAAGTACAGCCCACACTTTACGAAGGGCTTTATCTATGTAATTATTTTTATTTTTATTTTATTTTTTTATTTATTTATTTTTTTTTTTTTTTTGCAGTGGAAAGTGTCATGATGCCATTTTTAACCTTATGTCCCTGGGCGGGACCTGGAAAGAAATGTGTAAACGCCAGATATCAAAGGAAATAAAAATAATAATAATAATAATAATGATCTGCTTCTAAAAATAGAAGACTTTTACTTTGAAGTTTTGCGAAATTTATTCTTCGTCGCATCCAAATACTCTAGTGTCCGTGTTGATTACTATTTGCTGATTTTGCTCTGCTACTTCTCTTTCATTTCGACCGAACCTGGGCCCCATTAACTTGTACCTTCCATTCCTTTCTGTCAAAAACCCACGCGACAAGCGAAGTGATATGAAGAATTGGATTTACTGATCATGCTGTGTGTCAATTACTTTCACACCTATATTGTATGCACGATTCTTCACTAATTGTCACAACTCCTAGTAGTAACCGCAACTTAAAGCTGACTAGAATCGGTTGATTCATGCCGTTGTAGTTGACTGTGATCATCCGCCATTGTTCACTGCATATCAGTCTAATATATCGCTCTCTTGCCTGTCTGTGCAACTCAAGAGATGATTCACGTTACATATTTTTTTCTGGTTTTTTTCTCTCATTAAGGTTTGCTCCTCCTGACCACTAAGGTTTTGTGAGGTTTCTAACCATTGACCTGTGTCTGGCAAGGTTGAACATACACGGAGATAAACTATTTCCATCTTAGCTAACCGGGTCTAAATCCACCAAAGCACCACTACAGGTTGATTAAACATGGCGTTTATATTTTCCATATTTGCCTTTGATTATTGGAACAGAACAAAACAGATTGAAAACTTCAGGACAATTTTAATGCCTATACGGAATCCATGAATGGGATATCGAACATATTAGTAGAAATCGGACTTATTATTATAGAGATTTTCATAGTAAAATTAGTATGTTTGTTTGGTTGGTTGGTTGTTTTTTTTGTTTTACGGCATATCAATCGCAATGGGTCATTTAATGCCGACAGCATTTTTAGGATAGATTCGTATGAATAGAATATGTATTCTTTGATTTAGACTGGTTTGGTTTATTTTGTTTTACAGCATATCACCCTCAATGAGTTATTTAATACCAAAATTTTGTTATTGTTGGTAATATTCTTTTTTCAAAGATGTATTGATGGCAATAATTATTTACAAAGTATTTCTGGTCATAAAACCTATTCTTACACTTTGATAATGTTTTGGCCACAATTTGGGGTTAACTATTTTCCCGTAGCTGGGACTCTAACAGGTGCTACCATCCCGGGTCATTGCGGACCAGGTAAACACCTGCAATTAAGAGGTGGTTCCACGCTCCTCAAAACCTCCTGCTCAGAGGCCTGTTGGACGTAGTTTATCGTCTTACCCAGGACGCGGATGTAGTTTGTCGTCATACCCAGGACGGTAAAATTAGTATGTATCTACCTATAAATATTAAATAAAATAAAGTATAATAGTAAGCCAGAAATTATTTAGAGCTTTCGCCATAACACATATTTAGGCGCTTTAAACTGCCTTCTACTCATACATGCTTATAGTTGGTAGTATTTTGGTCCCGTAATAGAAGTCTGAGCTTGATCACATTAGTTTTCTTGCCGCTGTTACAATGTAAACATGGCCGCTCCGCTAGCAGTATGCACCAAGGAGAAAATAAGAGCAGTGATGTGATTTCTCTTGTCGAAATGTGTGCTAAGAGCTGAAATTCATTCGAGGCTTTTAAAACGATACGCTGACAGGGCACTACCGTGTAGACGTGTGCATGAGTCGATCAAGAAGATTAAAAGTCGACGGACAAGCGTGATACACAAAGAAAGAGCAGGACGCCTGTCAACCCCCACCAGGAATGAAAAGATTCACCAAAGCACAAATGATGGTAACAGCGACCCAGCAAGTTGCCATCGAGAACGTAGCATGTTAGCTCCAGATTTAGATCACTGCTCTTTGTTGCTGCTTGCCGCACGCTACTAACTTAGTTGCAATGTAAAAGCTATACTTCTTACGTTATCAGCAATAAAAAAAATTAAAAAATTTGATAATCCACTGCTGGTGAAATTACTATGGAGGCTGGATTCACTATCCAAAAGTAAAGAAAAATTGCTACGCTGCATCCCAAGCCACATAGGAAAGAAAGGGAATTACCAGGCACATTCGCCCACAAATCTGCCCGAAACGAAAATATTTGATAATAGTTTTTGGATCCCATATATGGACCTGGAAAATGAAGATGGTCAACGCAAATAAAAAAGCTTCGTACAATAAAACCGGTTCCGGATCAATGGAGACAAGTGTCAAGAAATGGAACAAAAAGCTGAAATAATGTTGGGTTTAGCTCCCCATATGACACACATACGTCTCACCTATTTATACTTGTTGAAGATTGGAGCTCAATCAACATGTACAACATGACAATTCACACATTTTATTTGAATGTACAGAGTGGGCCGAAGGTCATGTCACGCCTAAATAACATAATTTTTTCATTTCATATGGCTGACACGTGCTCCTACAGTTTGGAAGACAGTTAAGGGGTGACGCGACTTTCGGACCATTATGTACTTAACACCTGTAAGTCATAAATACTAAAAGGAAACCAACATGCGAAAACTCTTACGGAAACAGTCAACATAATGTCCTACCTTAACATAATAGGTTTATACCAAACACAAATAATATCTACAGCAATTCATGTATATTCACACATATATATATAAAAGCAAACTTTAAAATCACGTAGGAAATATATGTAGTTAAAGTCATACAATTGATTTAAAATTTTAAGATTTCGGCATGAAATAAGCAATGGAGGTTGATATACCGCTAAACAAAATCAACCAAACTAAGTCTTATTACGTTATAAAAATGCACTATATATTAATAAAAATATGTAATCTATTATAAAATAGTTTACAATAAAACATATTTAAATTATTTCATTGCCGTCGTTGGCGTAACTCGTTGCCGATCCTGGATTTCAATAATTTATTCAATGTACAGGCTGGTCCAAACGTTTTGTCAACCCTACATAATATAATTTCTATTTCAGATGGCTGACATGACAGTTTGAAAAAGAGGTAGCGGGTGACATGACTTTGGGACGACCCTGTACTTAGCACCTTTAAGACATAAATACTACAAAGAAACCAACACAAAAAAAAATACTATTTGAAAATACTGAATCTTGTTCTATCTTAAAGAAACAGATTTATACCAACACATAAAACAGATCATCTACAAAACTATAGCCATCCTGGGTATGACGACAAAACTTTGTCCGCGTCCTGAATAAGACGATAAATTATATCCAACAGCAAGGCATCTGATCAAGAAATTTTCAGGAACGTGGAACCACGTCAATTACTGGTGTTCCCAGGTCAACTCTGACCTGGGGTGGTAGCACCTGTTAGGGGTCACAGCTATGGGGAATGTTTAACTACCAAACGGAGGAAAAACATAGGTTTTAATACCAGTAATATATTTTTGTAACAATTATTACTTGCAAGACTTTCGAGAAAAAGAAATATTAACAGCAATATATATTTTGAAAAAACATTATCCAGCAATAAAAATCTTGTCGGCATTAAATAATACATTGAGGTGATGATAATCCATAAAACAAAACAAAACAATATATACTGAGATAGATAGATAGATAGATAGATAGATAGATAGATAGATAGATATGAATAGATTGAAAAGAAGAGATTTAGATAGATAGGTAGGTAGATAGATAGATATCATTAAGGCGAGGCAGATAGATAGATAGATAGATAGAGAGAGAGAGATAGATAGATAGATAGATAGATAGATAGATAGATAGATAGATAGATAGATAGATAGATAGATAGATAGATAGATAGATATGAATAGATTGAAATGAAGAGATTTAGATAGATAGGTAGGTAGATAGATAGATATCATTAAACCGAGGCAGATAGATAGATAGATAGATAGATAGATAGATAGATAGATAGATAGATAGATCGGAAATATTACCAGCAATAAAAATCTTGTCGGCATTAAATAATACATTGAGGTGATGATATTCCAAAAAACAAAACAAAACAATATATACTGAGATTGATAGATAGATAGATAGATAGATAGATAGATAGATAGATAGATAGATAGATAGATTGAAAGGAAGAGATTTAGATAGATAGGTAGGTAGATAGATAGATAGATAGATAGATAGATAGATAGATAGATAGATAGATAGATAGATAGATAGATAGATAGATAGATAGATAGATCGGAAATATTACCAGCAATAAAAATCTTGTCGGCATTAAATAACCCATTGAGGTTGATATGCCATAAAACAAACCAGACCAAACCAATATATACTGAGATAGATAGATAGATAGATAGATAGATAGATAGATAGATAGATAAATAGATAGATAGATATAAACAGATTGAAAGGAAGAGATTCAGATAGATAGATAGATAGATAGATAGATATAAACAGATTGAAAGGAAGAGATTCAGATAGATAGATAGATAGATAGATAGATAGATAGATAGATAGATAGATAGATAGATATGAAGTATTAGCTGCAATAAAATAACTTGTCGGCACTAAATAACCCATTGAGATTGATAAGCCGTAAACCAAACCAAACTAATATATATATATATATATATATATATATATATATATATATATATATATATATATATATATATAGCTAAATTCACAGATCAATGTAACAATGTAACTATAACAACAAAGATATTTCGATTTCATTTTTGCCTTGAAAAGTCGGAAGACGAAACGCGTCGGCAAAATCTAAGATTTTTTCCAATTATGATTTTATACCATATATATATATATATATATATATATATATATATATATATATATATATATATAACACCCTTAAAGTATAAAATTATGTACAAAATAACTGTGGGTGAACGTATACATTTGCTTCAAAATATTTATATTTTGGCATTAAATAACCCATAGAGGTTGGTATGCCGCGAAACAAAATCAGCCAACTCGGTGTGTTGTCGTTGAAGTTTACTGGAAGAGAAAGGTTTTGTCTGGCTCCAACGCATTGACCTATCACGCTAGGCTGGACCTGCCATGAGATAAACTCCCGCCGGCATTGCACTCCAGATCATAGAAGCTAGCAAGCCACTCCCCCACGATTTAATCACTCAGCTACAAAATGAAGTTTTTAATAGACAGATATTTGAGTTTGTAAAGAGTGTAATAGATCAATTGGCAAAGTTATGGACGTAGCTTTTGATGAAACAAAGTAATCATTTTATACAATAAATATTTATTTTTCATCATAATCTTCGTAACGTTCAGATCAGAATGCTGGCGCTCCAAATAAAGTTCATTTTATGGATTTTACAAATGCCAAACTCTTTCTTAGAAGACTCCGCTGCCTTAACCTTGGACAGGGACAGCTGGGGGTCAACATAAGAGATTGTCTATGCAATAATTAATTTTGCATAAGAGTAGTATTAGTGCTATCATTATTATTATTAGTAGTAGTAGTGGCATTGTAATCTTTCTCCTTATTAATTTAGTATTGAAAACTAATCACGTAAACAAACGTCTATAATGACAATCTCAAATCAAATTTCAACGAATTTCGTGTCATGTTACAAACTTATATCTTTAACAGCGTTTCTATGTCTCTATCTATAAAAGGCAGGATGTGTGTGTGTGTGTGTGTGTGTGTGTGTGTGTGTGTGTGTGTGTGTGTGTGTGTGTGTGTGTGTGTGTGTAACGAATGCACGGCCGCAATTTTCGACGGATTTGCACCAAAATTTACATGCACGTGCTCAATAGCTGTATAGAGCTTAGAAAAAATTCGCAGTGTGAGATAGGCAAGAAGTAAGGCATGTAGCAACATCAGCACGGCAAAGGACACTCCTTTAAAGGCAAGGAAGGGCATAGCGATTGCTGTATGAGTGATAGCGATAGCGAGTCGTACGATTTTTGAATCAAGCCCGGGCAACGCCGGACCATGCTGCTAGTATGTAATATATGTTTGCTTTAAAAGTTCCCAATATTAGGCTAAGAATTATATGTAAATATTATAGCTGGTTGGTGATATAATGAATGATAATATGATTTCGGATATGATTTAAAGATAGAGAGAAGGGAAGAAAAAGAGAGAAGGAAGTTTAATAGAAAAAACAAACAGATAGGACAATGGAAAGAGAGTGTGAAAAGGAAATACTGATAGATATTGAGTACTCTCTCTAATCTCCCACAAAGTGCAGAAATAATCCGCTCAGGATAGTTTCAGTATAAAGTAATAATAATGTTGAAGAAACACCAATGTAGCCGAGTAGGAGGCTGCAACAGGGATCAGAGAGATGCACAAAATAAATTCACATAAAAAGACACGTCCAACAAGCCATTATATATTGAATGCATAGTCCAACAAGAGCACTGAAGACAGACAGATAGATAGATAGATAGATAGATAGATAGATAGATAGATAGATAGATAGATAGATTGACAGATAGATAGATAGATAATGGACAGATTCAGATAGGTAGATAGATAGATAATGAAGAGATAGATAGATAGATAAATAGATAGATAGATAGATAGATAGATAGATAGATAGATAGATAGATAGATAGATAGATAGATAGATAATGAACAGATTCAGATAGGTAGATAGATAGATAAATGAACAGATTCAGATAGGTAGATAGATAATGAAGAGACAGATAGATAGATAGATAATGAACAAATTGAGATAGATAGATAGATAGATAGATAGATAGATAGATAGATAGATAGATAGATAGATAGATAATGAACAGATTCAGATAGATAGATAGATAGATAGATAGATAGATAGATAGATAGATAGATAATGAACAGATTCAGATAGATAGAGAGATAGATAGATAGATAGATAATGAACAAATTGAGATAGATAGATAGATAGATAGATAGATAGATAGATAGATAGATAGATAGATAGATAGATAAGTAGATATTGAACATATTCTGATAGGTAGATAGATAGATAATGAACAGATTCAGATAGGTAGATAGATAGATAAATG
>OZ038499.1:26088987-26091487 GCA_964036315.1 Acanthosepion esculentum
GTGTCCAAGTAAATGTTTAAAGAAATAACAAAACAAGTGTTACAGATATATCATATATTAAACAGTAAGTACAACAGAAGAGTATTACACGACTAGTGAGTGTATGTCGGATGACCCAGCGTTCAATCTAATTGACTGTTATATTTAACAGACCCCCCACGAGGGATGTATGTGGCATAAGGCCGAGTTTACCGTGGTTTATCCGAGCCTGTAGGCTCGTCAAAAATATTCCCTTAGAACCCGCATAAACGGGTTCAGGGCGTGTCTACCACCCCGAACGAATCTTTGCCCTTCGGCAAATCCTCGTCCCGGTTCCTCTCTGCTCGAGGTAGAGAGTTCGATCGCTGAGCAATCTAATCGACTGTTCCTCCTTCACTCCTACTAATTTTATAGTAGGCGGAAGAGTCCAACATAGACACTTTAGAGGGAGGACACCACAACAGTATCGAGCACAGTTTTTTAAAAATAAAAATAATTACTAAGAAAAACAGATAGTAAAGTTCTTTCTTATTATTTTAATACACACACATACACCCAGACATATATATATATATACATATATATATATATATATATATATATATATATATATATATATGTGTGTGTGTGTGTGTATGTGTGTGTGTGTGTGTGTGTGTGTGTGTGTGTGTGATGAAATCCCCCTCGGTTTCGACGTATGAGGATCTAACTACTTAATTGATTCAGTTATGAAATTTTGTGCTATATTCTTCAGTGGAACTATAAGACCCGCTAGTGATTTACAAAAGAGGCCGTATATGGAGCAAGATTGAGGATAGTGGATTGAGATCACTGTTAGATTGTCTTACCTTTTAGATTTTGCTCTCGCTTCTTGAAGACGATTCAGACAGATTGAAAACTACTGAATCCACTAAAACACGTTGATCTCCATTCTATCCGCTCCAAGGCTAAGCGATCGAGGTTGTTATGAGATATGTTGAAAGCTGACATATTTTTATATATATATATATACATGTATATATATATATATATATATTAATGCATGTTTCATTAAATAATATAGACAAGTTTTGTCTATTTATTTTAAGTAAGTCCCTTTCATATTGTCTGATAAGCTTAATCACATTATCGTTGAAAGACGAAAGGAAAACACCATATTGATACATGTTTAAATCCAATCTAAACTTTCAGTTTACATAAGACATTATCAAAGATGACAATGTCAATAAATCAAACAACACTCAGACGAAACTACAATGATAGTCCGCCCTTGCTGCTAGAATAAGCTCAAAGTAACCACAAACTCATATTTACGAGACGCGGAAGTGAAAATCACGTCGCTGCTTGTGACGTCACGCATGACCACGCGTGAGTGAAAAACGAGAAGTATTAAGTATGGGTATGTTTTTTTTTTGTTTTTTGTTAAGCGTATCACCCCGAGCAAGGCCGGTGGCCACTATCACGCAAGGGGTTACAGAAGGGTTGGAGGAAGAGCAGATAGCTGTTGTAAAGGAAGGGATGTGGAGAAAGAGAAGGACGGAGGGCCGATCGAGGTAGAGAGGTTACGGGAGATATAAAGCGAGAGCAGATAGGAATGGAAGATGTCAGGAAGTGGATAGATCAAGGCAACTGGAGATGACGATTGACGCTACACTTAAACCGTTGGAGATTGTATTTGTCAGGGAAACAGTAATAGGGAAGGGAGTTCCATAGGCGAGATGTGCGAGACATGAAGCTATTGGAGTAGAAAAGACGTCTACACCTAACAGTTTCAACGGTGAAGGGGTGGGAACGGGATGCCAGCCTCGTAGGACGCTTGAATTCACGAGGATTAGGGACAAGTGAAAGCAACTCCTCAGAGCAATTACCGTGGAAGTACTTGTAGAAAAGGCAGAGTGATGCAACATTGCGTCTGTGAGAGAGCGACTGCAGACGAGATGACAGATCAGGGCCAATCACATTGCATATCCGTCTCTGGATCTTATCAAGAACCCCGAGGCAACACGCAGGTGCCCCAGACCATAAATGGCAGCAATACTCCATGCAAGGTCGAATGGTAGACTTATAGACTTGGAGGATCGATTCAGGGGAGAAGAATTTCCTGGCTCGGCATAGGGAACCAACTTTTCTAGCGGTGGATTACAAATTATAGGGAATTAAGGATATTTGTGGAGGTTTCATAGTTCATTTAGTTCAGGTTAGGTTTCAACTGTTTTTTGTATCTCGCTTCAAGGATTTTAATTTTTGTTTATTGTTTTCAATGTTAAGTATAGTTGTGTTGTCAACAAGGATTTTCCGAAATTGTGTACGCGACCAGGCATGTTGTTTTAAACGATAATGTGATTAAGCTTATCAGACAATATCAAAATCAACTTACTTAAAATTAATAGACAAAACCTGTCTACATAATGTAATGAAACATGCATTAATGTAAAATTGCTGCCTATATATATATATATATATATATATATATATATATAAATATATATATATATATATAATATATATATATATATATATA
>OZ038499.1:26096487-26123987 GCA_964036315.1 Acanthosepion esculentum
CCAAATGTTGGGATAACTTCCTCAGGACGATAACATCAGGATGTCACATTCTTTACAAATCGGACATGGTTAGATTCGAACCTGAATCTCATGGATCTCGCCACGTTATTTTGAATTACCATATACTTGTATTCTGATTGGATTACCTAACAATGTTTCCCCTTTCTGAGGAGGTTTTGGTTGGTTTTTGAACTCTTAAAACCCTTTAATTTGCAATCACCACCATCACTTGACAAGACACCAGTAGTGTTAAAATAAAATTGGAATTTTGTAGTGATGTTACAACATGCATATTTGATAATTTTGAATATATTTTCAATTGAGCACTGTTGAATGACAAGCTAATTCTAGAAACAACAGCCACCTGCGTTAATGCCAAGCTCTTCAGTAAAATGAATGGAGCACTTTGGGTTGTTGGGCGTTCGTTTGTTTACATTTGTAAAAAAAAAATACGCTATGTTTACCTGACTCATTCTGTCGATTGAAGTTAGCTCAGTGGTTGAGATTGTGACTGAAACCAAATCGGTTGAGTTTCAATCTGGGCTTGAAGCATTTGATTGTCTAGTCGCAATGGCGAGCTGTGATACAGCGAAATGGTACTGTGTACGAATGATATATATATATATATATAGTTAAATTCCCAGATCAATTCTTACTATAAAGGTAATGTACATTAACCAAAAAAAAACTTGGACAGTAGCGTCTATCTTTTTAAATTTTGATTTTTAATGTAACTGTAACAACAGAGATATTTCGATTTCATTTTTGCCTTGAAAATGTCGAAAGACGAAACGCGTCGGCAAAATGTTTCCAATTGTCATTTTATACCATATATATATATATATATATATATATATATATATATATATATATATCGGATGTGACAACAAAATTGTCCAAATAGTTAAACAGCATAATTGTCCATTCCACAAAATGTTTAACACCTAAAAAAAACAAAATAACACTGAGTACTTTCTTTTTTCCATGATTTCAGATAAGACGTTTAGCTATCTTAACACCATTTGCCGTAAGAAACACTGAAAAAACGTTTGATTTATTCAGCTAGAAAAAGAACTGGTTAAAACCAGAATATATTTTTACATTATAAGATATTTTTGGGGAGAGAATAACGATTTTACTAATACAACATCTACTAATTAACCCATAGACGGTGGTAGAAGAGGCGGATTCGTACCTTTTTCAAGTGTATTTCTGCATAAGTGAATATAACAAACCCGACTGAAATTATCATATACTTGTATTCTGATTGGGATAAACTTCGTTGTCAACACACCTGGAATAACTACACTTCTTTCAAATCTTTCCTTCTTACAAGAAATCCATCCAATCGAAACTGTGACTTATATAGAGGTTTATTCCTGCTTTTTTGTTTTTCCTGTTTTTGAAAAGATGTACTCAAAGTCGACATTAAATATATGAAATTTCTATCGATCGTTTCTAATTTTGTATTTGAACGCTAAAGTTTTGGTGAAAAGATTGCAATTTTTTCCGAATTTCTCAGCAAAAAATACAAATTTGAATCATTTATGTTCAGCGCACTTCAATAACCTGAGGTCAGAGTTTTATGGCTCCCATCACGAATTTCGTAATGGAGGTAGGCATAAAATTCGTGAATTGGCTACGTAATGTCTTTTAAAATATCAGATAAAAACCATAAATATCTTTGGAAAAAATAAGTTATATTCGTAATATTAGCATGCACGTCAATGCTTTCACTATACACATACACACAAAGACATATATACATACGTACATATATATATATATATATATATATATATATATATATATATATATATATATATATTCATTGAATATGACAGACAAGGTGCTTTGATTAAGTTTTTTATACAATTTCTCATGTGATCATATAATTGTTTCCTTTTCGATAGATAAATTATATAAAAACTGTCCAACTGTTGTTTTTTCCGAGCGGTTTCGGCTATACATTTCGCTATTTTCAAGGTTGAAATATCTTAACTGTTGACAAGAAATAAATTTTTGTATGTATGTATTTATATAATGTTTAATTTTCAAAACACAGTCAACATTGTGTGTCCATGTTCATAGTTGATGTTACTAACTATTGTTTTTTCTTTAATAAGGCTTCTAACAATACATATATATATATATTTTTGTCATCCACAGAGAGACTGTTTCGCTGTTTCACAGCTCATCAGTGTGGCTAGACGTCCGGTTGCCTCTAGCTAGGATCGAAAGCCCGACTGAATTGGCGTCAATTCGGAACTTCTACCACTAAGCCGACGGCTCACGGTAGGGATGAAGGTGAATTTTAGCGTGTTTATTTTTAGATTTAGATAAACACACAGCGACTGACAGTGACTCAATTCTGCCGAAGAGTCATGCTATATTAGCTTAAATAGTCACTGCTTACAAACTGACACCTCAAATCAAAGAGCACAACCGAAATTAATTTTTCAGGAGCCAATATATATATATATATATATATATATATTTTATATATATATATATATACAGCTAATATAGAGACAGTTAGATCAGGGCTACAGGAATGTAGGACGCCCATGGATCAACGTGTTTTAGTTGACAGCTGTTTCAATCAGCTTGTCTGAATCGTCTTCAAGAAGCTAGAGCAAGATCTAAAAGGTCAACAAATCTAACAGTAATCTCATCCCAAAATCCTCACTCTTGCTCCATATGCTGCCTCCTTTGTAAATCACTAACGGGTCTTAAGTGCCACTTAAGATTATCGCAATATATATACACATACAATATACACACACAATGGAATATAGAGTTCATTGCATGTACAATATGTTTGTCTTTGTAATTTACCCCTGGACATGATCTTGTTCCACATGCCATGCCTTTTCTGGATATTTCAGTTTCAGTTATTTTCCTAACTCTCCAAGCTATTTTTTGTTCACCTCTGCTGTGGCCAAACATTGATCTCCCGACTTTTTGAGTAAGTCACTGGATTACTTCAACCAATGTATTTATCCAGTGGGCCATATGTCCTTGGGGAACTAGAACAATCGGTGAACGAAATAAGGGGTTCGGATCGAAATTCCAAAGTATATCACCTGAAGAAAGCCTGAGCGTACAACGGCCGAAACGTCGCCACAATAAAGATTAGGACAACAGCCCGAACAATGTAAATAGTTCCAACATCTCATTTCAGAAATATAGACAGTATAAAGAAAAGGAAGTTGTGCGGAGCTATGAAAAATAAGAGAACCAACAAGATACATGCACACTTAGACCGAGACAAATTTGTGAGGGAAACTGGGCAAACGGAGCAGTTCGCTGTCACCGTGAGCGCACTGGACAAAATTTCTCATCCGGTTGCATGGTATGCTCCCTCCCTTAATTTGTAATATCTATTCAGAATAATTGCAAAATAAACCATAGATTGTCTATGTGGCTGTTGAACAAATGTAGACGTAGCTGAGCAGGCGTCTACAAAGGGCGATTTGCTACTGGCTAGCCGCCCCAGTAGACGTGTGTGCCCGTTAATGATTTACCGGTTACTACACACACACACACACACATATATATATATATATATATATATATATATATATATATATATATATATATATATATATATATTTGTCATCCACAGAAAGACAGTTTCGCTGTTTCACAGCTCATCAGTGTGGCTAGACGTCCGGTTGCCTCTAGCTAGGATCGAAACCCGACTTTGCGTCAGTCGGAACTTTTCCCACTAAGCCGTCAGCGTACGGTACGGGATGAGGGTGAATTTTAGCGTGTTTATTTTTAGATTCGGATAAACACACAGTGACTGAGAGTGACTCAATTCTATATATATATATATATATATATATAGGGGTAGAAATTCTGACTGACATCAAATCGGTCGGGTTTCGATCCTGGCCTGAGGCTTTCGGACGTCTAGTCGTACTGGGAAAGTGTGATACAGCGAAACAGTACTGTCTGCGAATGGCATATAAACATATATATATATATATATATATATATATATTATGTATATATAAATATATTATGTATATATATTTTATGTATATAAACATATGTACTATGTATATATATATATATATATATATATATATATATATATATATATATATATATATATAAAGGTGAACATTGAGGTCAACACTCAGAGGCAACAGGCTGTTTCATGCCTTATCGTCATACGCTCAATCGCTGATATTGAGCACTTTATCCCATAAATATAGCAACCATAAAAACTATATTTCTTCATATATATATATATATATATATATATATATATAAGATTGTCGCAAACCAAACAAAATTCCAATAACTCAAAAATTATTTATTCGAAAATCATAAGATAAACATGTTATAAAATCATTATGAAAACACATTCAACACGATCACTTGAGAAGACATTTTAAGGATTTTTCTTGATTTCTTATTATATTGCTTTATTACTTATACTGAGCTCCCTTTGGATTAATGTCCTCCTTAAAATTATCCCTACGGACTATCAATTGATATTATATATATATATATATATATATATATATATATATATATATATATATAATATCTGATGATTCAAAATATGATATGTCGCAAGGATGACAACTACCGTCTCGTAACATTCGCCTTTTTCAGCTTCAAAATTACAAAACACCTGACCTCGAACTTTTCATTTGTGATGCGTGTATGAAGGTATATATATATATATATATATATATATATATATATATATATATATATAATGTCTTTGATAACAACCTGCATTTATTCTACAAAACTTGATATAAATTTATATATATATATATATATATATATATATATATATATATATATATAAAAGTGGACATGGAAGTCAGCACTTAGAGGCGACAGTCTGTTTCATGCTAGTGCAATCGTCAGGCGACTAGTGCTGTTATTTTTCTCGGCTATTTATATAAGGGTCAGTGGTGCATTATGGGTAGTCTATTTTGGCGGTTACTTTTACCGGAAGTGGCTTATTTGTTTATTTATTTATGTCAAATTGTTTTGCTTGTTTTTTGTTTGTTTTTTTATTTTTATTTTTATTTTTTATCTTATATATTTATTTATTTATTCTTTTATTTTGATCGGTGTTTTTGGTTAACGTAGTAAAAATTTGTTTATATAGCTTATTGTTGGTAGTCTATAATGGCCGTCATTACCGGAAATCGCTTGTTCGCTTATTTATTTGGGTCAAATTGTTTTGCTTGTTTTTATTTATTTTCATTTTTATTTTTTATCTTATATATTTGTTTATTTGTCATTGATTAAATCTGTTTGTTGAATTTGTGGTTTTTTCTGACTATTATTTAGGTGGGAACAGTTTTTAATTTATCTATTTAGGTTGGTTATCTTTATTTGTTTTTGTTTTGTTTTTTAAACGGCTAGTTTATCGTAATCGGTTGTTAGTTTATTTATATATTTGGATGTATTTAGATCGATTTATTATACTTGTTGTTATTTATTTGTTACACTATATCTTTTTGGCTTTCGGTTTTTAAGTAACGTAGTATATTATCTTTTATTAATGTTTTTTTTGGGTTTTTTTGTTTTTGTTTTTTTTATTATTATTTTTATTTGTATAACAGTTATAACTTTCGTCCGTTCTTTTGTTTTGATTTTGTTTCGTATATTCTAACAGGTGTGGTTTTATGATTTGTTTGGAGTAATTTATTTTGCTTATTTTATTGTTGTTTGTTTATATATTTATTTATTTTTCTATTTTAAGTTACGTAGTAAAAATTTGTTTTCATGTCTACATTTTGAGATTACCTCGGATCTTTTATTTAATAATTTATTTTCATCTGGGAAGGTAATGATAGCTATTTTTTCCTCCAAGCAAAGTTTGCAGGTTTTTGATAGGTTGTTGTAGGCTGATGATTTTTTCCTTATTTTCCAAGATATTTTTGGTGTGGTGTGTGTTTTGTTTTTTATTTCCCAGATATACTTAGAAAGCATTGTGCTGTTCGCATATTTACTATTTGTGAAAGACATTTTGTGTACATAATTTCTTTGTTTCCATGGTCCTTCGGTTACTCCTATATATACTTTTTCTTCATTATCTGCTGATTTTGTCGTGGCTTGGTAGATTACGTTGTTTTGTAAACAATTACCGTTTAAGGGACATTCGTTTTTTATTCTGCAGTTGCACGTGGGTTTAATTTGTTCGTGTGGTTTGTTAATAATTTTTCTGTTGTGCTTTTTTATTATTTGTGCCATGTTCTCGGTGCAACTGTAGCTGATTTTTACTGTGTTTTTGTTGAATATTTTGTGTAGGGTGCTTGGTTCCGGGAAGTGTTTGTGTAAAAGCTTGAAGAATATTTTTCCTATGTTTGTTTTTACGTTTTTGCTGTACGGTGGGTTGAACCATATGATATTTCTTTTTCTGTTGGTCTTTTTTGTGTTCTGTGGTGAGTATGTGAGTGTTGCTGGGAATCCGCTATCTTTTAGGGCTGTTTCGTAGTCTTTCTTGGCCTTGTTAAATATAGATTCATCGGAAGAATTGTCGGAAAGCCTGCGGTTAATCGATTTAGGTATCTGTTTGATTATAGAAGGCGGGTGGTTGGAGTATATATGTATGTACTGTGGTTTATCATTCGGTTTTCTGTATGGTTTGTGTGTGCCTTTTCTTAGGTTGAAGGTGACATCTAGAAAATCTACTTCGTTTAGGTTAGTTTTTATATCTATCTCGAATCCGTTATTTTTGAAAATTTTAATTATTGCTTTTCTAGTTTTATCAGTCTTTTGTTTGTTGCAGTTTCTTAAGATTATGAGACCGTCATCTCTGTAGAGCCCTGTGTCATTTCTATCTATTATTTTGCTTAGTTCGTGTAGTAAGTAAATGCCTACGATTTCGCATGTCTCTGCACCGTCAAAGCTTCCCATTGTAGTGTCAAATATCCCATCTTTCTTTATCCATGCTTCTTCATGGTGAAATAATAATGATTTACGTGAGTGCTTAATGATGTCGATTTCGTTTGGTTTTATTATTATTTGTTCCTGAGCTAAGTTGATGGCCTTATCTAGTGTACGTTCTGTTATGGATGGGTAAAATTCTTTTATGTCTAATTGTAGGAAGTGGCAATTTTGTTTGTTATTTATGCTGTTGAACCAGTCAATGGTTGTTTTTGTGTTTTTCCACTGGTTTACTCCTAACTTCTTCCTAAGTTCAGAATTAATTCTTTCTAGTATTGTTTTACTTATTTTACCTAGTTCGCTTTTGGCTGGGTTTATGAGTCTGCATGCAGGGTTGGTTTTGAAATTTTCCTTGTGGTCTTTTAGTGTGATAAAGGCTTGCGTCTTGCTCATGCAACTTATTCGGTCATCTAGGTCTAATTTTTGAGCGATTGCTTTAGCTTCTTTATTTATATCGTGTTCTATTGTTTTGGGTGCCTTTTTGTATGTTTTGGTTATGTTGTTCTTTAGTAATTTATTGTGCGTAGGAGGGGTTAGTTTGTATAAATTTCTTGTTTTGTCGGCTGCGATGAATACATTTGCTGAACTGTTTATTTTGGCTGTATCTTCTTTTAGCTTTTTTTGGAATGCATCTTGTTTTTTATGGAATTTTATGTTTCTAACTAGGTCAGTTAAGTCCTTCTCGAAGTCATCTAATTCTTTTTGTTGCGGGGGACATTTTCTTGTTTTGAACCCGTATTTTTCCTTGAGTGTATTATTATTATTGTGAAGATCTTGGTTTAAAAAATGTGCTTTCCATCTCATTCTTTTTATGAAACTTTCTGTTTTTTCAAATAATTTTAGTTTATATATGTAAGGGGAAGGGGTGGGTATGTTTTTTAGTGAGTAGTCGAGGCTAAATTTTTCTATGTCCATGTGGTGTTATAAATGTAGCGAAAGTGCTCTACTGACGATCAGGAGCTGAATATGCAGAAATATAGTCTTAAAGTGTGCTATATTTATGGGGTAAAGTGCTCAATATCAGAGATAGAGCGTGTGTAAATATAAAAGTGGACATGGAAGTCAGCACTTAGAGGCGACAGTCTGTTTCATGCTAGTGCAATCGTCAGGCGACTAGTGCTGTTATTTTTCTCGGCTATTTATATAAGGGTCAGTGGTGCATTATGGGTAGTCTATTTTGGCGGTTACTTTTACCGGAAGTGGCTTATTTGTTTATTTATTTATGTCAAATTGTTTTGCTTGTTTTTTGTTTGTTTTTTTATTTTTATTTTTATTTTTTATCTTATATATTTATTTATTTATTCTTTTATTTTGATCGGTGTTTTTGGTTAACGTAGTAAAAATTTGTTTATATAGCTTATTGTTGGTAGTCTATAATGGCCGTCATTACCGGAAATCGCTTGTTCGCTTATTTATTTGGGTCAGATTTAATCAATGACAAATAAACAAATATATAAGATAAAAAATAAAAATGAAAATAAATAAAAACAAGCAAAACAATTTGACCCAAATAAATAAGCGAACAAGTGATTTCCGGTAATGACGGCCATTATAGACTACCAACAATAAGCTATATAAACAAATTTTTACTACGTTAACCAAAAACACCGATCAAAATAAAAGAATAAATAAATAAATATATAAGATAAAAAATAAAAATAAAAATAAAAAAACAAACAAAAAACAAGCAAAACAATTTGACATAAATAAATAAACAAATAAGCCACTTCCGGTAAAAGTAACCGCCAAAATAGACTACCCATAATGCACCACTGACCCTTATATAAATAGCCGAGAAAAATAACAGCACTAGTCGCCTGACGATTGCACTAGCATGAAACAGACTGTCGCCTCTAAGTGCTGACTTCCATGTCCACTTTTATATTTACACACGCTCTATCTCTGATATTGAGCACTTTACCCCATAAATATAGCACACTTTAAGACTATATTTCTGCATATATATATATATATATATATATATATATATATATATATATATAATAAAATATGGAATATTAGTGTTTAAGTCTTTTTATTATATCCTTACACTGTCCTGGAAATTGAGTTCTACCTGGATCATATCCTCTTGGAATTATTTTTATACATATATGTATGTGTATATATAATTGCATATGTATGTGTATATTTACCACTAATATTGTCTATATATATATATATATATATATATATATATATATATATATATATATATATATATATATATATATATATATATATATATATATAACTGAGACAGGTCATTTGCTGCATTTTTATCAACAGTTTTTCGAGTAGAGATACCTGAATAAATAATTGGGTGGCCAGTCATGCGAAAAACGAACGGAGGCCTTCCGTCCAAGTCCGAGTCAACAGAGGGGCTATTCTGGTAGATATTCTAAATAGCTCTTTTCAAGTGAAGTAACGGATGCCTCAAGTCACACAGTATACTGTTGGTTCTTTTATCTAACACTCTTATATTAACTGGAAAGCAAGCATCCTTATTGAACATTGTATAAAGGGAAGATAGTCGCCCGTTTAAATAGGGCTCTCTTCCTACTGAATGACTTGGGCAACAAGTTACGTATACCTTGGAGAATGACTCTTGGACTTCAGGTATAATAGCTTCCCTCGGAAAGAGGCATTATTTGGTCCCTGCGTCGTTCGGAAATGGGAAAGTGTCAATTTGTGATCTCTGGTCCCATGTAGACGTCGAACCTCCACCTCAAACTCGACCGTGTGACACGCTCTGGTCCAAAGTATGTTCGAATAAACAAGGATGTTCTATGAGTAATCAACCGGTGTAGCCAGCATTATGCGCTTGGGGGCATCGTTAATAATATATAATTCATGTGAAAGTCATTTTGTCAGGCACCACCCACGATTCTAACTGAAATTATTGGCACGATGTTAGCTTATGGAGAAGAAACATATCGGAAATTGTGTCTTCATTTTACGTGAATGTAGTTATAAATTATAGGCTGGTATTTACAGAAGAATGAACTTTCTAAAACATATATTTCACAACAACTTCTTCTTCTTCTTCTTCTTCTTCTTCTTCTTCTTCTTCTTCTTCTTCTTTCTCCTCTCCTCCTCCTCTCCTTCTCCTCTTCATTCTTTTTCTTCTTCTCCTCCTTCTCCTCTTCCTTCTTCTTCTTATCATCCTCCTCCTTCTCTTCTTCCTCATCTTCCTCCTTCTTCTTCTTCTTCTCCTTCTTCTTCTTCTTGCTCCTCCTTCTCCTCCTCCACCTCTTCTTTTTCTTCCCTCCACTTCTTCTTCTTCTTCTTCTTCTTCTTCTTCTTCTTCTTCTTCTTCTTCTTCTTCTTCTTCTTTCTCCTCTCCTCCTCCTCTCCTTCTCCTCTTCATTCTTTTTCTTCTTCTCCTCCTTCTCCTCTTCCTTCTTCTTCTTATCATCCTCCTCCTTCTCTTCTTCCTCATCTTCCTCCTTCTTCTTCTTCTTCTCCTTCTTCTTCTTCTTGCTCCTCCTTCTCCCCCTCCACCTCTTCTTTTTCTTCCCTCCACTTCTTCTTCTTCTTCTTCTTCTTCTTCTTCTTCTTCTTCTTCTTCTTCTTCTTCTTCTTCTTCTTCTTCTTTCTCCTCTCCTCCTCCTCTCCTTCTCCTCTTCATTCTTTTTCTTCTTCTCCTCCTTCTCCTCTTCCTTCTTCTTCTTATCATCCTCCTCCTTCTCTTCTTCCTCATCTTCCTCCTTCTTCTTCTTCTTCTCCTTCTTCTTCTTCTTGCTCCTCCTTCTCCTCCTCCACCTCTTCTTTTTCTTCCCTCCACTTCTTCTTCTTCTTCTTCTTCTTCTTCTTCTTCTTCTTCTTATTCTTCTTCTTCCTCTTCTTCTTCTTCTTCTTGCTCCTCCTTCTTCCCCTCCACCTCTTCTTTTTCTTCCCCTCCACCTCTTCTTCTTCTTCTTCTTCTTTCTTCTTCTTCTTCTTCTTCTAAATTTTTCGTGTTGTTATCCTCATCTTCATTGCTATATTCACAACGTTTGGGCCTCTATATCTCTGAGATGAGGTATTATGATTACTTCCATTATTTACATTTTTCGCGCTGTTATCCCCATCTTCATTGCCATATTCACAACGTTTTGGCTGTTGTACGCTTCGGCCTTCTTCAGGTGATTGGAATTTCGAACCGAACCGTTTATTTCGTCCACCGGGGTAGATTCTTCTAGTATCACGTGACATGCCTCTTCCGGGTGTATGAGTTATTTTCCTTTAACTCTTCTCTCCAAGTTTTTGTTCACCACTGCTGTGGCCTGCTATTGAACTCAGAACTCTTTGGGTATAGGGACTGAATCCATACAAAGTCATTATCCACAAGGCCATGTCTCCTTGAGGAAACGAACTAAACGGAATAAAGTGTTCGGTTCTATATTCCAATCATCTGAAGAAGGCCGGAACGTACAACGACCGAAACGTTGTGAATATGGCAATGAAGATGAGGATGACAGTCCGAGTAATGTAAATAATGCAAGTAATCATAATACCTCATCTCAGTGATATAAAGACCGAAACGTTGTGAATATCGCCGTGAAGTAGAGGATAACAGTCCGAATCATGTAAATAATGCAAGTAATCATAATACCTCATTTCAGAGATATAGATTGAGAAATATGACATAAAGGCCGGAGCGTACAACGGCCGAAACGTTGTGAATGTGACAATGAAGATAAGATTAACAGTCCGAATAATGTTTGTAATGCAAGTAATCATAATTCCTCATTTCAGAGATATAGACAGAATCTCATTTGCAGTATTTTTTAATTACAGTGTAACCCGGATATAAGAGAGTTGTCGGGACCGGATAAAAAGTATCTTATATCCGGGTTTCTCTTATATCCGGGTTGGGTCTATTTTGTTTTATTAACACAGGCTCTAATTTGGGACCATAGAAAATCTCTCTTATATCCGAGTTTCTCTTATATCCGGGTCTCTTATATCCGGGTTACACTGTATTTTCCACTCAGAGCTGTATCTCTACGATGTGATATGCAAATAAATCCGTTCATGGCTCTTACAATCATCTTGACAATGGGTCCCTACTAAGCATGTCATCCCGTTGTCATCAGTTCTCAACTTTATATCTATACAGACATCATATGATTCACTGGTAAAAAAAATAACCCACAGTCTGTTGTTAGCTAGCTTGTTGGCTTGTTAAATTCTCTATTAATCGTCGTAGAGAACCTTTCCATCTATCAATATGGCTGATGCTAACCTCCATTGCGCCTTTTAGGGCTGAAATGAAGTGGAAAGATTTCCACTGCTAGGTAAGTTGATTCATTGTGTCGTGCTAAACAGTTTTTTTCTCGACAGAAGCTATCTTAAAAATTTAAATGTCTACCATTCTGCCGTGCATAGAATATGACATGTGTAATGTTTCTGCTATGTTTTGAAAGATTCTTGATAAAATCCAGAGGAGAATCTGCAATGTTATCGATCCTGACCTGTCATCCCGGCTTCAATCATTTTCCTACTGCCATAACCTAACTTGCTCGTACCTTTTCTATAAATATATTCATGTTAATAGTAATGTTGAGCTCTCCCTTTCAGTACCTAGATTTTACGAATTTAAAAGCAGTACTAGATTGGCAGTTAGGTCTTACAGTTTGAATTGCTAGATGTAATCAAAAGATGTTTTTTCTCTTGCACTTCCGGCTCCCAAATTTTATGGTCAGAAATTTATTTGCAATGTCAATAGTTGCCTTCTGTTTTCTTAACTCTTGTTTCGTTATTGATTTTTCTCGTTAATAAGGCATGGTGGAGTAATGGATAAGGGATCGGTCTGAAGAATCGGAGAGCCGAGTTCGAATTTCAGTCGAAATTATAGTATTCACTTACGTGCTAATAATCTTGGGAAAGGTATGAATCCTCTTCCTCTCCCCACGCCTAATTATGGGTAAGTAGCAGGACAGATCAGGTTCTATAGCCCTGGATAGCAACTGGTCTAACGCAGAAATAAACGGCAACCTACTGCGGGTAAAATCTGCCTCGTCAGTTATGTATCGAAAGATACATGATTGCTTAAACGTTTATCACGCATGGCACATAACTGACTGAATAATGTTTTATTTTTCTCATATTCTTTCGCACTCATTAACTCCCTGATTCTTAGGGACTTTATTGCCTTCCACGGAATGAAATGATTAAAACAATACTTTGTCGAGTTTTTTGAAAGCTCCTTTCGTTATTCCAAATTCGCCTTCGGATTTCGGTGTCATATTTCCCGCCTCTTTGATAACCATTCCCAGATATTTAAAGTTTCGTATTTGTTTGATTTTGTTATCACCAATTCGTATTTCGTATTATAGGATATGTCTCTTGCTGTCAAGCATCTGTTTTCTTACAATTGATAGTCCTTTTTTCTCACTTTCTTTTAATTAATTCTCTAGGAGTTATCGCCCTTTTCTTTTTTGGTTCTGCTAATTTAACAACTTACAAGAAATCTTTGAAAATACTTTGCCCAAATTTCATGGCACAGTAATAGTAAGAACAGGACAGTAGAATTGATGACTATTCAGAATTAAATCCTATTTATTTGAGCGCTTATCGCCGTTGTTATCAGCGTAGAGAGTTAAAATACAATCGTTCACTTTCTCACAAATACGCACAAATGTTCGAATGCATCTCTCCCTCAGCTAGCGAGTGATAGCGGGGCAGACTCGACTCTCGAGATTTGGTTAGCAATCAGTCTAGGAAAAGCACAGCTGTGACTTCAAAACTAGATTGGCATGTGGCTAGCAAATCCACCCAGCAAAACTTACTTCCGGTAGAAATAACAGCGGTAATTTCAGCAGATAAGTTTGAGATTCGACTTCAGCATTCGTGCGAACCCATAGTTATTTAACCTTGCACCTGATATTGGCAATTCTGTTTGCGTTGCTTTTATCTAATCGACGAGTCACGGCAAATAAATTTAATGACAGCTAATGCCATAAAAACGACATTGATTTCTTTCCCCGCAGAAACTGTTTATTTTGTCCGAGTAAAAACACATATTAACTCTTCAATTTAATAAAGAAAATAAAAAAATATATTCCTGAAAATGAATTTCCATGATAATTTATACAATTCACAACACCAGAACATTTTTCTGAAACATACCCCAATAAAACGTGTCTTTAAGAAATCTTTCAAAAATTATCAATGGTGAATTGTATAAATTACTGAACTCCTGAAACCTCCTAGCCGCTCGACTGGGTGTAAGTTTCGGTTCAGTGTTCAAAACCTGCTGTCGGCTGTTTTCATACGGAAGTAAAATGAATGCGTTTTAGGGTATTTAGTTAAAATCAAATTGAAATTTATTTCATTAAAGAAAATCTTTAACGATACGCCTGGCGAAAATATCGGAGAAAGTTTATCAACCGAGAAAACTTTCGGGGGAAAATACACACAACCCCCCCACACACACACACACACACACAGACACACAACCTTGTACAATCCCCGACATTTTTGTTCCTCATTTTCTTTTCGGTCAGCATACGTTTTTATTTTAAGTGCTTCCTCACTTTCTGCCAGTTCGCCACACACTCCCTGTATCTTTCTCTTTTTCTTTTTGTCTAACCACATGCGCATGCGCGTCAGTCAATCTCACTAATGGCGAAAAAAGGAATATGAATTTTGATTACACGTCGTCTTTGGTGATGCCACCATCTCTCAGGTCTCCCGGATATTTAGAAACCAAATATTAGAGTCGAAAAAATAAATTGATTTGCCAGTATATAATTTGTGTCGAAGTTAATCGTCCCAAGGCGTGCTCCGTTAATAAGACTAGATAAATAAGTACTTTAGTCGATAAAAATTTATACGAGTGTATCGCTTTTCTCCGATCCCCATTCTTAACATTTTTTTTCTCATTATTACTTTTCTCGCACCAATAGGAACTGATGCATCTTGATAGAGATTAAGTGACAGTTGAAAAAGGAAAGGAATTGTAGTTTGGGGGAGAGTCTATGGAACCTGCTACATTTTTTTTACAGTGGTGTTTACTTTGTACAAGGATCGAGAGCCACTCGCAGTAGAGCGTTAGAGAGTAAGAAGTAAAGCTTATGCGGATACGTTCAGAAGATAGTGGTTAACCCTAGACTTGAACAGGTTAAGATTGTAGTGATCGGGGAAGCAGCCTCTTGAGAGTTGGTTACACTACGTAGAAGAAGCTGTCCGAGTGGAAGTTACATTTCATGAGTGGAATATGAAGGAAATGATGGTGTTTTGCTACAACGTGCGTTTCATGGCAGGTCTTAGCCATGAAGGTTAAGACTAGTAAAACAAAGGAGTGTAGTTGAATCGCCGTGGAAATTTGCGATAGAGCAGTAAGAGGCTTGTGACGTCTCGTCTGTTAGAAAGGGGTTGACGAGTGGAAAATAATTTGTCACCTACAAGGACGTGGGGACGTTTTTTTCGCTCTATCGAGATTTGAAAGTGAAGCCTGACAGCTGCTGTCCATATATAGATATATATGGTAACAGTACCCCATCTTCGGTCTGATATGGCTCTTTTAAATATAGAGGATAACTGGGTAGTGAGATACGTGTTGGTGCCTTACAAGAAACCGACCATTTTCACAGCATCTTTAGGAATGGATAGTGTGTACGAGTTCATTTTAGGTCTAGGTTGAGCTTAACTCGCAATAGACGTTCAAGGCACAGGCTCTCCCTGGGGGAAGATCCGTTCATCACCATTGCTGAAAGTTCTGGGTCCGATAACTAATAATGGAAGGTCAATAGTGTCATTTTTCAGTCATTGAATGTCAACAGTCAGTTTTTTTTACCCACTGAGCTGCTTGAGCTCGGTCAGAGGAGAGATCAGCTGCCGAGCTCTGGTCATCTAGAGATTCAGAGGGGTACCGATTTGCTGAAGTAAATATAAATTTATCAGAAACGGATTTAAAAAAAAATAATTCAAAATGTTTTTTAAAAATATATTCCGGAAGCTTCTTAAAGAGGCCAATAGGTAAAATTAAAAATGAGGAAACATCTATATAGGTTGTTAGTTATACGAAATAGACGGTAAAATGTGGCAATGCTATATATATATATATATATATATATATATATATATATATATATATATATATATAAAAGTGAACATAGAAGTCAACACTTAGAGGTGACAGTCTGTTTCATGCTAGAAAAATAACAGCACTCGTGTCCTGACGATTGCATCTAGCATGAAACAGATTGTCGCCTCTAAGTGTTGACGTCTATGTTTAATTTTATATTTACACACGCTCTATCTCTCATACTGAGCACTTTATTTCATAAATATAGCACATCTTAAGATTATATTTCTTCATATATATATATATATATATAATACACAGAAGAAATTTTGATTATGATTTTAACTGACTTTTCAGTTCAGCAAAACCTCGACCCCAAATCGTTCAATAGATAACAACAACGATAATACTGAATAAATCAATATTTTAGAAAAAGATTCAGCAAACATCTGTCTCTGATAAGCGTTTTGATGAGAAATTCTTGAGGCTGCTATACTGATGTGACTTAAACAAGAGCAAATATTAATTATTATAAAGAAAACGAACACATAAAATAGCATGGCCATATTTATTTTGTTAGATTTGATTCCTACTCTTCAAACCGACTCTTAGACAGGCAAGAGTCGGTCTGAAGAGTTGGGTTCTTCGATTCTAACGAAATAAATATCACCGTGGAGTGTTCGTTTACATTCTAACACACACACACACACACACACACACACACACACATATATATATATATATATATATGAGCCGGCTATATGTTTAATTTTCATTGCATTTTTTTTTAATTTTCGTATAAGATGTTTATTGTGATCAAAAGTATATATAAACCGTCCGATTTTCGAATCAGAATTTATTCCTGAATTAACGTATTTGTCAGTCCGTTATTTATGTGCCATACGTGATACTCGCATATGTGATCATGTATCGAAAGATAAATGAGTGACGAGGCAGATATTTCCCGCAGTTGCCATTTCTTTCTGCGGTAGACTAGTTGCCACCGAAGGCTATAGAACCCGGTCTGTCCCGCTATTTACCCATAGCTGGTGTGGGGAGAAGATGATTCATACCTTTCCCAAGGGTATTAGCACATAAGTGAATGTAATGGATATCGACTGGAATTCGAACTCGGCTCTCCGATTCCTTAATCTGAGCCGCTATCCATTACTCCACCGTGCCTCTACTCAACGTGTTTAAACGGAGTTTAAATCAGTCAAAATACATATCTGTTATCGTATTAGAAGTTTATTTATGCCTTGTTTGGACACCAAGAAATCTTTGAATGTATATTCTGCATTTCATTTCATGTCTTTTGGCTTAAACAATTCTCAAGATGCCTGAAAGAGTCGTATTCAGTCGGCGAGAGATCTTGTAAATATGGTTGATGTGGCAATATCTCGCATCAAAAGTTAACCAGCTTCAGCAATATCATCATGTGGCCGAACATTTTCATGAAGCAGAATTCGACATGGACAATAATTTGAGTGGGCATTTAATCCAATTGTTAATCCGTAAACTTTGGCACTGATTCTCTGGCTAGATTCCAAAATGCTGTAATAGATAAGGCCAATGGCGGACCACTAGATGGCCGTTTATAATCTTCTCCTTGTGTAATTTTGGTTTTGAAACGTATGTAGATACTCTGTCATTATGACGCCATTACGACGATCGTTTATGATAGTCATAAAGATAATTAATAAAGATAGTCCTGAAGATAGTCATAAAGGGTGCAATTCTCATGACAAGTCTCTCTTCGATCACGATCATAATGACGCCATTACGACGATCGTTTACGATAGTCATAACGATAGTCATAAAGATAGTCATAAAGGATGCAATTCTCCTGACAAGTCTCTCTTCGATCATATCATTATAACGCCATTACGATGATCTTTTACGATAGTGATAAAGATAGTGATAAAGATAGTCATAAATGATACAATTCTCATGACAAGTCTCTCTTCGATCACGATTATTATGACGCCATTACGACGATCGTTTACGATAGTCATAAAAATAGTCATACAAATAGTCCTAAAGATAGCCATAGAGGATGCAATACTCATGAAAAGTCTCTCTTCAATCACGATCATTATGACGTCATTACGATGATCGTTTACGATAGTCATAAAGATAGTCATAAAGATAGTCATAAAGAATGCAATTCTCCTGACAAGTCTCTCTTCCATCACAATCATTATGAGTCCATTACGACGATCTTTTACGATAGTCATAAAGATAGTCCTAAAGATAGTCATGAAGGATACAATTGTCGTGACAAGTCTCTTTGATCGCGATCATTATGACGCCATTACGACGATCGTTTGCGATAGTCATAAAAATAGCCATAAAGATAGTCATAAAAGATGCAATTCTCATGACAAGTCTCTCTTCGATCACGATCATTACGACGATCTTTTACGATAGTCATAAAGATAGTCTTAAAGATAGTCATAAAGGATGCAATTCTCATGACCAGTCTCTCTTCGATCACGAAGTGGATCGTTCGAATTTTGCAGGTGCAGTATCGTACACACTTAAAGATGTCGAACTATTGGAATCCATCGAGTTTCTTCATTTTAACGATTTTCTTGAGATGTTCCGATAGTGTTGGAATGCTGAAACATTTCCCTGCCACTCTGATATGGCTTTAGCCAGACTGCTGTTTTAAGATTGTTAATTGCAGATGAATATGATTTATCACCTTGATCTTCAAGACTTGTATCCCCACTGCCGAACTTCTGATACCAACTCCGTCCTTTTCGATTCCGAGTGGACTCCTCACCATCCCAGGCTCTGGTAATGTTGGCAGCAGTTTGAGAAGCATTATGACCAAGTTTTAAATTCATGAGTAAAACGTAAATGCATCCCTTCTTTCTTGTATCCTCCAAATTATCTCTAATTCATTGTTCTTTTCTTTTATCTTTGCTTTATTTATTTTGTTCTTTCTTTCTTTTGTCCATTCGTTATTTCTTTCGTCCTTTCTTTTTTTTTTCTTAGTTTTATCTTTCGTTCTTTCCTTCCTTTTTTTTCTTTCGTTCGTTCTTTCCGTCTTTCTTTCTTTCTTTCTTTTTGTCGTTTTTTGTTTTCTTTTTTTTCCTTTCGTGCTTTCGTTCTTTCTTTCTATCTTTCTTTCGTTATTTTTCGTTTTTTTCTTTATTTATTTCGTTCTTTATTTCCTTCTTTTTTCTTTTTATTTCTTTCGTTCTTTCTTTTGTTCTTTCCTTCCTTCGTTCATTCGTTATTTCTTTCGCCATTTCTTTCTTTCATTTTTTCGTTCGTTCTTTCCGTCTTTCTATTTGTCGTTTTTTGTTTTCTTTCTTCCTTTCGTGCTTTCGTTGTTTCTTTCTATCTTTCTTTCGTTATTTTTCGTTTTTTCTTTATTTATTTCCTTCTTTATTTCTTTCTTTTTATTTCTTTCGTTCTTTCTTTTGTTCTTTCTTTCCTTTGTTCATTTGTTATTTCTTTCGCCATTTCTTTCTTTCGTTTTTTTCTTTCGTTCTTTCCTTCCCTTTTTCTTTCTTTCGTTCTTTCTTTCGTTCGTACTTTCTTCCGTTCTTTGTGTCTTACTTCCTTTCGTTTTTGCTTTCGTTCTTTCTTTTTTATTCTCTTTTCTTTCTTCCTTTCGTTCTTTATTTCATTCTTTCGTTCTTTCTTTCGATCTTCCTTTCTTTTGTTATTTTTCATTTTTTCATTATTTATTACGTTCTTTCTTTTTCTTTCCTGTCTTTCTTTCTTTTTTATTCCGATTCTTTCGTTCGTTCTTCTTTCTTTCTTTCTTTCGTTCTTTCTTTCTCGTTTTCTGCAATTTATCCATACGTTTCAACCAACTTGCCTCTTTCTTTATTTCTTTCAATTTTTTATTTTTTATTTCTTGAAGTACGAAGTAGCGTCCTAAATTGTTAATTGGTTGGACCGTTTTTCGAAAATACGTTGCCTGCATTTCCTTTTCTCTTATGCTCATGCGAAGAATTTCAAAATCTATGAGGCGAAGACAAAATTGTATTCAAGCTTTAAAAAAAATTTAAATGCGTATATAAATAAAAACAAAAATATATAAAAGATGATTGATAGATTGTTTATTAAAATTTTGCAAGTTATTTGAAACCAGAAAATATTTTTAGATTCTAAAAGTTTTGGCGAGATAATAATAATTTACTTACACAAGTCTTCTTAATTATGCCATATCTGGTGGGGTGGGGTCAGAAGAGTTGGAGTCATACCCTTCCCGTGGTTATGTATGCCTAAATGAATACAACGAAAACGACTTGAATTTATCCATTTCACCACTTGCACACCCGTACTTGCACCAATGGTATGCCAAAATGGACATGGGCACGTGTCTGACAATGAAACGAATCGAATCTCACCCTAGTCGATTTGTCGGGAAGGGGACCTCTTGACGTTTTGAAATTCATGCATACAAAAGTAAAAACATCCTTCCGTTTTCATGTTCAAGATGAGAGGTTTTTATTTATTTTTTTATTTTTTATATGTGAGTTAATTTCTAAAAGAGAATGATATACAATTAACCAAGAGAACACTTTAAACGTTAGGTTGGTTGGTTAGTTTATTTTGTTTAGCTGCATATCAACAGCTCTATGGGTCATTTAATGCCAAAATCTAAATATATTGAACACAATTTTATGGCTTCATAGAAATATATACTATAAGTAGGTATTGTTCGTAATGTTACTATGAATAGGTATTGTTGTTTAATGTATTTGTATACTTTCATAGCGTTTTGTTTTTACTTGGGGGTTCACTATTTACCCATAGCTGGGACCCTAACAGGTACTACCACCCCAAGAACTGGGAACAACAGCAATTAAGAGGTGGTGACACGCTCCACAAAACTTCCAATCTCCCGACCAGAGGCCTTGCTGGCGGATGTAGTTTATCGTCTTACCCAGGGTTATTTATCATTAGGAATGGGCAATCTGTTTTATGTTCAGCTATTAATAATAATAATAATAATAATAATAATAATAATAATAATGATGATGATGATGATGATGATGATAATAATAATAATAATAATAACGATAATAATAATGATGATGATGATAATAATTGTTTGTGAGACATTGTTATTAAAGACCCCAAACAAAATAAGTGCCTCCTTATTGATATGACAGTCCCTGCAGACTGCAATGTATCTTTGAAGATATTCGAAAAACTGTCAAAATACAAGGACCTTGAAATAGAAATCTCAAAAATGTGGCATATGGGAACATCAACAATCCCTGTTGTAGTTGGAGCCCTTGGACTGGTTGGAAAAGATTCCAGTAGGCTGATTGGAGGGATCCCTGGAAGTCCATGCCTCAAAGAGATACAAAAAATTGTTCTGACATGTAAAGCCCACACGTTACGAAGGACTTTATCTATTGGAAAGTGTCATGATGCCATTTCTAAACTTAGGTCCCTTGGGCAGGACCTGGAAAGAAATGTGTAAGCGCCAGATATCAAAGGAAATAAAAACAATAATAATAATAATTATAATAATAATAATAATAATAATGATGATGATGATGATGATGATGATGATGATGATGATGATGATAATAATATATAAGAACACATGTAAAAAAAAAAAAAAAAAATTCTAGAATCGGACATTTTTCCGCGCAACCTAATCAGGTCACGTGACATCGACGCTGTCGCCGCGCTCTTCGTCACCCAGTCGGTCCTTGGAGAAGGAGATATAAATATAGCGTGAGATAGATGTGGTTGGCGGAGGCGGCGGCAATGATGATGATGATGATGACGATGATGATGATGATGATGATGATGATGATGATGATGATGATGATGATCCCGACAGAATTAGCTCAACAATCGGGATCAAAGGGATTGATTCTCTCCGGCAATTTTTTGTTTTTGTTTTTTGTTTTTTTTTGTTTTTTTAAATATATTTACTTGTTTATTTACTTGTTTAAATGAACGCTGTGACCTGTAGTAAGATTTTGTTGTCCCTACTTTTTCAAATCCCCGCCGGCAACTTTGAGATTAGTTGGAGAATAAGAAAAACACAAAGAAATAAAAAAAAAAAAAAAACACAACATAAATAGAAAACAATCTAATGAATTCCTATTTTTACTTGTCCGCTCTTCTTAATGACATTCCCAACCTTTAAAGCCGAGAAGGATATACAAAAAAGGCAATTTTGTCAAACAGGGCATTGTTGTGCCCTCCATAGAAAATTACGTTGAAAAGATTAAAGTTAATGGTTTCTATTAAAATTGCTACAAGCTTCAATGGCATTTATATCATGTACTTCAAAACAATCCTTATCACAAATTATTTGTTTATTTATTATTTTCTACGCATCGAAGGTCAACTCAGAGTTTCGTAAGTTGTTACTTATTCAACGGGATTCTCAATAAGAATGTTGGTATTAATCGCAAAATATCTATTGTATAAACATATATTTCTACGTTAAAATTCAAATTTCTATTCTACTGACAAAAATGTCGCCATTTTTACAACAAATGAAACCCAAATAATAGTGTTGCATTTGTAATTTTAAATTTAAATTTACAGTTGTTCAACACGCAAACTCCTCGTTACATTACACCCTTATACAGGGCTGTTCCATAAAAGTGACTCACCTGATTTTTTTTACTAAATGTTCTCTTCACCGACTAAACGAAAGTTGAGCTAAATTCAAAGGATAAGCGATCTAAAATCCGAAGAAGAAGCTTTGAAAGCTCTTTGGATTTAGCAGTCAGTACTCTCAAGCATCTGTTCAGTATAATGTTCTTGGGATGCTTTTCTTTTCATGGAACTGGTTTCTTAAAACCTATTGAAAGGACCCCCAGGAGCGAGCAGTACAAGAGAATTTTAGAGTCTTGTCTGTTCCCTTCTGCTGAAAGGGTGCAAATCGACCCCACCAAGTTCATTTTTATGCAGAATAATGCTCCCTGTCACAAATCAAAATTGACGAAGGAATACTTTGAGTATTCAGGTGAGTATTATGACATGGCCTCCCCAATCTCCTGACCTCAACCCCATAGAAAACTTATGGAGCATTATAAAGTACAGGCTCTCGAGAAAGCAGTTGAGCAACAAATAGGATTTGATTGTGAATTTCATATCCGAATGGAATTCAATGCTTGGAGATGAGATTTGCCAGAATCTAATCAAGTCAATGCCAAAAAGGTTTGAAAATTTTATTCAAAATAAAGGAGGACCCATAGATTGTTAAATATTTCGAACTATATTACCTATTATAAATAAATTATACCTCTATTATTCTTTATTTAAAGCTGTTCGGTTATGTTTCTATTGATTACTAGTTGCAGGAAATAAGTGAGTCACTTTTTTTGTACAGAGTGTTTCCCTAAATTTCATTTATATCCAAAATGATAATTATCAATAGAATACCTTAGGGTGAGTAAAGTTTTTTTACTAGGTGGTCGGGAAGGGGTCTTTATATTAGTAAGATTAAAAATTAGTTTGACCCCCAAAACAATAGGCGAAAAAATGTTTAAGTAAAAAAAAATCAGGTGAGTCACTTTTATCGAACAGCACTGTACCAGCACAAATGTAAAAAATAAAAAAAATAGAAAGATGCTGACATTCAAAAACAACGTATATCAACTGAATCATATATTTATTTCATAAGTTATTTGGCTCATCTCGCCTCTAAAGCAGGATGGGACACAAATCTTTTTTTTTTTTGTAGGGAGTCCATACGAAATGCATAAGGGCACATATACACATATACAAATTGCGTGGATAAATTGTCGCCATTTTATATTTTTAATTTCGCACAAGCGCGTCGTTTGTTTTTGATTCTGTCGACCTCACGATATACCAGAGTCAGTAAGTCAATTTCTGTGAGAGAATGAGCACCATGATGCAATTCACTCCACCAGATATTTGGAAACGACATGCTGTAATGCTTGACATTCGCACCGGAAGCTCCAATATGAACATTTCAGAGTGTTTGGGTGTCAATCTGAGGACACTGCAGAGGATTTGGAAAGAATTGGATCAGTCCAATGGTGATTACAAAGGCGTTTGGAGTGATACTAGTGATGGCTACGTTATGCCTTAATTCCCACAAGGCCTCAGAGACAACACGATGGCCTACATCAAGAGCGTTGAGGAGGTAGCTCTGTCCTGGTTCAAGACGGTGGCTGCAGAAAACCTTACGTCTGGCAACTAGATCTGCGCTATGCTTTATATTTGGCCACCTAACACTCCTGACCGAAACAAACTTGATTATTATGCGTTAGACGCAGAGATCAACTCCTTGTAAAACAAAAGACGAACTGAATGCAAGGAGTATGGCAGCGTTCACCGACTTAAACAAGGAAACAGTCCAGAGATTCTGAAATATTCTCGGGATACACACGATGACCAGTTTACTGTTTATTTTTAAATGACAAAAAATCAAATCAAAAAATATTAAACCCTAACCTTAACCACTAACTCCTAACCCTAACCGTAACCCTAACCCTAAGCATAACCCTTAACCCTAACCCCTAACTCTAACGCTAACCCTAACCCTAATCCTAACCAATAAGTTCTAACCCTAATCCTAACCCTAACCCTAACCATTAACCCCTAACCCTAACATATTTCAATTTTTTGACCAGTTGGTAAATATCATACCATAGTAGAAAATGAATAGTAGATATTATACTATACTAGCAGCCAGACCAGTCGAATACCCTGTCGTTTGGTGTGAATGACAAACTACCCCCGCCAAAATAGCCGTTAGAATAGACTACCCACAATGCAACAGACTACCCATAATGCACCACTGACCCGTATATATAAATAGTTGAGAAAAACACAACGCATATGGCCTGATGATTGGGTTTAGCATGAAACAGTCTGAGTGTTGACTTCAATGATCACTTTGATATAATATATATATCACTTTGATATATATATATATATATATATATATATATATATATATATATATATATATATATATATATATATAGTAAGTTAGACAAATTTTGTCTACTTATTTTCTTAGTATCCTTACTAAAGGAAGAAAAACAATTACCATGTTGATGCCTACTCATTTTATTCCGACTACTTTCGACATCTGCACAATTTTGTCAGTATGGTGTCGTTTTTTCTAAGACAAAATTGTTGTCTTCATAATTTTTCTAAGACAAAATTGATGTGTTTATCTGAAAAAATAAATCTTTACAAGTGAAGTGAAAAACGCAAAGTTTATCGACAGTACAATTTTTTTTTCATATAGTCAGACGTGCAAATGTCAAGGGAGGTAACTAAGTTATTGAAATGTCTAAATATTTTTTTAAAAAGAAAAAATCTATTTAAAAGTATTTGTTAAAACCTAGATATTTTAAACTATCCACTGTAAACATTTTAAAACATTTGTGCCGTATTCATAATTAATTTTATTAAGGGTTTGTTTGAATTCTTTAATGTAGATTTAATATAGATAGTTTCATAATTTTTAGTTCATGTTTCTTATTTTCATGAAAAATTATAGATGCATTTTCAACAAGAATTTTCCTAAATTTCGAATGTGGACAGACATGCAGTTGTAATTTTTGAGAGATATTAGATGCATCATTCAAATGAAAACCCAACATTCGAGACAATGACGAGTGTTATGGCTAACAAATATATTTTTTTTTTCTGTTGGAGATATTTAAAGAGACATTTAAATTTATATACAATGTTGGTTTTGTGCAACACGTTAGTTACTAGGGGTTCATTACGAATGATTAAATTGGATATATTGAATTTAGTATAGTATATAACTGATTTTTTTTACTAGGATCTGCGGTGGAAATATTAGTATTTATTAGTCATTAAAGTAAGTAGACAAAACTTTTCTAAATTACTTAATGAGACATGTCTTAATGAAAACAGGCTGCTAAAATAGACACAGTATATACGCTTGACTCTACATTTGAATGATAATTGTAACATTTTTAGGCACTTAAGACAACATCCCTGGCCGCGTACAAATTTCCGGAAAATACTTGTTGAAAACACAACTATACTTAAACATGAAAACAATAAACAAAAACTAAAAATTATTGATGCTATATCTATAAAACAGTTGAAACCTACCCTGAATAAAATACACTATGAAAACTCCACAAATATACTTAAATGCCTATAATTGATAACAGAAGCCATTGGTTTATATCAACTGCTTCCCATACTTAACACTTCTCTCGTTTTCACTCTCGCGTGGTCATGTGTGATATAATGGTCCGAGGTGCGATTTTCACTTCCAGTGGCTCGTATGCACGAGTTGGTAGTTGCTTGGAAATCTTCCATGCAAACAAAACATTGTTGCTATGTCCGTGTATTTTTTAATTTATTGTAATGTACTTGTCATCTCTGATGACGGCTTATGTAAGCCGAAAGCTTAGATAGGATTAAAAACATGTATCAATATGGTGATTTTCTTTCGTCTTTCAATGATAATGTTATTAAGCTTATCAGACGATATGAAAGTAATTTAGTTAAAATAAATCGACAAAACTTGTCCGCATTATTTAATGAAACATACATTAAGGAAAAAATGCAGGTTAAAAACAGACACACAATTTATATATATATATATATATATATATATATATATATATATATATATATATATATATATATATATATATGAAGAAATATAGTCTTAAAGTGTGCTATATTTATGGGATAAAGTGCTCAATATCAGAGATAGAGCGTGTGTAAATATAAAAGTGAACATAGAAGTCAACACTTACAGGCGACAGTCTGTTTCATGCTAGAATCAATCGTCAGGCCACCAGTGCTGTTATTTTTCTCGGCTATTTATATATACCGGTCAGTGGTGCATTGTGGGTAGTCTATTTTGGCAGATATTTTACCGGAAGTCGTTTATTTGTTTATTTGTGTCAAATTATTTTGCTTGTTTTTATTTAATATACTTTTGTTTTTTATCCTTTATATTTATTTATTTTTATTTTATTTTGGTCGGTGTTTTTATTAACGTAGTAAAAAATTTGTTTATATATATATATATATATATATATATATATATTATTCACATTCTGCTTTCATATGGATATCATGCATTGCATCAAATGCGTTCAGAAATATCTAATCGTTTAGATGTATACAACCGCTTCTTAAGATCAATGGTGGAAAAAAAGTAATGAGGGATTAAACCCTGGGCGTCTTGGCTAAGATAATCACTCTTTGAACATTGTGAACTGGCGCTACAGACTCACAAATTGTTCCCAATAAAAGAAACCACTTCATCTGAGGAATTTCAACAACAACAACAACTAAAATTGATAGTACATGCAACAAGAAGAGAAAATAATGATATAATCCACCTATTAATATTCTACATAATTTCTTTTCATCATTTCAAGGCAATAAAGCCACTAGGACGCAAGAGGTTACTCATTGTTAAACAATATGAGCAAAACAGCAATTAAGGAAAGAGGACAATGAAAGAATAAGAATTAAGAAGACAGAAGATAACGATTGACATTGCAGATCAAATTTTTGAAGATCAAATTTTTGAAGATCAAATTTTGGAAGATCAAATGTTTGA
>OZ038499.1:26126487-26233987 GCA_964036315.1 Acanthosepion esculentum
AAACTTGCATACAGACATGCCGTATATGTCTTAAAAATCATACAAATAAAAATACATAAACGCTGACATCACACATACACACACGGACGCATCACACATACGAACACACGCATATATATATATATATATATATATATATATATATATATATATATATATATATATATATATGTATTGTTTTAGTTTTCGTTATATATATTATATGTGGTCTTGTTTATATATTTTACATTTGATCGTTTCTAGTTTCAGATAACATTAAATTATAAGTAGATTTTTTCCTTTTATATATATATGTTTCTCTCTGTGTATATATATATATATAGAGAGAGAGCGAAAGAGAGAGAGAGGGAGAGAGATTAAATTACACACATACTTTGATACACACAGGAAGGATGTGGGAAGTAGAATGAAAGTAACAAAGAATAAACAAACAAACCATTTGAAACTGCCAAACAATAAATAAGCAACAATAAAAGGAGAGGAAGAAGCAAAGTAAAAAGAAAGGTAAAAAGCGTAAAAGAATGAAATAAAAGAGATAGATAGAAGGGAAGTAACGATGCGACAAAAACGAAATCATGGAAAAAGAAGGACAGAAAGTAAGGCAAAAACGCAGAAAGAAAAATAAGAAAGAAAGAAAATAAAAGAGAAGGAAAGAAAGGAAAGCAAAAACGCAGAAAGAAACAAAAGAAAAAAAAAGAAAAAATAATACGTAAAGATATTGGTGAATAATACAGAATAAATTAATGTTTTTTTTTTAAGAGACAAAGAAATAAATGACTAAAAATGAAGTAAAGAGAATGAATGAAGGAAATGAAGAAGATTGAAAAGGAGATAAAACGGAAGGAAATGACTTTAGTAGAGAAGAAAGGGAAGTGAACGATAGGAAAGAAAAGAAAATGCTAGAAATGGCGGGGGAGAAAATAACTAAAGCATGATGGAAAGAAAAAAGCAAAAAGAAAGTCAATGAAACAAAGCCAAATAAAAAAAAGAAGAGGAAAGAAAATACTAAATAAAAGGTAAAAATCCAGAAAGAACACCAGAAAATGTGGCTTCAGAGAGCAAAAAAAAAAAAAAGAAATTAAAAGAGGGTTGTTATTGAGTGTCTAAGAATAGCTCTCCGAATGCAAAGGCAATGTCATTCCGGTTTGTGATGTGAGCGGAGTGTGTTTCTACCTGTGTGACCAATAAAAACTTGTAGAGTGACATTGTTTAACAGGGCTCTTTCCTTAGAATCGCTAATATAGCTAGAGACGAGCAGTCTGCTTGTTGCCGGAGAGCAAATTCGAAAAGCTTGCTCTAGTCAAAAGCTGACAGCAATGCCGACAAGCAAGACACCATAATAAACTGAGTTACGAGATAAACGAACGGTTCCCAAAAATACACACACACACACACACACACACGCACATACACACATAAACATATATATATATATATATATATATATATATTGATCAGTGTAGTACGCGTGGAAAAAGTATATATCGACTGACTATATAAAGGTACATATAAAAAGGGGATATATAAACTAAACGTTAGAAAGTCATATATTTGTGTGCGTGTATGCGCGCATATATATATATATATATATATATATATATATGTATGTATAAAAGTATAGGATTGGTGTATACGGAATAAATTCCAATAACCAACAATTACTACTCTTAAAAGAGTGCTCAATATAGAGTAGAGCAAATATAATTATTTATTTAAAAATTCTAACATAAATATTTTATAAAATCACTACAAAAATAGCCATTTCGGTTCATCACCTCTGGTATCTTATCAAGTGATGATAAGGGACTTGTAGTGTTGAAACAAATGGCTATTTTTGAGTGATTTTATAACATATTTATGTTAGAATGTTTAAATAAAATATTATATATATATATATATATATATATATATATATATATATATATATATATATATATATATATATGAAATGCAAATTAGTCCGACAAATATTTTAAGACATTTTATGTTTATACATTCTTTTTTATAGATACAAATATTTAGTTAAATTTTCTTAAAATTATTGACGGATTTTGTCCATTTTATAATGTGTGGCCTCATTTGTTTACATTTGGATACGGTTTGAGCAGATATAAATGTACAAGAGAAAATGATGGAAAATTGTAGTTTAAAAACAGTAAAATCGACCTTGCTAACCGAAACGCTCCTCTGTGGCTCAATCGGTAAAGCACGTCGCGTATAGGATACAGGTTCGATTCCTGTCGGAGGACGCATATTTTCTATGAAAATTTCTCGGACATTGAGGCCGGTAAATGTTGTTAATACTGTTTATTATAAACAGAGCATTTACTTAAATATTTGTATCTATAAAAAGAATGTATAAACGTGAAATGTCTTAAAATATATATTTTGTTAAAAACAACTGACAAGTTGCTGCACTTAAGTTTTTTAGTGAGTTTTCTTGTGTTCGTACAAGTGTTTTCTTTTCTGGACACAAAATATGTAAAAACTGTCCAAATGTTCTGTATTTCCGAGTGCTTTCGACTATACTTTTAGCCATTATCAGGGATGCTTTTATTTTTACTTTTTAACTCAATGTATGTGTTCTGTGTATGTATCTAGAGTTATGGGAATGTTTTATTTTACAAACACGGTCAGCACATTGTGGCCGTGTTCGTAGTTAATGCTATTGAGTGTTGTTTTTTTTCTTTTTTAATATTAGGGCTTCCATTATTTTTAATCATTTTTTTATACATATATATGAGTTTATTATGCTTGTACTTTCTACAAGTATGTTTCAGATGTAGTCTGCTAGGTTGTTTGTGTTCTTAAATGAGTTCTAAATGACCTGTGGTTGGGTAGGTGTATATCGTCCGGATAGGCATGTGGTACTTTGACCGATGTTTTTATTTATGAGTTATTTATAAGTTTCGTTTGATCAGGAACACAGTTCATTAAGGAGCATTTAAACTCGTGAATGCCCCCTTAAGGAACACCCTTTTGCTGCTGAAATAGGTAAATGTAACCGCGACTTCGACTCCAACAGTTTCTTTTCTCGCACTCCCCGCCTGTGGAACTCCCTTCCGTTTACTTGTTTCCCTGATAACTATAATCTTCAAAAATTTAAATGCAACTTCAATCACCATCTTGAAGCCCGTTCAGCTTTCATCCTTTCCTCGGTCGCCTCTATATCCAGTCTTTTCTTTCACCTTCACTTTCTGTAACCCAGTGGGCAATCCCGCCATGTTTAGGGTGAAATGATTAAAATAAAAAGCACGTTGATTTTTATTTTGTTAAGGACGTTATACAGAAGGGTCATTTGATCACCATCCGTGAGAAAAAGAACACCATGACGCTATTCCCTTTGCCAGAAATTTTGGAAACAGCATGTTGTAGTGCTGGAAGCCTCAATACGAACGTATTACGGTGTTTGGGTAAAAATGTGAACACTGTGCAGAGCATTCGTAAAGAGTTGAATGAGTCTAATTGCCATTACGACGGCACAGTAGCTCGGAAAACTTGCTCGGATCATTTTGATAAGAAAAGAACTCCCGATTTTTTTTTTGAGGTCTCCAGACTCAACACGATAGCCAACATCAAGTGCCTTGGGGATGTAGTGATGCTCTGAGTCAAGAGACCCTCCAGAAAAGTTTTAAGAGTTTTCGAAGTCGTCTGGGAGCCCTGGTAAAAGGCAATGACGAACTCAAGTTAAGGACGCAGTTGGGGGAGAAACCAACAAAACATTTTTTCACACTAAATATGAACTGAAGGCAAGGATTATGGCAGCATTCAGTAAATTAAACAAGGAGACCGTCCAGATGAGATGCAGGAGATTCCGAAATCGTCTTGAGGCCCTAGTTGACGCCAACGGTGACTTTATTGAATAAATTTACTCTTTAACATTTCAAGATATTTTTTGTGTAATTTGGGGAAATATATTGGTTAAAACAAGATGTCAGTGTTATTATCATTTTTGCCTCATTTAGACGACAATTTATCTGTCACACTCCGTATACATAAAGGAGGGCTGAAAAGCTTTATCAATATAATTCTTTTTGTTCGGACATTAAGAAGTGGGTTAGGCTGATAATTGTTCAGGACTCCACCGAATAGAAAGATCAATAGAGAGAGAGAGAGAGAGAGAGAGAGAGAGAGAGATCGAAATAAAGAGATATTATTTTATGTAGATGATCATATTCCTCCACAACTTCCTCTCGCCGTGCAATCCATTCTGTTTCGCACTGCTTCTCCGCAGTTCAAAATGTCCTGTGATTAAATAAATTTTTCAAACTCATTATGATGCATCCTACAAATTTCAACTGTCTTTTGAAATCGGAAATCTGACGTGTATATATATATATATATATATATATATATATATATGGTGGGATCGTAATGTTGTGAGAATGGAAGAGCATAGGCTTCCAAAGAAGGTGCTGCATGGTCAACTACTAAATCTTAATGTTTATTTGGACGTCCACTCTTACGCTACAAAGACAACTTGAAACGTTTCAAATTTGATCTGAAAACATGGGAAGTCCAAACATCAAACCGAAAGGAGTGGCGCAAGATATGTTTCATTACTCTGGTCATTTTGATAAGAAAAGGACTCCCGAATTTGTTTGTCAGGGTCCCAGACTCAACACGATTGCCTACATCAAGTGCCTTGAGGATGTAGTGATGCTCTGGGTTTCAGGAGTTTCCGAAGTTGTCTGGAAGCCCAGGTAAAAGCCAATGACGATTTTATTGAATAAATTTACTCTTTAACATTTCAAGATATTTTTTGTGGAATTTGGGGAAATATATTTGTTAAAACAAGATGTCAGTGTTATTATCATTTTTGGCCTCATTTAGACGACAATTTATCTGTCACACTCCGTGTACATAAAGCAAGGCTGGACTAGTATCGCACTTAAGAAAGCACAAATGAAATATGTCTTTCCCTTAAGTGAGTTTCTCACAAATATGCACTGCTAGCTTGTATAAGTGAAAAACAAAAGTCACAATCCAATGCTGACCCTCATTTATCGTTCACGATAGGAGAATCCACCATATATATATATATATATATATATATATATATATATTTGTATTTGGGCAGCAATCCCTGTTTTATACTGTTATTGACGATTTATTAACATCTTCCTAAGCCAAATACATATTAACTGTAAGCCAGACGTATATTCTCTTAGAAATATCATAAAGAAACACTTAATCACTACAACAATAGCCGTTTTGTTTCAACACTTCTGGTGTCTTATCAAGTGATGGTACTGAATGTAGAAGAAAGGGTTTATTCTACATTCAACACCATCAATTGATAAGACACCAAAAGTGTTGAAACAAAATGGTCATTTTTGTAGCGATTTTATAACATTTTTATGTTATAATTTTTGAATGAATGATTAAGTGATTATATATATATATATATATATATATATATATATATATATATATATATATATATATATATATATATATAGTTCATAATATTATAGATAATGTATTGTTTTAACTGTCTTTTGTCGAAATAAAATATTATCATGGATTTATAAAGTCTCAGCTTTCAGAATTATATATATATATATATATATATATATATATATATATATATATATATATATATATATATATATATTATTATAATTGGACATAGTCCGACAATTTTGTTTACATTTGAAACGCTAGAGCAGATATGAATAGAAGAGATTCATGGAAGATTTAAGTTTAAAGATAGTAAAATCGACCTTGCTAGCCAGACGCTGCTCTGTGGCCGAAAGGTTAAGGCACATCACGCGAAATGATGGTTCCGTATAGGATACAGGTTCGATTCCTGTCGGAGAGCGAAAATTTACTATGAAAATTTCTCGGACATTTAGGCCGGTAAATGTTATTTAATACTGTTTATTATAAAAACAGAGCATTTGCTTAAATACTTGTATCTATAAAAAGAACGTTAAACATAATATAAATGTCTTTAAATATATATATATATATATACACGTAAAAAATGGAAAAAGTGTGTATATATATATGTGTGCGCGTGTGTATTGTCTATTTGGGCAAGAACCATTCTTGTATAAACGTTTCATTGGACAAGAAAATATTTTAAGATTCTTATTAGCTTTTTTCTGATGTTCTTTAGATTCCTTTCCCGTACAATTACGGAAGTTTACCCACTCTGAACCCGATCACGTCCTAAAAGAACAACTGCCAGGGAATACCACATGTTGAAAGCTTAGATATATAGGTGATGTAATGGATAATGGTTTTCTTTATATTCACTTACTCGCAAATACCCTTGGCAAAGGTATAAATCCACCTCTTCTTCCCCCAGCTTTGGGTTAATCTGCAAGACTTATATCACTGAACCATTATTATCTGTAAAAATATTTATAAGTTTTCGTGATTTTAAAAGTTTTTAATGTATATTTAGTTTAAAAAAGTGAATTTAAAAAAGTGTTTGAAATTCTGTTTAAAATATCTCCAAAAACTTGTAGAATTGAAGAAATCAGTTTTGTTGCTTTAAAATGCCAAGGAATCAGAGTTAAAGTGAAAGGCTTAGTGACGTGATGTTTTGAAGTTCCGCAGAGATTGTGATTTGAAGAACTCAATTTTCAGCCTGAATTTGGCCCATATCGCTCTTTTGACTTAGAGCCCGAATTAATGTGAAAGTGAGGTTTTGAAGTGCCATGGAGTGAATTGCTGAATTCAAAGTTATTAAAAAAAAATTATTATTGCTCCTTTCTAAGCTGAAACAGAGGATCCTTTATATTTGGGCCAAAGTTTGGGATTTGAAGAACCCAATTTTTGACCTGAATCTTGCCCAAATCAGAGTTAAAATGAGGTTTTGAAGTTACATTAAGTGAACTGAGTAATTCAATGTTATTTCTTTAAAATTATAATTGTTTTTTTCTAAGCTGGACTGCAGGTCCCTTTAGTTTGCGGCCGAAGTTCCCGAAACCTCTCAGCAGGTGCTAACTTAAATGTCCGCACGGAATGCTATCTTAAGCTCGTACTTATATAAAACAAAACTCACTAAGAACCTCTGACGCTTAAACAACAATTATCATCTTATTCATCATCTTTATCACCCTGATCATCATCCTGATCATCCGCATCATCCTGATCATCATCTTCATCATCCTGATCATCATCATCATCATCCTCATACACATCATCACCATAATCTTGATCATCATCCTAATCATCCACATCATCATCATCATCCTCATACTGATACTCATCCTCATCATCATCTTCATCATCCTGACCATCATGCTCATCCTCCTCATCATCAACATCCTCATCATCCTCATCATCCTCATCTTCTTCATCATCCTCATACTCATCATCATCATCATCCTGACCATCATCCTCATCCTCCTCATCATCGTCATCATCATCCTGACCAGAATCAACATCCTCATCATCCTCATCTTCATCATCATCCTCATCCTCATGCTCATCATCATCATCCTGATCATCCTGATCATCATCCTGATCATCATCCAGATCATCCTCATCATCATCATCATCCTCATACACATCCTCATCATCATCTTGATCATCATCCTCATCCTCATCATCATCTTCATTATCTTGGTCATCATCCTCAACCTACTCATCGTTAACTCCTCATCATCCTCATGCTTATCATCAACAGCCTCATCATCCTCACATTCATCATCATCCTCATCCTCATACTCACCATCGCCATCCTGATCATCTTTATCATGATCCTGATCATCATCCTGATCATCATCCTGATCATCATCATCATCATCATCATCATCCTGGTCACCATCCTCATCCTCATACACATCGTCATCATCATCTTCATCATCCTAATCCTGATCATCATCATCCTGATCATCTTCATCATCATCCTAATCATCATCCGGATCATCCTGATCATCATCATCATCCTCATCATCCCCGTGCTCATCATAATCAGCCTCATCATCCTCATCTGCATCATCATCCTCATCCTCATCCTCATACTCATCATCATCCTGATCATCTTCATCATCATTCTGGCCAGCGTCCTGATCATCATCATCATCATCATCATCTTCATCATCCTCATCCTCATACACATCCTCATCAGCATCTTCATCATCATCCTCATCCTCATCCTCCTCCTCATCATCATCATCCTGACCATCATCCTCTACCTCCTCAACATCAAAATCGTTATCATCCTCATCATCAACATTCTCATCATCCTCATCTTCATCATCATCATCATCCTCATACTCACCATCATCATCCTCATCATCTTCATCCTCCTCATCAACATCATCATCATCCTCATCCTCATCATCAACATCATCATCATCCTCATACTCAGATTCATCGTCATCATCCTGATCATCCTCATCATCATCCTAATCCTCCTCATCATCAACATACTCATCATATTCACCCTCCACATCATAATCATTATCATCCTCATCATCATCATCATCGACCTCACCCTCATCAGCATCATCATCATCATCATCATCATCATCATCATCATCATCATCATCATTTATTCTGTTAGCGCACTTTTCACCTCTGTGGTTACCACTCACCGTGGTTCATGGTGACATTCAATGTAAAATAGTGCAACGACTTACCGGTTTCTTTTTGCACCGGGTGAGTTGAGCTTACCCTATTCCTTCTCTCAGAAGTTCATCCTCCCACCGATAAGGTCGCTGATTTCGGAGACGCAAACCCTACACCCTGGGCGGCAGCTTGTCACAGGTGGATTGGAAAACTCTTCCGACTACCCTCACGCACTTTAGCCGGCAGGTTGATGTCTTTGAACGTTGTAGAACCCAAGCAACTTCTTGGAGCCATGTGTGAGTGTTAGATGTATGGCGTGAACCAGTACAGTTCCGCATCCCAATTCACCTAAGTAAAACAGTGTCGACCGCTTCCAGCAAAGGTACTAGCACAGATGATGCACCCTATATCCAGGGCCGGCACTAGAGTCTAAAGCCAAACCCGAAACTTTGATACGGTTCCCCCTCTCTACTCCATGTCGATTTCAAAGTTTTCCAACCTAGGAGCCACTGACCCTCGAAGGAAAATTGTGGGGCGCTTTTTTTAAATTACCAAAAATCAAAGAATTATCCAATTTAAATGAAAATTTCAGTACATGTTCATTAGTTATTTACTTTTATAATGAATAGGTTTTTTTTATTTTAAAAAAATCGACGAAAATGTTATTCTTTTTGTAATAACCTCCAATATTTTCATGACTAATTTTACTCGATAAAAGTATTTGTCGCAATTTTTTACATTTCCATAACGATTAATCGCCAACGCACCCCCGCTGAGAAAATGTTTTACAATGATTCCAACACAACACAAACGGGATTGTCTTTTAAAAATTTGTTTTGAAAACAGTATTTCAATTTTCGGTAAAATTTTTCATGTTTTGAAATTGTTATGGTCCAGGTTAGGACCAAGGCAGAACAACACGAACACAAGAGTAGAAATAACGAAGATATATTACACGGAATGATAATGCAAGATGTGGAAGGTGTTAGTATGACTGTCAGTTTGGGTTGGAGTGAACTACTTTCGGCTCGACTCGGTTCGTCCCTCTCTCTTGAGAGGCGTAGTATACATAGTGTTAGGAAGAATTCATTCTGTAGTTATAGGTAAGGACCTATAACAGAAATCTTCAACCATTTTTATTTTTTAAGCGATTATTTTCTCGGTTTTTACCTTTGTAGAAATGTAACAAATAGGGACTAGAAATTGTATTTTAATTACTAGCCGTGGACTTCTGGTTAGTAAATTATTAGTAAATTTTTTTTAAAATCTACCTAAGGGGATGATCTCGGAATAAACAAAAAAATGTTTTACTGAGATTACCCACTTAATTGATTTAAAACAACTGTTCAGAAAGAAAATTACAAGTTAAAAAAATAAGCGCTACTGAAATTAGCACTTGTGAACACCTCCCGAGTAGGCATGCGGCCCCCACGCGGTTGAGAGGTTCGGGTTAGTAAGCAGCGTCCCTGTCATTTATTGTAGGTGATGATAGACAACGGGTAGAAAAAATGTAAAAAAGTACAAAAAGCAAAATATATGTGCAACGACTTTCATTTTTGCATTAAAAATAAACAAAAAATAGAATATAAGTAAACTCTAGTAACATAAGAGGCACTGATTTAAATATTATGATGATATATATCAGGGGTTGGCCAAACGGCGGCTGACGAGCCACATGAGGCTCTTTGAACTTTAATATGCGGCTCATTGTCTGAGCCTTCTTTTGCCATCACAGTTAATATAAAAGGTAAGTAAATAAAAAAGATTCAATTATAATTGTTTTATGGCTATGAATTGGGTTAAAATGTAAGTTTAATGCTAATATTTTTGTAACAAAAGATATATATGTAAATTTTGTTCCTGAACCTTCTGAACTTATGTGGCTCTGACATTAACCAAGTTTAGTCACTTCTGATATATGACGAGTTTCGCGGAGAAGGGTCTTTTTTTTTATTTAGTGGCACGCGTGTTTAAGGCCGGCAGGACGTAGTTTCAAGATGTCGACCGTTCAGAGCGATCGATCACCAGCTAAACACCAGACAACGTGAGAAAACAAAATCATGAACTCATTTATTCGGTTCGTCACCAAACACGCCATCAGTTCTTACACCTAACTAGAATTAATTATGGGGTCCACCAGGAGATTCTAATCCAGGAAAATTCCCGATACCCCGTTAGATATATCAGGCGTGGTCAAATTGCGGCTCGGAAGCCACATGCGGCTCTTTGATAATCAATATGCCGTTCGTGGAAATATGTTGGCTGAGCTACTTTGTTTTTGTCACAGTTAATATAAAAAGGTAAATAAGAAAAACTTCAAGCTTTATAATTATGTACTGGGTATGAATTGAGATCGCATTGGATTGAAGCGTAAGTTAATGTGTATGTAAGAAAAGCGTATGTGTAAATTTTGTTAATTGTTTTGAGGCTCTCAAACATCTGAATTTTATCGTATGTGGCTCTTACATTAAACAAGTTAGGTCACACTTGATAATTAGGATAGATAATGGTTGACTCTGAACTTGAAGTGGTTAACAATGTATTATTAAGGGGTCATCTTATCGGGAATCCGTTCTCCAAAGTCAGAGGATCTGTTCAATTTAAACTTCATTCTTATCATTATTATGACGGGTCTTGACTGTAGATTTCTGTACTGGTGAATTGATTGACTGGTTGATTCGTTTCCGACGGCATATCTACTCTTTGCAGGTTATTTAAAGACAAGAAATATTATTGGGTTGTCCCACATAAAACGACCAACTTCATAGGAAATGAATAAAACGCTTCTGAAATGTTAAATAACGAATTTATTTAGTTATTTAGTTTTACCACGTCGATGAATGATTGTTCTCCAACGTACCTCTAAATTCTTGATCCCATCTTTAAGAAAAAAATCATATCCTTTGATGTGATAAACAGTTCAAATGCTTCGATTACTTTTTCCTTATTGGAGAATGTTTTATTGCGCATGAAAAGCTCGAAATGCTTAAATGAGTGATAATCAGTCGGAGAGATATCAGGTGAATATGGACGACGAAACAACATTTCATAATTCCGGCCATGCAGCTTTTGGGCAGTTGATTGAGAAGCATGCAGGCGTGATTTGCCGTGCAGCAAAATTAGGCTATCCCTGTTCACAAGTCGAGGATTTATCTTTTTTCAATTTTTTGTGCAGACACTGAATTTCAACACAATACGAGATTTCTGTTAGTGTTTTCCCTTGAGGCAAGCATGTATAATGAATAACCCCTTAGAAAGACCACCATACAGTAATCATAAAATTTTCCGGGTGCACAGGAAGTTTGGGGTATTGTTTTGGTGATTCACTTGCATCTAACCTCTGGCCTACTCTCTTACTTTTATCAAAGAGTATCGATTTCTCGACACATGTAATAATTCGATGCAGAATGAATAACCCATTTGAAAGACCACCATACAGTAATCATTACATTTTTTGGGTGCACAGAAAGTTTGGGGTATTGTTTTGGTGATTCACTTGCATCTAACCGCTGGCCTACTCTCTTACTGTTATTGAAGAGTATCCATTTCTCGTCACATGTAATTATTCGATGAAGATATGGGTTTTTCTTTTCCAAGTTTGTATTCATACCTTAAGATTACTCGACATTGTTTCACTGTAATCATTTTCATTTGGTTTATGAGTAACAATATATTGAAAGACAAATTATCTGAAAAAAAAGCGTCAGGAATAAGTCGAGATATTTTTTTATAAAGTAAAGAGCTTACTTCGTTAGATGGCCCGATCGACAACCAACTGAAAAAATGCGTCCATTCATGTGTGACAACCTGATAGATTGTGAGAATGTTTTTTAGATGATAATGGCTTAGTGATATAAGTTTTGCTAATTAACCCATATCTGGGGGGAAGTGGTGGATTCATACATTTCCCAAGGTTATTTGCGAGTAAGTGAATGTAACGATCCCAACTGGAACTGGAACCCGATCCCCCGATTAACAATTCTGAGCCATTATCCATTAAACAACTTGCATATTCCTGCTGTCACCCACTTCAAGTTCAGAGTCAGCCATTATCTATCCTAATTATCAGGCGTGACCTACCTTGCTTAACGTAAGAGCCACATACGATAAAGTTCAGATGTATAGAGCCGCAAATATAAGAAATAATGATTAAGTTCGACGCTACGTGAATTCGGTGGCCGGACAGGAACCAATGTTTCAACGTCATGTGGCCGTAAGCCTGTACAGGTGGAACTTAGGAATGTAGTTTTGTCAAATCGCCCAGTAACCCTCTACTTTGACTGCCTATTTGGTGAACTTAAGTCTAACAAAATCAAAGAAGAGATTAAAGTAAACGCAATGAGGTAGATGATGGCGATCCATAAATAGAAATTCAGTTTAAGGGTTTCGGCTTAATGGGATTATTTGGCGGGAACACGTTTAGCTTTATGTTAATATGTTGCACAGGTATTGAATCTCCGCATTTTTTTTTAAACCTGATGAGATTTGTTCAATTATTTTATACACACAACCTTGTCCTGTCGATTTTCGCAGTTAAAAGCGATTCATGAAAATCGCAAAGAAAATGCAAAAGAGAGACAAAACAAATCACGAAGAAAAAGGAATCAATGTTACAGATTTTAAAAAAATTGCCTTGGGGTAAATCGAAACCCGAGGACACGGAAAAGCAATGTGCTAACGTGAAAAGACAAGTTCTATTTTGAAGAAAGACATTTGCACATTATGTAGAGGCGTTGCAAAGAAGAAAACGCAAAAAAAAAAAGAAAGCAAAATAAAGAAATAATAAAACGGGGATTTCTTTCCAAGGAATTCTTAGACACAAAACAGCTGTTATTTCTTGAGAAGGAAAAACTTACTTTTTGACGCAAAGACAAATACACACCGCGTGTAACAAGCTCATAGACTGACAGCTAGAGAGAAAAGGGTAGAAAAAATAAAATATTTGTACAAAGATAAGAACAGAAAGCAATTTAATAGAACCATCTGCAGTTTTTCGTTGCCTTATATGAGAAGAGCAAAGAGTGAAAGGTATAACAGATGCCGAACAGGGAAAAGGGAATTGGCGCCCCGTGTGAGAACCTTGAGGAGGCCTGCCTATGTTCACTTTGAAATAACGCTTTTCAGAAAGGCATAAATTCATTTCTCCCTGTGATCTGCGCTACAGATAGATATCTTGATCAAATATGCCATCTATTGCTTTGAGATAAGGACTGAACCGTTACACACTTTTCAGAAAAGCTGAGAACAGAGAGCTTATGAATCCACGAGTTTTCAATGCCCCTTAACTGGCTGCTAGCCAAGTTAAGTGAGCACAGTATGCCCTTCTAATACTTCTAATATCTATATATTTATATATATATATATATATATATATATATATATATATACATATATATATATATCTATTGAACATATATATATATATATATATATATATATATATATATATATATATATATATGATAAAAATATAGTTTGAAGGTATGATCTATTTATGGGTGGGCTAATGAGGTCAATATCAGGGATAGACCGGATGTAATTATAAAAGTAGACACTGAAATAAACGCCGAGAAGCAACAGTTTTTTCATGCTTAAACGCAATCTTCTGGCCATATATATATATATATATATATATATATATATATATATATACATATATATATATATATATATATATATATATATATATATATATATATATATATAGGCAATTAAAACCAAAACATGTTAAAATCGGTACACAATAGCAATCGTGCTTCAAAACTATAAATGTGTCTCCTCAGGCCATGGTAAATTACTGGCGAGTGAACGATTAATTTAGCTCTACTCTGTATTGAGCCCCCTTTTTAAATTATATGTTACGGACAGTAGAATTATACTTCATTTGTTCTCATCTTACCTGGACATATATATATATATATATATATATATATATATATATATATATATATATATATATATATATGTATGTATGTATGTATGTATGTATAAAACAGAATGGAAAAAGTTTATAAATAAGAAATCACTATTCTATAAGCTATTTCTAATAACTTGTTAATGAAGAACATGTATCATTTGTTTGAATAAATTCCTTATTTATTTTTTTTCGTCTATTGGAACGGGAGTGGTTTATTAATTTGTTATTATATGCTTGGGTTAATTTATTTTACTTGTTTTTTATTATTATTTTGTTTTGTTTTTTATTTATTCTTTTCAGTTTTCGATTTTTAAGTAACGTAGTAAAAATTTGTTTTCATGTCGGCATTTTGGGATGAGCTCAGATCGTTCCTTTAGTAGTTTATTTTGGTCTGGGAAGGTAATAATAGCTATTTTCCCCTCCAAGCAAAGTTTTCAGGTTTTTGACTGATTGTTGTAGGCTGATGATCTTTTCCTTATTTTCCATATTTTTGGTGTGATTTGCGTTTTGTTTTTAATTTCCCAGATATACTTATAAAGCATTGTGCTGTTCGCATATTTACTATTTGTGAAATATGTTTTGTGTACATACTTTCTTTGTTTCCACGGTCCTTCAGTTACTCCTATGTATATATTTCATCATTATCCGGTGATTTTACCGTGGCTTAGTATCTATCTATCTATCTATCTATCTATCTATCTACACTCCTGTTCGATAAAAGTTACTCACCTGATTATTTTTTTCGCCTATTTTTTTTGGGGGGTCAAACTAATTTTTAAACTTACTAAAATAAAGACCCCTTCCCGCCCACATAGTAAAAAGTTTTATTCACCCTAAGGTATTCTATTGATAATTATAATTTTGGATATAAATGAAATTTAGGGAAAAATTCTGTGCAAAAAAAGTGACTCACTTATTTCCCGCAACTAGTAATCAATAGAAACATAACCGAACAGCTTTAAATAAAGAATAAGAGAGATATAATTTATTTATAATAGGTAATACAGTTCGAAATATTTCATAATCTATGGGTCCTCCTTTATTTTGAATCACCTTTTGAACCATTTTTGGCATTGACTTGATTAGGTTCTGGCAAATCTCATCTCCAAGTATTGATTTCTATTCGGATATGAAATTCAAAATCAAATCCTCTTTGTTGCTCAACTGCTTTCTCGAGAGCCTGTACTTTATAATGCTCCATAAGTTTTCTATGGGGTTGAGGTCAGGAGATTAGGGCGGCCATGTCATAACACTCACCTGCTTCTCATCAAAGTATTCCTTCATCAATTTTGATTTGTGACAGGAAGCATTATCCTGCATAAAAATGAACTTTGTGGGGTCGATTTGCACCCCTTCAGCAGAAGGGCGCAGACGAGACTCTAAAATTCTCTTGTACTGCTCGCTCCTGAGGGTCTTTTCAATAGGTTTTAAGAAACCAGTTCCCTGAAAAGAAAAGCATCCCCAGAACATTATACTGAACGGATGCTTGACAGTAGTTAAATGCTAAATTCAAAGAGCTTTCAAAGCTTCTTCTTCCGATTTTAGATCACTTATCCTTTGAATTTAGCTCAACTTTCGTTTCATCGGAGAAGAGAACATTTAGTAAAAAAACATCAGGTGAATCACTTTTGTCGAACAGCACTCTATCTATCTATCTATCTATCTATCTATCTATCTATCTATGTTCGAAATCCAGTCGAACTTATTACATTCACTTACGAGCTAAAATAACACTGACATCTCATTTGAACAGATAAAAATATCTTGAAATACTAAAGAGCATATTTATTCAATAAAATCGCTATTGACTTAAACCCCGACCTTTAGACAACTTCGGAATCTCCTGCAACTCTTCTGGACTGTCTCCTTGAATGCTGCATATAATCAAGGCCTTCAGTCCATCTTGGGTGTTAACCAGGAGTTTTGTTGTTCTCTGGCTTAACTGTGGCCCACACATAATAATCAAGAAGGTTGAAGTCTGGGGAGTTCGGTGGAAAGATGTAATCGGTGATGTTGTCACAGAAATTGTCTGACAGCCAAGACTGGCTTCTCTTGCTTATGTGGCATGGTGCAGAGTCCTATTTCCAGACCTAAAATCTGGTAAAATGAGATGTCAGTGTTACTTACTTTTTTGCGTAATTTAGACGATAATTTGTCCAACGCACCCTGTATATATGGATCATAGTATATATATATATATATATATATATATATATATATATATATATATATATATATATATATATATACATATATATATATACATATATATATATATATATATACATATATATATATACATATATATATATACATATATATATATATATATATGTATATGTATATATATATATATATATATATATATATATACATATATATATATATATATATAGACATATATATATATATATATATATATATATATATATATACATATATATATATATATATATATAGACATATATATATATATATATATATATATATATATATATATATATATATATATATGGATAAAATAAGAAGGAAGGACCGAGGTGGTCTGAAATATTAAATATATATATATAAAAACATAGAAATAAATACTTTCGCAAAAAAAACAACCAAAAATTTTTTTCTCAGTTATTTTATCATATTACATATCAAGAAAGTATACGTGGCTTCTCATTATGCTATATATATATATATATATATATATATATATATATATATATATATATATATATATATATATATATATATATATATATATATATATATATATATATGTCCCACTACTAGCGAATTATTACCCACTATATAATATATATGTACCCATTTAGCTTCTTTTTTTTTTCAATTTTTACATCTGATTACATATAGATATATATATATGCGGATCCAAGGGTATTTTCAATTCAGTAAATATTTTCGCTCACGCGTTAAACTCTCTGTTGGTGCGTACGGTCTAAAATGTCTGGTTATGTCGATGTTTTGACATCTGAAGAGTCTAAATAAATTAAGAAAATGATTGAATAACAAATAGGAAGCAGAGAAAATGTCAAAGCCGATGATTGCTCGTTTCTCGTCTGCGTCATATCATCTGTGAAATGAATGACAGGCACACCAACAATTCTAAAGCCTTCACTCAATCGTCACCCGGAAAGCCACCACTTTTACATCCAACTTTTCCGCCAAATAATCTCTAATTCATTGTTCTTTTCTTTTATCTTTGCTTTATTTATTTTGTTCTTTCTTTCTTTTATTCATTCGTTATTTCTTTCGTCCTTTCTTTTTTTTTCTTTTTTTTCTTTAGTTTTATCTTTCGTTCTTTCCTTCCTTTTTTTTTCTTTCGTTCGTTCTTTCCGTCTTTCTTTCTTTCTTTCTTTTTGTCGTTTTTTGTTTTCTTTTTTTTCCTTTCGTGCTTTCGTTCTTTCTTTCTATCTTTCTTTCGTTATTTTTCGTTTTTTTCTTTATTTATTTCGTTCTTTATTTCCTTCTTTTTTCTTTTTATTTCTTTCGTTCTTTCTTTTGTTCTTTCCTTCCTTCGTTCATTCGTTATTTCTTTCGCCATTTCTTTCTTTCATTTTTTCTTTCGTTCTTTCCGTCCCTTTTTCTTTCTTTCGTTCTTTCTTTCGTTCATACTTTCTTTCGTTCTTTCTGTCTTACTTTGTTTCGTTTTTGCTTTCTTTCTTTCGTTTTTTTCTCTTTTCTTTTTTCCTTTCGTTCTTTCTTTCGATCTTCCTTTCTTTTGTTATTTTTCATTTTTTCATTATTTATTACGTTCTTTCTTTTTTTTCTTTCTTTCTTTTTTATTCCGATTCTTTCGTTCGTTCTTTTTTCTTTCTTTCTTTCGTTCTTTCTTTCTCGTTTTCTGCAATCTATCCATACGTTTCAACCAACTTGTCTATTTCTTTATTTCTTTCTATTTTTTTTTCTTCATTTCGTGAAGTACGAAGTAGCGTCCTAAATTGTTAATTGGTCGGACCGTTTTTCGGAAATACGTTGCCTGCATTTCCTTTTCTCTTATGCTCATGCGAAGAATTTCAAAATCTATGAGGCGAAGACAAATTTGTATTCAAGCTTTAAAAAAATTTAAATGCGTATATAAATAAAAACAAAAATATATAAAACATGATTGATAGATTGTTTTTTACCGTTCATCAAAATTTTGCAAGTTATGTGAATCCAGAAAATATTTTTAGATTGTAAAAATTTTGGCACGATAATAATAATAATAATAATTTACTTACACAAGTCCTATTAATTATCCCATATCTGGTTAGGGTTGGGCAGAAGATCTGGAGTCATACCTTTCCCGAGGATATGGACGCCGATTGAATACAACGAGCACGACTTGAGTTCATCCATTTCACCACCTGCACACCCGTACTTGCACCAATGGTATGCCAAAATGGACACGAGCACGTGTATGACAATGAGACGAATCGAATCTCACCCTAGTCGATTTGTCGGGAAGCGAACTTCTTGATGCTTTCGAACTGGAGGGGTCAATCCCAGCGTGCGGCATCTTTAGAAAGTGCCTGAAAACCATACCACGGGTTGACCCAAGTTTTGTGAGTGAAATTGGGTAGACAGAACATATAGAGGCTGTCAATACCTGTGCTAGAACGAAGCCACAAGTCATTGTGACCGAGGGCTTGAGCGCGATCGCCGTGTTCAAATTGTTGATCACGCTAGATAACACGCTCTCTCCCAGAAACTGCAACTAAGTTCTGCTCAGCATAGTTACTGTATAGACCTCAGGTGGGCTCTGTGGGTGTTGAATAAACACAAATGCGCCTGAGCTAGCCGCCCGAGTAAACAGGTATCCTCGAATAAGTGTGGCCAGCTATACATATACCAAAATGGTTACCCATCTATGTACTGACTAGACTCGATGTTGCTTAAATTCAGTAATCGTACGAAAACCGATGTTTCAACGTCAGACGACCGTAAGCAAAAAGAATAGGAAGAAAAATGGGATGAATTTTTTTTTATGTTTTGTCCTCGATTGAGCTATGAAGACCGATGACAGGTCCTTCTCATTTTTTTTTCCCCCTTATTCTTGCTCTTTCTTTCCATTTGTTTTATATATTTGTGGATATATTTAAACATCCTTTTAATATGTCCATTTTTAACCCCCTAATAGAATAATTTCAGTAATATCTACACCAGCCATTTTCAATATATAAAGGTCCGGTTGATGATGTATTTTTACAATTATATATGTAGGCGTCCGATGTGGTCGAATGATTAGCACGTTGGCATTTCGACCATGAGACCCCAATAAGAATCAAGTAAATGGTAAAATGGTAACGATTCCAATCCGCAGGATTCTTTGAAAGTGACTGAAAACTACACCACGTTTTGACCAAAGCCTAGAGAGTGAAACTTGTTAGCTGGAACTGTTTGGAAGCCTTCGATGCTTATGTTAGCTGAAATTCACAAGTCATCATGACCGAGGGATTCAAAGTAATGGTCTTGTTCATACTGTTGGTAATGCCACATTTGCGCTCTTTCCCAGAAACTGTAACTAACGTCCGCTCAGCATAGTTGCAGTACAAGGAAACGTTTGGCAATAGTACCTCCGCCGTCGTGCAACGCATCTCCTCGTCATTAACAGCTGACCTTTAAGGAGGGGATCGACAAATTTAGGCCGCGACGACGTGTCGGGGTCCTCGGGCGCGAGCCAGTCGGCGTCATCGAGCAAGAGCCAGCCGGCGTCGTCGGGCGCGAGCCAGTCGGCGTCGTCGGGCGAGAGCCAGCCGTCGCCGTGTCGTTTCAGTTAAAAGAAAAAATAAACGAATATTTTTCGATTATAGTTTGTAATACTTGTCTCCTGAATCTGTGACTGGAAGAATTTTATTTTAAGGTTCATAGGAAGTACGTTCTTCAGTTAGGATATTTATTCGTCCATAAGCTTGTTCAGAAATTGTTATCTGCTTGCATATATGCTTGTATAAGACTTGGTAAAGATATTACATCGATTACAACCTTACTGTCCACTAATAATCCATCTGGTATGCGTAACTCTTTCCTTTTGTTGGTAATTAGAATACTAATCAAGAAATCAATTTTGAAATGTTTGGATAACGTTTACTACGACCAGTATTTAAGTACAAACAAAATTCCTATTCCAAATTCAGAATATTTCAAATCACAGAAATAAAGTGAATGAGATGGAATATTCTTTCCTTCCTTTGGTACACTCCGGGATGCACACTTGGGCGATCGTGTATCTTTTTGATTGGATTAGCAGAATACCAAAAGAGACTGCCCTTACCTTTTGCGATAGACTGTTTTCTAAAAATCATTTAACTTCATACAAGGCAATAAAACGACTGGGACGCAGTGGATGACCAAGTCTTATAGAATATAAGAAAAACTAAAATTAAGGATAGCGGACAAAGCAAAAATTGTCACACGGGTTGGTGGCACCGATAAAATAAATATATCTAAGCCAGTCGTCTGCAACAAGGATTAAGTATCTATAGGATTTAGTTTGCTAGAAACGTTAGCAGGGAGGAATACTCGGAGCCGAAAAACCAGCCACACCATGTAGACATTCTTCAGTTTCAGGGTATTATGGAAACAACTAGAGTGACTAGATAATCCCTGTTACCGACGCCTGCTCAGGCACACCCACATCTTTGGCTAATAATGCGGCTATTCTGAACACGTAGCAGAATGGTTTGGACATTTGATTTCTGACTATGAGATAGAGTTCGAATCACATCATGATCGAATTGTCAGGATGGCGAATTTTTGATGGTTACCAGTCTGAGGATCAATCACATTTTGAGCCACTTTTGGAAATTACCGGAAAATGGTTCCACGGGTGAGAGAGTTTGGTAAGGTTAGGAAGACTTCGATGTCTGTGTTAACACAAAGTCACAAGTCGTAATAACCGACAAGGTGAGGCTATTAGCCTTGTTATATATATATATATATATATATATATATATATATATATATATATATATATATATATATATATATATATATATATACCCTAGTATAGAATTGTTGTATACGGAATAAATTCCAATAACCAACAAATACTATTCTTAAGAAAGTGCTCAATACAGAGTCGAGCAAATATATTTATTTATTCGAAAATTATGACAAATTTATATTATAAAATCACTACAAAAATAGCCATTTTATTTCAACACTTAATGACAGCAGAAGAGTTTAAACAAAATGGCTATTTTTGTAGTGATTTTATAACATATTTATGTTATAATTTTCTAATGAATAATTATATATATATATATATATATATATATATATATATATATATATATATATATACAACGAGGATAAAGGGCAATTTGGCTTTGTGATTTGAACAGGCGTCTTCAATAGTGAATGACGACAAACTACATTCTGTAGTAAGGCCTCTAATCGGGATATTGTATTTTTCAGGAACGTGGGACCATCTCTTAATTGCTGTTATTCCGAGGTCCATTCTGCCCCGGTGTGGTAGCACCTTTTAGGGGGCCCAAGCTATGGTGAAATAAAAAAAAACTCGATGAAAATATAAAAATACAATTTTATAGAATGACCAACAATATCTATAGTTAAGGAAATATAATTACGTTTAAAATATAATTAGTTGATGTAATAGAATTGTGTTCAAAATATTTAGGTTTCAGAATTAAATAACCCCTAGAGTTAAGCCAACAAAGAAAATCAACCAACCAAGATGAACGAACACTTTCATGGCATTAATCCATATAATATCCTACAATGTCTTAAAGAAATCAAACTGTATTCCAAAACATAACTTCAACAAAACCACAACATAAAACACACCACCGTCCCCTCTTGTAATCATGTCTCCACAAACATATACATGCTGAGTATTATCTACCATGTATTCTACTGTGAAAGCAGAATAACATATATTTTATTACGTCAAATCTTCCCCACAAAATAAATATAACTTTTAGCATAAAATAACTCATAAGCTGATATGCCGTTAAACAGACAATACATACGAATCAATAGGAAATCGCTAGCTGCCCTCGAAGGTGGTATTATATAAAGGGCAGTCCTTAGATTTTCTGAAGAGAGCGTATATTCTGGCTTCATCCATAGTTGATCAAGATATGTATGTAGAACCACTTTGTGACGTTTTCGTATGAAATCGCTAGCTGCCCTCGAAGGTGGTATGTCTGGAAAATGAGTAGTAACCGGCCATTATATAAAGAGCAGTCCTTAGATTTTCTGAAGAGAGCGTCTATTCTGGCTTCATCCATAGTTGATCAAGATATGTACGTAGAACCACTTTGTGACGTTTTCGTATGAAATCGTGATAGCCAAGTCGTCCACGCCTTACGAATAGTGTATTCTGGTAAATTTCATTGAAAAAACAACTAAATATATTTTGGTGGGTTGGGGAATGAAAATCGTTTCTGGAAGATGGAATTTCAAGTTACCTGAAAGAGCCCCACCCTCCTGAAAATAGTGAAAAGAAAAAGGTGAATGAGTGAGATCAATTTATACGATCCTTCGTTAAAACGATTAGAAAAATAGCATATTTTATTTTCTGACCACTCCGACAAGTACCTAATGACTTCTACCATGCTCGAGCTTTACAAGAATCAGGCCAGACCGAAAAATGAAGTATTTCAGTCGTCTCCGGCCTTGACGCTACTCAAGCCTCATTTTCAAACCATGACAGAGTTAAAAAAATGTTTACACAGCCTTGGGTTGATAAATTATTATCCACTTTCCAAAATAGTTCTCATAGACGAAATGTAGCAAACATCACCCTACACTTTCGGATCTTAGTTGTAAAGCAATTGTGAAACTAATGGAGTATGTTCTGATGAACAGTTGCATCTAAAAGCAAAAAGAAAAAATTACAGAAATGGATAGCAACACAGAGTTTTGTATTATTACTTGCACCCCTGAACAACACACAGTTTTGAAGTACTACTTGCACCCATGGACAACACTTAATTTTGTATTCCTACTTGCACTCCTGAACAACACAGAGTTTTGTATTACTACGTGCACCCCTGAACAACACAGAGTTTTGTATTACTACGTGCACCCCTGAACAACACATAGTTTTGTATTACTACTTGCACCACCGAAGATGATCTCGGTAGCAGATCGAAAGTACTCAGGTAATAAAATGGGTTTTCACAGTTATAGCTCCTTTCTCACATCATTTAATTGCACTGCACGGAAGATTATTCGTGAGTATGAACGGATTATGTTAAAAATAAGTTGACATAATGTCGGTAATTTATTTAATCAGACTTGCCTAAAAGAGAATTTGCTGCATAAATACACAAATTCTGACTGAACTGCATTCATTTATTCCACAATTTACAGATATTTAAAACTAAGAGCCGCCTTGCTACGTACAGTGGATCGAATTATCTTCATTCCGTTCATAATCCATTGGCAAAAGGAAATTTCATTCGGACAGCTTCCTCCCAAGAACTGCTACTGTGTGGCACAAATAACAGATAGGAGACTTCCACGATCACTACAATCTCAAACGAATCATGTCTCAAGGCAACCGTTGGCTACTTTCCACAAACTCCTTCAGTAATCCTCTGGTATGAGTGCCTCCTGGGCTTTGTATTCGTTGAATAACAATGAAGAAAAAAAATTCTTCAATAAAATAAATGCTAAATATTTTAATGAGTTCAAAAGTATCTGTTCTCATTTCCAATAATAATGGTAATAATAGCTGTTTCCTTATAAGGAAATATTCGATATTCATTGACCTAGTAGGCAGTGCAGTTCCAGTTATGTTTTTCTTAACACTCTGGAAAACGGTTTGCGAGCAACATGTCGTATCTCTTCTCAATTATCACGCTAACAGTAATATTGACCATTTCCTTATAAGGAAACATTCGAGATACTTTGACCGAACTGGCGGTACTGCTGTCAGTTGAAATAAAAAGAAATTCTATTAAATCAATTTTTCAAGAAAATAGGTTTCTCAAGTCCTGTAGCTATAATCAATATTTTCAGTATTAAAAGGAGTTTCCTTCCTAACCTTTTGTCTGAAGTAGTGTGGAATGGCAACATCTAGGGTATGCCATTATTCTTTCTTCGAGTTACAGGGGCTAACCATTTTAGTTGTTGCTGCTTTTGAAAGTCCTCACGTGATGAGGTCTCTGTTATTTGGTAATATCCTTAGGATTTGGTTCTGTATCATCCTCCAACGTGATTTGAAGAAGTACCTTGCTAAAACCTACAGGCTTCTTTCGCTCGAATCTAACTTTAACTATCGATCTAAAAAGTCGTTTTATACGCCTAATAGTTTACATAATTATGGAATGGTTTTGAACCATGCATGACAGCCACGTGACTATCTCGCTTGACGTGACTATTTGAGGATATAATTCAAGATCTTATTTTAATATTTTGCTTTTGTAGCCACTTGCGGTGTTCAAGAAAACTACCCCTATTTTGTATTCAATTTTATTATCTAGGATGCTACGCTATTTGAAATGAAGTGAATACTGTACTTGGTCTAGAGTTGATTCGTCTTCAGCTGTGCTGGTCAAATCCCCTGCCTCCTGGCAGAGAGGATCCCTAGTGGCAGAGTCTCGTCTCGGGAAACAGCTACCCGACCCCATTTTATACGGTGTTTACGGGGAATGTTTGGCCGACTCTACGGGCTCAGATACTCCACATTAAATTCGGCTTTTGCCACACTTGACGGCGTGGGACGGTTGGTAGATATCCTGCAATTGGACTCACTTCTAGCAGTTGGCGATTCTTATATGTGTTGTTCTTGTCCTAAGTATTATTATTAAGTATTATTGTTCATTAGCAACCTTCGTTTGATTATTCTATTCAGTAACCTTCCCTAGTTTACACCAGAAACATTTATCTTAATTTCCTACTTCTTGATAGGGAATATAGACTTTTTGTTCAATGTCTTTCAAATCTTAGATATGTACACCAATGTCGTCAGCATGTCCCGCCTAGTCATCACTCCACTGGCCTCCAAATAGAAAATCCAACAGTCCTTTATTTTTACTTAAGAAGCCGATTTTTCTTTTTTCGTTCAGTTGTTTTTTAAGAAGTTTTTTCAGGAATAATAATAATAATAATAATAATAATAATAATAATAATAATAATAATAATAATAATAATAATAATAATAATAATAAGATTCTGTGACAAATATCCAGAAACCATTGATCATCTTATATCAGGTTGCACTGGAAAATTTGCAACTCCTATGGGAAGGAAACTGGAAGAAATTGGTACGAACACCACCCTGACCCGGTTACGGAGATAGGACCTGTTACAATTCTATGGGACTACACAATACACACTGACAGAACAATCAAAGCCAACCGCCCAGACATTGTTATTAAAGACCACAAACAAAATAAGTGCCTCCTTATTGATATGGCAGTCCCTGCAGACTGCAATGTGTCTTTGAAGATATTCGAAAAACTGTCAAAATACAAGGACCTTGAAATCGAAATCTCAAAAATGTGGCACATGGGAACATCAACAATCCCTGTTGTAGTTGGAGCCCTTGGACTGGTTGTAAAAGATTCCAGTAGGCTGATTGAAGGGATCCCTGGAAGTCCATGCCTCAAAGAGATACAAAAAATTGTTCTGACAAGTACAGCCCACACTTTACGAAGGGCTTTATATATATAATTTTTTTTTTTTTTTTTGCAATGGAAAGTGTCATGATACCATTTCTAACCTTAGGTCCCTCGGTGGGACCCGGAAAGAAATGTGTAAACGGCAGATATCAAAGGAAATAAATAATAATAATAATAACAATAATAATAATAATAATAGTGAAATATCTAATGGCATGTTTCTATTTCAATGTTTTTTCCCAAGATATACACTGAAATGAGATATTCCTGTAGAGCTTGTCAGTTCTAGTGAAATTTGTTCCTGAAATGCAACAAAATAACTGAAATCTTTGTTAGTATTTGGGGCTGTTTGGTTTGATTGAAGTAACTTAATAAAGCAAATGCCAATCCTACAGGACTTTTATTAAACAAACAATATTACAGCAGTGATTTTAATTATACATTTAATACTGAAGAAAACTAGTCAGTCAGGCATTAGATTAAACAAATAGACTGATCTACCAAAAGTCATAGGTCAGCAGTATGCAAAAGGTATAGGTAGTGTTACCATACTTGACATCATGCAAAGTGCTAGATCTTTATCAGTTGATATCTCATGTGTTGGTCAGCCTGGCAACGTGAATTGTTGAAGTTTGAATTAGGTATGATAGGTGAAAAATTCCATTTCTGAAATTGTGGGGATATTTGAAATCCTTTGATCGACAGTGTCACATGTGCATCAGGAATGCCTGCTATAAGGCATTACCATCAGCGGTGGACTATACAGTGGCCACAGACATCTAACAATAATTGCCTGTGATAATGTAACAGCATATAACCTGGGCTCATGGCATTGAAAGATTGGCCACACATGACATGTTCGGATAACACAAATACAACTGATAATAGACAAGTAACACTGACTAAAATCACATTAATTATCAATGCAGGATGTACCAGATGTACATGTATATTATTTTCAGGAAGCATTCGGCCTCTTCATATTAACGAAACAGCCAAACTCGGGCAACGATGACTTAAACATTTTCAAAATACTCAACGCGCTTACATTAGCGTCCATTTCATTTTTTTTTTGTAAAAAAGCATAAAAATATTGTTTCGAAACCACTGACTCCTGCTTCGTCACGTTCTCCTTAATCACGTCCACCTACTGAAATCTCCTGCCTTTCAACGACAAATTTAAATTTGGGACTAGCCAGAAATCCCAGAGTAAAAAAAAGTAGTCTGTATGAGGTGAGGGCGGCATGAGGCTACCCTCACCTCAAAAAAAGAAAAAAGATTAGTCTAGAACAATTAGCAGATGCATTTTCATGAGGAATTCAACATTCAGAAAATATTAAATAGCATTTTACTATCAAGTATCCAAAGAATGATCTGTAATGTTATCGAACCTGACCTGGCATCACGACTTCAGTCACTTTCTCACCGACTTGACGTGAGTTCTCTCTGTCTTTTCTACAAATATTTTCATGGCAACTGCTCTGACGAGCTTTTATTCTCTTATGCCACGACTGCAAGTATTTAAGTGTCCTACTAGATTGACATCTAAGTCCTACACTTTTACCATTGAAATAGCTAAATGCAACAGCCTCTTCTACTCCAAAAGTTTCTTTTCTCGCACTTCCCACCCGTGAAACTCCCTTCCCTTTACCTGTTTCCCTGACAACTACAATCTCCAAAAATTTAAATGCAACGTCAGTCGCCATCTTCCATCTTCTTGAATCCAATTCATCTTTTGTCTTTTCCAAAATCTTCCTTATTCTGAGTCTTCTCTTTCACTTTTTGCGCACTAGTAGCATTTTAGCCTTATAGATAGATAGATAAATAGATATAGATATATTGATATAGGTATTGATAATATTAGTGGTCAATATATATATATATATATATATATATATATATATATATATATATATATATATATATATATATATATATATATATTATGAAATGGACAAAGTCCGACAATTATTTAAAGACATTTTTATGTTTAACATTCTTTTTATAGATACAAATATTTAAGTAAATGCTCTGTTTATAATAAACAGTATTAAATAACATTTACCGGCCTGATAGAAAATTTTCTATAAAAATTTCTCGGACATTCAGGCCGGTAAATGTTATTTAATACTGTTTATTATAAACAGAGCATTTACTTAAATACTTGTATCTATAAAAAGAATGTTAGATGTAAAAATGTCTTTAAATATATATATATATATATATATATATATATATATATATATATATATATATATATATATATATAAATGTATATATATATATATATTTTAAACATGTAGTATTGAATGTTAAAGACAACATAGTCTTGCATATTTTCTTTTGAATTTTCTCATATTCTCTGAGACATTTTATTTGAAAATAATTTCGAAATATGTATTGTCCATACGATGACCTAGCGCTTTCGAACATCATTGTTCATCATCAGGGTCAATATTTTTAGTCAATTTTTTTTTTTTAAACAAACATGTGCCAATTATCTTGTAGCGTAATCATGTTGCTACATTTTTACGAACTAAAAACGTTAAAATCCTTTTAAATTCAAAAGACGCGATGATCACGTGCAGGGCGAAGAATTTTTATCATGTGACAGCGTGAAAAAGATTTCCAATACACAAGCCAAAAGATGGAAGAATACGTTATAAAATTTAAATATATTATAAACATTGTAATATGTTACCAGAATATTGTAATCTATACGATTAATAAGAGGCCTTTTGCTTTTAATATGTAATGCCTCTAAGATTTTAAGGCGTCTAATGTCTGTATGTTTATCTATAATTTTAGTATTTTCTATAAGTATTTTACGTATATCAGATTGTATAAGGGAAACGGTATGTGACTTAATATGTTGTTTAATGGAGCTAGAATTATTTAGATGCAGAGTTAATCTTCTGGAGAGCCGGGTGGTTGTAAATCTAATATATGTATGTGGATTAGAAGAACATTCTTCCAAGGGGCATTTAAATGTGTCTCTCGATGTATGTACTCTAAGAGCTTTTTTATTGGGTGATGTCACATCAGAATCGTGCAACCGATTCTCCTGATATTCAAATTGGTTGCAGACTTTCCGAACAGTCTTCGTACGTATGCGTGTTTCTGTTAGTGTTTCTATGTCATTTTCTTTTCGAGTCGGGTGTCATTAAAAGCAAAAATAAAATTAGAAAAATAGTTTGAAAAAATCAGTTACAAATTAAAGTGAATGTTTTTTTTTTTTTTTTTTCAAGAACGCAGAAAGAGACATTCTATTGAGAAGGAAGAGAGCAAGAAATGTCAATATGTCCTTTGCTACCATTTGTTTGTCTAAGTCAGCCTGAGGACACATCGACTGAGACTCGACAAGTATCGAGAAACCCATTAATGCTATCAACATTGTTGATCCTGTTCACCGTATTCTTTGAATATAGAATCCAGTGCAGTACGTAATGTGTTCAATGGAACAACGCCAATATCACTAGTAGCAGCTGTTTAGTAATTCTTCAGGTCTTCAATATCAGAGGTTGGCAGTGAAGATATTCGGAGAAAAAACAAAATGGCTGCCTTTATACATGTCGGATTGAATATTCTGAGCTTTCTGATTGGTAAACACTTCTCTTGGTGGACTATAAAATGAGTCAGCTCATTTTGGTTGGCTCACTAGTATCCAAAAATTGTAACACCCCTTCATTTTGGGGTACATTATAGAATCTTCTTTCAAAATATAAGTAACGTCAATAGTCATATGGAACAAATACTTTAGCATAATAATTTTTTTTTTTTAGTATTCATAAAATTATTTCTTTTTTTAAAGAAAATTAATATCCACAAAAACAAATTATATCATTTTGTCCACTGTTAAATACTTCAGGTTAATATACATTAACAACAATATTATAAATTTGGGTTGTGATCACAACAAAAAGTGCAAAACATTTACCCTTGGTAGGCTATTTAAAGCCAGAAAATATTATATTCTAAAAATTCTTTGGAGATGATCATGATATCTTCCTGATACAAGTTCGACTACTTAACACATAGCTGTTGGGAGAGAGGTGCATTCCTACTTTTCCAAAGGGTCTTTGCGCGTAATTGAATATATTAAACCCGAGTAGAATTGGGGCATTTTTCCGATCTGAAGACACCGAGAGAGAGAGATAGATATTAACACATCGAGATAGATAGATAGATAGATAGATAGATAGATAGATAGATAGATAGATAGATAGATAGATAGATAGATAGATAGATAGATATGAAAAGATAGTTGTTGTTTTTTTAATCGGCATAAAGGTGGTTATTTATGGTCGTGGTGACTATTGTAGAATTCCGCTAGATAATGTAATTATTAGCTACACTCAACTACTGGAATGAAACCCTGTTGCAATTCTTACATTAAATCCAGGAAAGAAGGAAATGCTACGTACATCCTTGTGCAAATTAATTGAAACAAAACGAATAATTCCTTTTTTATTTACTTTTTTTCATATTTTCCCGATGCACATGTTAGTACTTCGTATGTCCATTCCACGAATCTTTCCTTGCAGATTGACCACAGATTCTAACTTGGATTTAAATCGGGAGAGTTTCCGAGTCAGTCGATAGCACTTCGATTTTCTCGCTGGTAATGGTTGCCATTGTGTTCGTGCAGCGTAACAATTTCCGTACGCTTCCTTGGAGTAACGTCCATCGCATACAATGGCCGTAGGACAACAAATCGACAGTCGAAACAATAGTGTCTGGGCGTGATGAAAATCTGATGCAATCACAGGTGACGCAATATTTTTAAAGGCCTAACAAATTTCATCATAGACCCCGAACATAGACTCATATTAATGCACCCCACTGCAAATGACCTAATCTGAGGAAAGAATAGAAATCGATGACACACTGTCACTCCAGTGAGTCTAAAACTGACCGTATGGTGAAAGAAATGAAACTAAATCGGTTGTTTCAATTAAATTGCTACAAGACTGCTAGAATGAATATCTAATCCCTGTTGCAGACGCCTGCTCAGGTACTGTTGTTTTATTTATTTCGACCTCCACAAAACCCACTTGAAGTTTATACTGCAATTATGCTGACGGACATTAGAATTTCTGGGAGAGAGCATATAATCTGGCGAGATCAACAGTTTAGATACGATGATCGGCGACTTACAAAAACAGTAAGTGTGCCAGATATAGAACTGAAATCAGAATTCTAAATCGTTCGTGTTTATACCACAAGTTTCAATGATCAAATACTTGTCTCGTTTCTTCATCAATGACAAAATTTTCAAAATGACCTGACGCCTGTCAAAACCAGTCATAGAAGACCCTGAAATCCATACTGTTCTTAACTTTAATATTCATACTGACAGATAAATAAAATCTAACATAATAATTAAAAAATAGAAATGAAACTATTGCCTAATCATACACGTGACAGTGACACATGTCTATTATAGAATATAACAAATTAGATAAATACCAGTATCATGTAATTGAAAGCGTGAAAAATAAAACTCTAGTTTTATAGTGCCACATAATACTGTGGGGTTATCCAAGGCGGTTATCTCCCTTTGGATGAGATGAACTCACGTGGATTACGTAACAGACATTTAGCGGTGTATCTTTGAAGATCTTAAAAAAAATATCACAATACAAAGAGTTGACATCGAAGTCTCAAAAATGTGGGATATGAAAACATCAACAATTTCAGTTTTAGTTGGGGCCCTCGGATTGATGGGAAAAGATTCCAATCGACTCATTGAAGCAATTCTTGGTAGCCCATGGCTTAAAGTAAAATACAAAAAAAATGTTCTCACAAGTACACGTCACAACTTACGAAGGACTATGTAAAATATATTTGACTTTTCTTTTCTTAAAATTACTCAGTGGAAAATGTCATGATACCATTTTTGACCTCAGGCCTCTCGTTGGGACCCGGAAAGAAATGAGTACACACGAGAAATCAAAAGAAATAATAATAATAATAATAATAATAATAATAATAATAATAATAATAATAATAATAATAATAATACGAGGTTCATTCAAGAAATAATGGTGAATTTTTCGGTATAAGGACATGTCATACAGATAGAAGCTTACTTTCTTTTAATTTTCCAACGTAGTCTCCCAGCACTCTCACACACTTTTTCCCATCGTGCACAAGCTTCCGTATTCCCTCAGCGTACAAATCTTTGGACTGAGGTCTCAGCCAGTCGCTCACAACACTTTTGACTTCATCGTCACTTTTAAACTTCGTGTCTCTCGTGAACGCTTTCAAGGGACCAAACAGGTGAAAGTCTGAAGGGGCAAGGTCTGGGCTGTAAGGGGGATGAGGGAGCAGTTCCCAGTCCAGCTCGTTGATGGTCTGCACCGTTTGGGCTGCTGTGTGAGGCCTTACGTTGTCATGATGCAAGATGGCTCCTTCTGACTGATGACCCCTGCGTTTGTCCCAACAGATAAGCTCAAAGTCCTTGCAATGTCATCCACTGTGACCCTTCTGTCAGACTGAAGGAGGTCATTGACTGATTCGATCACCTCAGGAGACCTCACTTCTGTAGGCCTTCCAGGCCTGTCTTCATCCTCAACACTGCTCCGTCCTTCTTTAAACAATATAGCCCACTTCTAGACATTTTTTGGCTGAAACATGTGGCACCATACACAGTTGACATTCTCTTATGAATTTCAACTGGTTTGCACCCTTCAGCAACCAAAAACTTGATAACTGACCGCTGTTCAATCCCGGAGTATGCTTCTTGATCGGCCATCTTCGTTAATCGCCAAAACTCTCAAAGTTTTCTTTTAATCTGCAAAAGAAATTAAATCCATGTGAAAAAGAACTAAAACAAAAAAAAATAAAAAAGAGTAAGCTTCTATCTGTATTAGAAGTCCTTATACCGAAAAATTCACCTTATTTATTGAATGACCCTCGTAATAATAATAACTGGGAAAAAAACTCGGAGTGGGCCAATGTCTGAACTGGAAAATAATCAACTTTTACGGGACGGTAACTGCAAGAAATTGGAATGAACATCATCCAGACCCGTTTACAGATACCTGTAACCATTTTATAGGACTTTGCAATACACACAAACAGAACAATCAATGCTAAGCGCCAAGACATCTTGATCAAAGACCACAAGAACGCAATGTTCTCTATTATTGACATGTCAGTACCTGCAGATTGAAGATCTTCAAAAAAAAAAACTATCAAAATACAAGGATCTTGAAGTGGAAATCTCAAAAATGTGAGACATGAGGGAATCAATTGTTCAGTTGGAGTTGGAGCCCTCAAAGAGATTGTACAAGGTTCCGATAGACATATTGAAGAGATTCCCAGTAGCGTATGCCTTAAATAAATATATAAAAATGTACTCGTACATACAGGATACACATTACGAAGAGCTTATGTAAAATGTGTGTATTCCTGGGGAGGTGGGGGTTTTTTTTTGGGGGGGGGGGTTACAAAAATGATCATTGGAAAACGTCATGAAACCATTTCTTTATGCAAAAAAAATCCAACGAAATAATAATAATAATAATAATAATAATAATAATAATAATAATACATGCCCTGATCCTCCAGCTATCTGTAATCCGTTGCTGATTGAGCTAGCACAAAATCGTAAGTTTTCATGACCGAGGGTGTGAGCGTAATGGCATTGTTAAGACTGTTGATCCCGCTATAGTTGCAATATAAACCACGAACATAAATGTGCCTGAGCAGGCGGCTGCAACAGGGACTGACTAGCTCTACTAGTAGACAGGCGTACTAATCAGGATTTATCATTCGGGGTTTTCAAATCAGTGATACAGATTCTGGTTTTTCTTAAGAATAATATCAAATAAAATCACTTTTGTTGCGAGCGGAAGCATTAAGAGGAGTATTTGCATGCCATCGATGGCCACCAGATATCTCTGGCTTGAACATCCTAAAAATAATATTAAAATAAAATAATGAGAACACAATGATTTGTTAAAAAATAAACTAAAACAGTAAATGAGAGATGACAATCTATTGAGTGTAGGGCATTTGTTTCGGTAGACAGTCAGTTGCCAGCAATGAAAGACTGAGTAACATTATTGCGCGTAGCAAATCGGCACAAACCTCACCTCGCCTGACCTCATCACCGCGGAATAAGATAAGGCGAGCAGATTCGGCTGCCCATCGTTTTTAATTCATCATTCACTGACGCCCTATTTTCATTGACTCCTAAGATAAGGTTGGAGGCTGGGAGCGTATGAAACAGAGGAAGGGAAAAACAATCAGAAAAGCAGAAATGTGTGTGTCTGGGGTGTTTCGAAGAAAGTCGAGAATGAGCTGAGGAATAAAAACAAAGAAAGTAAGATTACTAGAAAAAAATCAGCTAAAACGAAGAGAGAAGGAAAAATCGGAATCAATTACAATGAAGAATCAAAATGAAAAAAAGAAGGAAATCGATGAGAAGGAAGAAAGGGAAATACGATAGAAAGATATCGATTAAAATGAATAAAATAGAAAAAAGACAGAGATCGATTAAAAGAAAGAAAGAAAGGAAAAGGAAAAGATATCAAAATGAAGAATGGAAATAAAAGATAGAGAAATCAATTAAAATGAATAAAAATCAAAAATAGAGATATCAATTAAAATTAAGAAAGAAAATGAAAAAGAAAGAAATCGATTAAAATGAAAAAAACAAATAAAACAAATCAGAATGAGGAAAGGAAATAAGAAAGAAGGAAATCAATTAAAATGAATAAAAAAAAATTAAAAGACCGAAATCAATTAAAATTAAGAAACTAAACAGAAAATAGGAAGAAAATCAAAAAACTTTTACCAAAATGAAGATGACGATTAAATCGAAAAGAAGAAAGAAAACGGTAAAAATTAAGAAAGTTATGTAAGCAAGAAAAGATGAAATAAAGAAAGAAATCGACTAAAAAGGACAAAGAAAGATAATCAAGAAAAAATAACAGTAAAAATGTAGAAATAAAAGGAAGATCATCGAAATCAAATAGAAATATTAAAAAAAAGACATGAAAATAGATTTAATTAAAGAGTAGAAAAAAAGAAAGAATGAAGGAAGAGAAAGAAGGAAAGCAACTAAAAATGAATGAAAAAAGAAAATCAGAGATGAAAAAATCAACAAATATGAAGAAAGTGAAGAAAGCAAAAAGGAACAAATACGAATGATAAAATAAACAAAGAAGAAGGACAAGCAATGAAGAACAAAAGAGAAAAACAGAGAAAGGAAGAATATGACATTTTGGTGAAGTTATTATGGAACGTAATTATGGAAAACGATTATTAAATAAAAATGTGCCAAATAAGAAAGAAAGAAAAAAGACAGAAAGAAAGAAAAACAGAGAAAATAAAGAAATACAAATACATTAAATCAGAAAGGAAGGAAAAGGAAAAAAGAACGAACGAAAGAAAATCATCAGAGAAAAAGAAAGTAACGAATATGATATTACAAAAAAAAGAAAGAAAGTAAGAGGATAAGGTTAGTGGAAAGAAAGAAAGAGAGGAAAAAATGGAAAGAAAGAAAATGTTTTATAAAAGAAAGAAAGAAAGAATGAAAATATATTATATAAGAAAGAAAGAAAGAAAGAAAAAAATAAAAACAGATAATAAAGAAAGAAAAATACGTTATAAAAGAAAGAAAGAAAAACAGAGGAAATAAAGAAAGAAAATATATTATATAAGAAATAAAATGTATCATATAAGAAAGAAAGAAAGAAAGAAGGAAAGAAAGAAAGAAAATATATTATAAAAGAAAGAAAGAAAGAAAAATAAAGAAAGAAAAACAGAGATAATAAAGAACGAAAAATACATTATAAAAGAAAGAAAGAAACTTTGTAAAGACTTATTTAGGGGAATGAAAATGAATGAATGAATCAAAATGTTAACAAATAAAAACGAATTGTGGAATGAAAACAGCAGGTGCCAAAGTCGAATTAAAAATTATTTAAAACATTCGGAGTGAAAAGAATCTAGGAATAAATTCTGCAAATTTGAAAAAAAAAGAAATATATATAAAGAGAAATGTAAGAAAAAACAAGAAAAATAACAAACTCAAAACAAAAACGAATAAATATCAGAATGAAAAAGATAAGCTATAATTCTTGTGAATTAAAAAAATATACCAAAGACACGATACACACAATTGTTTCAAATATAATGAATCGAAATAAGGAAAATTTAAAAGAAATGAAAGAAGAGACAAACAAAATAAAGAAGAGTATGAAAAGGGCGAAAATATGTGAAGAACAAGACCGGTAACTGGGGAGGTTGTTTTAAAATATGATCCCATTACTCTGTTCCATGAAAAACTCTGCAACTATTTCTGAATTGGGACACGATATGTTGTCCACCTGGAAGTAGACATAAATGGACAGGTGCACCTAATTGAGGCATGTGATAAACCAAAATGCAGATGCAATCTGTAATATTGTTTGTTTATTTAGCGGCATACCAACTACTTAGGTATCATTTAATGCTGAAATTTATTTTTCTTGTGAACATTAGGAACATTTTTTACAAAGATGCATTGATAGTAATATTTTTTTCATTTTATAAAAATACATTGCTGGTAATATATATATATATATATATATATATATATATATATATATATATATATATATATATATATATATATATATATATTTAAGCTAATATATTGAGGTGTGAATTTGTAAACAGTGACTATTTAAGCTAATATTGCACGACTCTTCGGCAGAATTGAGTCACTGTCAGTCACTGTGTGTTTATCTAAATCTAAAAATATACACGCTAAAATTCACCTTCATTCCTGACGGCGTAGTGGGAGAAGTTCCGACTGACGCAAATTCAGTCGGGTTTCGATCCTAGCTAGAGGCAACCGGACGTCTAGTCACACTGATGAGCTGTGAAACAGCGAAGCAGTCTGTCTGTGGATGACAAATATATATATATATATATATATATATATATCTCATAGTAAAAAAGAAAGAACAGAAAGATATATAAACCGGTGTTCTTATTAATATTTATATTTTTACAAAACAGTGCTCAGTTTAAATTTACATAGCATAAATATTCCTGTGGTAATTCCTATGTAGGGAAGGAACCATGTTTTTAAATCATAAATAATGATGTTTGCTTGACAACCTAACTGTCAGGGTTTCAATTCTGGGTAGTGGATCCGCACTGCTGATGAGTCCCAAATATAGGACGAAACGGCCGTCCAGTGCTTTCTGCATTCTGTTGAGGTTTCAGGCACGATGAATTACTTAAATATAATTATCAAATCCGCCTAATAATTTCTATCATGTGTATATCATTGCTTGAACCGGCTTCTAATGCTCTAGAGTTAGCGGCTTGGTGATAGTAGTCGTGGCTCCAAGGGGCACAGTCCTATGGTTTGAGAGAATCTCAGTAGAGTTCCACCACGGAATATGTGAGCGAGCGGCGCTATATTGAGTCTGATTTGCAACCTCTTCGTCACCGAGGCCCGTTGGAGCAGTTGGTATGACATTTGCTTGATAACTCAACTGTCAGGGTTTCAATTCTCGGTAATGGATGCGCACTGCTGATGAGACCAAAATATAGGACGAAACTGCCGTCCAGTGCATTCTCTTGAGGTTTCAGGCTCGATGAATTACTTAAATATAATTATCAAATCCTCCTCCTCCTAATATTATATATATATATATATATATATATATATATATATATATATATATATATATATATATATATATATATATATAAAAGGAAGAGGTTAGAGTAGTTCGAACGAGAGAAAAGTGTATATATTAAAAAGCAGAGAGAAACCGCAAAAGTTTTTGGTTGTAATGTGGATTTTTAAAAAATATTATGCAACATTTTCCATAATTTCGCTACACGTGTTTCCGGTCTCGCAACCGTCATCAGGCAAAGGGTGGAGATTTCCACATATCATTAAAAATAATTAATTTTATCTTCATGTTTTTCGTGTTTATTATTCTCGATATGAGACATTCTGTTTTTTGTGTTAGTGACCCAAACGTCTTTCTTGAAATGGCAGTGAAAAGTTCTGCGTGAAGGGTTATAAAACAATTTAGTTTGGTTCGAGAAATGATGGAATAGTTATCGGCAGGCTTATCTTTTAATGACCCCTGTTTATTCTTAGATCTATTTTCATTTTCGTGTGCTTTTGTCAGCATGCGTGTATATATGCGTATATCCCCTCTCCATACATACACACTGTCTCAGTACGAGCAATTAGTGAACACATCTGTACACCCACACACACATACATACATACACAAACACACACACACATATATATAGAGAGAGTCGACAAAAATCAAACACACACACAAATATATATATATATATATATATATATATATATATATATATATAGTCGACAAAAATCAAATGCGTAGTAACTATTAGCAAGATGAATCTTCACTTAGATTAGAAAGTTGACAAAAAACAATTAAATTAGTTATTATAGGAAAATTAAAACTGCTAACCATATTGTCAATGTAAAAAAAGATAAAAGCTTTTTTATTTTTATTTTAGTATTTTGGATATTATTTTACTTTTATTAAGGGGTGATTACTTCATTCTTCATATATATATATATATATATATATATATATATATATATATATATATATATATATATATATATATATATATATATACGAGGGTCATTCAATAAATAAGTTGAATTTTTCGGTATAAGGACTTCTAATACAGATAGAAACTTAATTTTTTTTTTGTTTTACTTCTTTTTGCAGATTTAAAAAAAACTTTGACAGTTTTGGCGATTAACAAAGAGGGCCGACCAAGAAGCATGCTCCAGGATTGAACAGCGGTCAGTTATCAAGTTTTTGGTTGCTGAAGGGTGAAAACCAGTTGAAATTCATAGGAGAATGTCAATTGTGTATGGTGCCACATGTTTCAGCCAAAAAAATGTCTACAAGTGGGCTAAATTGTTTAAAGAAGGGCGGAGCAGTGTTGAGGATGAAGACAGGCCTGGGAGGCCTACAGAAGTGAGGTCTCCTGAGGTGATCGAATCAGTCACTCATTCAGTCTGACAGAAGGGTGACAGTGGATGTCATTGTAAGGACTTTGAGCTTATCTGTTGGAACAAACGCAGGGGTCATCAGTCAGAAGGAGCCATTTTGCATCATGAAAACTCAAGGCCTCACACAGCAGCCCAAACGGTGCAGACCCTCAACAAGCTGGGCTGGGAACTGCTCCCTCATCCCCGTTACAGCCCAGACATTGCCCCTTCAGACTTTCACCTGTTTGGTCCCTTGAAAGCGTTCACGAGAGGCACGAAATTTAAAAGTGACGATGAAGTCAAAAATGTTGTGAGCGACTGGCTGACACATCAGTCCAAAGATTTTTACGCTGAGGGAATACGGAAGCTTGTGCACAGATGGGAAAAGTGTGTGACAGCGCTAGGAGAATACGTTGAAAAAAAAAGTAAGCTTTCATCTGTATTAGAAGTCCTTATACCGAAAAGTCCACCTTATTTATTGAATGACCCTCGTATATATATATATATATATATATATATATATATATATATATATATATATATATATATATATATATAACAACAAAAGAAACCGTAATTTAGCTAAAAATATACTATAATTTATAATAAAAGTTAATTTGGATCAGTGTATTTATGCAGATATATTTTATACCTATTTATAACTATCAATTTATTTCTCTTGTTTAATAAGCTAGGGTTAGTTATGTCTTTTAAGGTAACCGATTACAGTCTGTTTTTGTTTCTGGTTTTATATAGAGAGAGGAAACCCGGTTGTTGAACGGCTCACATGTCGAACAAATCGGTTTCCGAACAGAATATTCGAGATGAAAATGCCTCGGTTATCGAACAAAATTTCGATTATCGAACAACATAGCCGAACCGAATTAACACGAACGGAATAATTTCTGAGTCGACCATCATGTTGTCTACATTCTTGTGTTGAGCCATGCTTTTCTTTTCCATTTTTATTGTACTTTGACTTTTTTTTTGTCTACGTTGATTCCTATTGGAAAAATAGTTTCTGTTTACGAACATTTCGGGTTACGAACGGCTTCAGGAAGGAATTAAATTCGTCAAACGAGGTTCCACTCTATATTTAAATGGATTTGTTTTCGTTATTTTGTACTCATTTTGAAATATTCCTAGAATGAAACCAAAATATCAAACATTATTACTTGGATTAAGGCTTCGGGGATTAATTTATGAATAAAAAAAGATATTCATTATCATAAATGAAAACATTTTTATGCTGCATAATTTAAAAAAATACTATTCACATCTAAAAATCATTCCCTTTTCATTATGACATTAGCATCTTCCCTTTTAAAATGGGTAAGTCGTTGATTTGGGATACGACCTGTGCGGATACATTTCCGGACGTTAATTTGATCAGGTCCGCGGTTGAGCCGGGGTCCGTCGCCCGAGACGCAGAGATTTAAAAAAATAGCTATATATTCTTCTCTTGCTGATAGATTTTTTTTAACTCCTGTGGCAGTGGAGACTTTAGGGGTTATTGGCCCTCGTTCGATGGCGTTCCTTGCGTCTCGATTAAGGAACGATCTTCGAGAAACGGAGTGGCTCTTGCAGCGTGTCTCACTGGCGACGGTTCGAGGTAATGCTTTCTCCATCATTTCGGCTGGCAGAGGATAGAAAAAATTGTTTATAGTTACGTTGTTCTGGAATTGTCATCAATGGTCGACTGAATTTGCTTTGTTCCAATGGCTTTTGTTTTGTTATTATTAGTTACTTTGTTCAATAAATGATTTCATCCTAAAAAAAAAGTTAATATGAAAATAGCCTTCCCTACATTTCAGTTGCTAAGAACAAAAAAAAATAAATGATATTAATCGTAGTCACAATTTGAAAAAAATATTAGAAGAAATAATAATTGTGATAAAAATAAAAATGATAATTTATTTACATTTATTTTCTAGCTTTGGATTTCTATTTCCGGTTAGCCAGTGTTCGGGCAAATAGCATTTACTTTTATAATTACCTCCCTTTCTGATGGTGTTAAAAAAAACACAAAAGTGCCTGCGTAGGCATCTAAAACGGTCATTAGTTTGATACAATAGTAAACAACACTGCCTCCATAAAATGGCAACTGTCTATTAAAACACCAAGCGAAAATAAGCTTAATAAAAAATTTGCGACGCTTGTCATAACTCCATGTTTAACAGTCGGCCTCGAAGACTATTTCCAACAATGGCAAGACTTTATGTTTGCTGCCAGCTTGATGCTTTGTCCAAGATTCGGACTTTTTATTAAATTAAATGATCTTTTACAGGTCGACGGTCATCTTTAATCTGTTTTCCCATTTTCAACACGTATTTATTCATTTTTTTTGTGCGGTAATTAAATTAACTGGACCGTACGACTGATACCTTTTTCCCCAAATCCTAACAGGACGTAGCTCTCAATGACTTAAGAAGAGTTTCCGACTCCTTCTTTCAAATTATTCTCTTTCACTCCCAGTAGCCCCGTGCGTTTTAGTGTCCTTACTTGCGGTGAAATGATTAAAAACTCAAAACCATCAGTAATCAATTTGACATCATATTTATATTCTTAACGGTATCCCACTATTAAATTGGTAAAACAAATCTTTCGATTTTTACTAATGTTGTTCGTAATGGAATGTTGAATTATTGCAGATCTATAAGAATGCATTAATAAAATGTTGTCATTTTTTTTCTTACGAATGGACCACTTAATTTAAGTACTTCCAATTTTTAATTACCTTCAAATTTTCATCCAAAAATACATACATGGATGAAAGACTCGCGTAAAAAAATTTAATCGATTTATGTAGATATTCTGCATTGGTCACCTTGATGATCACGCAAGCCGTTAGTAATTTATCCCACCCTTTAATGCGTCCTGGTTAAGACGATAAACTACGTCCGGCAGCAAGGTCTTTGATTAGGAGGTTGTGAGGAGCATGGAACCACCTCTTAATTACTGATGTTCCCAGGTCCAGCTTACCCCGGGTAGTAGTACCTGTCAGGGTCCCAGCTAGTGTCAAAACACTATGAAAGTATAAAAATAGGTTTTAATACCAGCAATGCATTTTTAGAAAAAAAAATATTAAGAGCAATAAAAATCTTGACGAGATTAAATAACCCAGTGAAGATGGTCTTCCGTAAAACAAAACGAACCAAACCAAACCACCCTCTTAAAAAGCTGGAATCCCCCACCCCCAGTTGGATATGAAAACTCCCTGGACATGGGCATCATAACTGAAAACCATCAGTTAATGATTCGAAAGAATTGCAAGAAATGGTCATTCTGAAAATCAACTCAAATAGCGAAGGGTAGTGGGTGAGAAGGCTTTGGAGGCTTGCTTTTATCTGATCGCCAGAGAACGGACACAACTAGAATAAGGAAGGATCTGCAGAAAGATTAAGGATTTACTGTCACCTGATCTCAAGAAAGTCTCCAATTGCTGTTTCTGGGAATTCAATCATAAAACAAAAAACAACAATAATTATAATTACAAGCATAATAATAATAATAATAATAATAATAATAATAATAATAATAGTAAACTAATAATAAAAACTATAATAATAATAATAATAATAATAATAATAATAATAAACACAATGGTAGTCGTAATTCTACAAAGACTTATAATTTTATGTGGATTTTTTATATTTTTTACTTATGTACATTGCTTAAACATAACCTGACGGAGACTGAAATACTGTCGAAATATTGTTGAATATTGTCAAAATTGTCTTTTCTTTTCTTTACTTAGAACTCGCTCTTCTCTAAGCCTTTTTACTACAACTGCTACTATTACTACTACTGTTCCTACTTCTCCCACTCCTCCTCCTCCTATTACTACTACTAATAATAATAATAATAGAATTTTAAATAATTAAATTGTATATATAGACACTATTTAGTTTCTGTTTCTTTAACTTTGGACTCGGGGAAAATCAATTTTCCTTTCCTGAAAATCAAGTCCTGGACATATTTCGTTAAATTTATTTTATTTCTATGAAAAGAGCAATTAATTCCGAAAAAAAAATTCCCATTAATCATTTTTCGTTATTATTTCCATTAATTAAATTTTCCTAACAGCAGCCGATCTAAGTCCTGTTCAGTTTGCATGTTTTAAATTCAGAATTATGTCCGCCTTGTCATGCGCGGAATATTTGCATAATGAATTAATGTGCGCAGCCTATGGAAGCTGCTTATTTTAGTTTGAAAGCAACGTCAATAATGTAATGTTTATTTTATTTTGTTTTTCAAAGGTGACAATGGAATTATTTTCAAATTTAAGTCCGGAATAATGCGTAGATCTTACAGACAGCCCGGATGGTAATAAGCTGCATAATTTGAGACGAGAATTAGGCGTCAAGTTTGAGATGATAACAAGTTAGCCTCGAAAGACATTGATACAGAGTTCAAACTTCAATCGGTAAAGACTTACGCGGATTATCTGCCTAATTAAGCTCGGCGAATAAATATCTAGATAGAATATAAAATAATTTCCATGATAGTGCAGTTAGGTGACTACTTTTCGTATAAGCAGCCATTTCTTTACAGGAAACATGCGACGTCCATTAACCAAACAAATATGGATGGTGAGCGTAAAAATAGATGTTTCAAAACACTTAGTAATGGCTATGGTAAAATTAGCCGTTCCCATACAGGAAATATTCGACCTTAGTTGAGCAAACAATTAGTAATAATAATTGCAAAAATAGCCAATTCCTTAGGAAACATTCCGGAGAATAATAGTAAAACATGAATTTATTGCCATATTCATAAGGTTTCGGCCCTTTATACGGTCCAGGTGATTGGAATTGCGAACCGAACCCTTTACGGAGTTCTAGTTCCACGTGCCATGCATCTTCCGGATGTCTCAGTTATTTCCCTTTAACTCAACTCTTCAAGGTTTTCGTTCACCACTGCTGTGGTCTGGTACTGAACTCACAACTCTTTGGGTAACTAATGTCTTTATCCACTCGGCCATGTGTCCTTTAGGAAATTCCAATCACGTGAAGAAGGCTGGAGCGTACAACGGCCGAAACGTTGAGAATATGGCAATGAAAATGAGGATAACAGTCCGAATAATGTAAATAATACAATAATCATAATTTCTCATTTCAGTGATATAGAGGCCGAAATGTGTGAATATGAAAATTCAGATGAGGATAACTGTCCGAATAATGTAAATAATACAAGTAATCATAATACCTCATCTCAGAGATATAGCGACTGAAACGTTGTGAATATGGCAATGAAAATAAGGATAAAATTCCGAATAATGTAAGTAATTCAATAATCATAAAACCTCATTTTAGAGATATAGAGGCCGAAACCTTGTGAATACGCCATGAAGATGAGAATAACCGTCCGATTAATGTAAATAATGCAAGTAATCTTAATACCTCATCTCAGAGATATAGGGACCGAAACGTTGTGAATATAGCAATGAAAATGAGGATAACAGTCTAAATAATGTAAATAATACAATAATCATAATACCTCATCTCAGAGATATGGAGGCCGAAATGTTTTGAATATGGTTATGAAGATGAGGATATCTGTCCGAACAATGTAAATAATACTAGTAATCATATCAGCTCATCTCAGAGATATAGACAGAAAATGACTGGTAGCATACAGAAAAAATTCGGTATTCATTGATGGAATAATTAGTAAAAGTAATGGCATAATTAGCGAATTTCATGAAGAAAACATTTGACATTCATTGACCGAACAGTGTTGGAGGGAAATGCTGAAAATAGCTGTTTTATTATAGAAAATATTATATAAGTATTGAATTCGTAATGGTAATGACGTGTCAGTGATATTTTAGTACGTACGTACAACTGGAATTCGAACACGGATATATATATATATATATATATATATATATATATATATATATATATATATATATATATATATATATAGATATATATAGATAGATAGATATAGATAGATAGATAGATAGATAGATAGATAGATAGATAGATAGATAGATAGACAGATAGATATAGTTTAACTATATCTATCTATATTTAACTATATAACAAATATATAACTTTTAACTAATATATATATATATATATATATATATATATATATATATATATGTGAAAATTTGTCAGAGTTAACCTGTAGAAAAAGCCAATATTTATAAATGTAAAAGACAATAAGAAAACTATAATATTAGCCGACGTGTTTCGTCCAATGTGGATTTTTTCAATAATTTTTTATAAATCATTCGTTTTTTGCCTTGAAAAAGTCCACATTGGAAGAAACGCGTCGCTAATATTACAGTTTTCCTATTGTTTTTTACATTTATAAATATTGGCTTTTACATATATATATATATATATATATGTGTGTGTGTGTGTGTGTGTGTGTGTGTGTGTGTGTGTTGGACTCTCCAGTCGTTTTCGACGTATGAACGTCAAGCAACTCAGTTCCTAGGAACCGAAAGCCCGCACACCATCATATAGGATTTGATTATAGTGTTGGAGGCTTTGTGCAGAACCAACCAGGACCGAATACGTGCCACAAAGTCTTAAACCGGCCCTCTGCATGTTTTTGAATTCAGAGTTGTCCTTCTCCTAGACAAGTTGCCATCCAAGTTTGTCTTGCTATATATATATATATATATATATATATATATATATGAACTGTCTGATTTATTGAATTTGAACAATATATATTTTATTTTAATTATGGTCTCTTTCTGCTTCTTTTGCATCCTGTTATACCAGAGCAAATCTCGCTAAGCCGGCATTGGTTTAGAAACTGGCATGTCTGCATCATTTTCTTTTACCTCACAAAGACGAGACAATTGACTCTCCTTCGAGTTGATTCCAGAAATCGATCATGAACATGTCAATTCTGGCAAAGTATGATAAAGATCAAATGAAAGAGTCGATTGATAGTCGACTAAAAAGGATAGATATCTATGAGTAGAGTCTTCACTGAAAGATAAAAGACGGAGATAAAAGATCGTATGACATATAAATGTCATGAAATCGCGTCATACCTCAGTTGAGACGCAGATAAATAATAATGACAGAGAAGTAACAAAAAAAAAGTGATTCGTCTCTTCCGGACGTGACAAGACAAAATGGGAAAGTATTAAATGTAAATAGAAATAACAAATGATAATAATAATAAATAAAATAAATCCCATCATGTTCCATTATCATCATTATTATTATTTTTTTTTTATTATTATTATTATTATTATTATTATTATTATTATTATTATTATTATTATTATTATTATTATTATTATTTCCTTTGATTTATGACGTGTAGACATTTCTTTCCGGGTCCCAGAGACCTAAGGTTAGAAATGGCATCATGACACCTTCGACTGACAAAAAAACTTTTAAAAAATCACATAGATAAAGCCCTTCGTAAAGTGTGGGCTATACTTGTGAGAACAATGTTTTATATTTCTTTGAGGCATGGGCTTCCAGGAATCCCTTCGATTAATCTACTGGAATCTTTTCCAACCAATCCTAGGGCTCCAACTACAACAGGAATTGTTGATGTTCCCATGTGCCACATTTTTGAGATTTCGATTTCAAGGTCTTTGTATTTTGACAGCTTTTTGAATATCTTCAAAGATAGATTGTAGTCTGCAGAGACTGCCATATCAATAAGGAGGCACTTTTGTTTGTTTGTGGTCTTTAATAACAATGTCTTGGTGGTTGGCTTTGATTATTGTGTCAGTGCGTATTGTGTAGTCCCATAGAATTGTAACAAGTACTATCTCCGTAACCGGGTCTGGGTGGTGTTCGTACCAGTTTCTTTCCGTTTCCTTCCAGTAGAAGTTGCAAATTTTCCAGTGCAGATATTGGCCCACTCATTATTATTATTATTATTATTATTATTATTATTATTATTATTATTATTATTATTGTGCGCTTAACGTAAAAAATAAACGGTAATTTTTTAAAAGTTTTAATAGTGATATGCAATGAAACAAAAGCCTTGAAACAATGTCTTGAAATACAGTAAAACGAATTTGAAGAATTTACAATCGAACTAACCAATGAATGGCTTCATCAATTCGTTTTTAGACGTTGAAAATCTATGATGCATTGAATACTCCTGATATTATATAAACCGCTTTTTGCTCGATATCTTTTGATGTTAAAAATGGTATGTTTAATATACAACTGGAAATATCTTTGGGAAGACTGTGACGAAAAGCTTATTTCAATATCAAACTGAAGAAGATCACTGAAAAGACAAAGTTATCTGAGTGCCTCAAATGGAATGCTTGGTAAAATAAGACTGTAATCTATGAAACGTATTATTAAAGAATCTGGGCTAATTAATCGGTTCATTTTGTTCGGAAACTAATTTTGTCTAAATGTCGATAGATATTTTCTTTGTATAGATTATGAAATCGATTATGTGAAGTAATCATTCATAAATTTAGGAACTTCAATAGGAACTTCCCAGTACAGTTGGGAGACGAAATATATAAATAAATATATATTGATAATTATGACATCGTTTGATGCTTATTATTGAGGGAGGTTGTAGCACCCCAACAAAGTGACCCTCGGATACAAATATATGAAGCCCAATATACCGATTGTGACAAACATTTTTATTATTATTATTATTTCTTTTGTTTTCTGTTGTATGCCCATATTGCCCAGAAAATTTCATTGCCAGGTACATCCATATACTAAGAAAAGTGCAATCAGTTAAATGACTATTTTCCTATAGGGCCTAAGGACCATAGTTTGGACCCGGATCTACAGGATACAAATCAGGAAACATAACACACGAACAATAATAATAATAATAATAATAATAATAATAATAATAATAATAATCTCCCAGGTAACATCGACATAGAATTTGCTCATAAGATCACCCTACTAGGAACATCACATATACTAAGAAAAGTGCTAACAATTAAATGACAACGGTCATAATCTGGACCCGGCTCTACAAAGCAGGAAAAATAACAAACAAACAAGTAATAATAATAATAATAATAATAATAATAATAATAATCGGTAGTATCTTATTCAAAACAAAAATAAATAAATAAATAAACTTATTATAAATAAGTAGATATTCCGGATAACATTACAATAATGATTTCTCCCAGAGGAGCACAGTGGATGGTGATGATCACGTCTACAATGACGACGAAGACTTTGAAAAAGTTAATAAAAAAAAAATGTAGGGTCTTTTCTTTTTTGGGTCCAGGAAAGCAGAAAACAGTAAGAATATCAATAGAATTAGGAATCAAGGCGATTATTTTGATAAAAGAGAATCTATGAATGAAACGCTTTTTCATACAAAAGGATCTAGAAAATAAATAAAAAATACGGTCAAAAGAAAAAAGAAGAATGCCGAAGAAATTCCAGGAACCGAGACGTGATGGCAATGGCTTAAAAGAAACATTCTCATTAATTTTGAAGTAACCTGTGCTTCGGCTAAGTATTGATTTTTTTGCCAAAGAGGTTGGCAAAGGTTCGTGCACATCCAATGGACGGCAACAATTTTCTATGTTCCCTGGTTGAAATAATTTAACAGATGCACTGCTATTTGGAAGATAATGGCCGCTTTGCTTTGCTTTACGAACGAGCTTTCATTGGAGTTGCAGGTTGGATTTAATTAGAAATCGCTGATATCCTCCGCCCAGGGTGGGGACTTGGCCAGGGTTGAAACCATTGATCGAATAATGACATGATGAAAAGAGCCTGATTTTTTCCGTCGGGTATTATTAAGAACATTGAAGAAAGAGCGAAGAATGAAAGAAAGTAAAGGGAAATTAGATAGATAGATAGATAGATAGATAGATAGATAGATAGATAGATAGATGGATAGATAGATAAAATTACAAGAAAAACTGATAAAAATTAGAAAAATAAAGGAAAAAAGAAAAGACGATCAACTTTAGAAAGAGTAAAATAAAAATGACAAAAGAATGAAAGAAAGATATGTGAAATTATATAGATAGATAGATAGATAGATAGATAGATAGATAGATAGATAGATAGATAGATAAAATTAAAAGAAAATGAATAAATATTTTTAAATTTGATAGAAAGAAAAGGCGATTTAATTCAGAAAAAGTAAAATAAGAAAAATAAAAGAATGAATGAAAAGTGAAAAACTGATAAAAATTGAAATACAGTAGAAAGTAGGAAAGAAAGAAAGAAAGAAAGAAAGAAAGAAAGAAAGAAAGAAAGAAAGAAAGAAAGAAAGAAAGAAAGAAAGAAAAAAGAAAGAAAAGTGATATTCGAAAAATAGAGAAAACAAGCAAGAAAGAAAGGAAGGAAAAATTGGAAAAAGAATGAGGATAAATAACCGGGCTTGGGTAGGGTGGAGGATGAAACAGTAGAAAAGTAGAAAAGTAAAGAAGAAGAAGAAGAAAAAGAAGAAGAAAGAAAGAAAGAAAGAAAGAAAGAAAGAAAGTAAACCGAAAAATAAAAATAAGAGATAATGAAATAAACTACAAAAACAAAAAAAAAATGAAGGAAAGAAAGAAAGAAAAAGAAAAGAAAAAGTGATATTCGAAAGCTAAACATAGTAAAACAATAAGAAAATGGAAGAAAAAATGAAGGAAGAAAACGTAGTGAGAAAGAAAGAGGAATGAATAAATGAATAAAAAGAAAGAAAAAAGAGGGAACGAAAAAAATGAAAACAGAAAGAAATGAATAAAACTACATATGAAAGAGAACGTCGAATAACATAAATGAAAAATATTTTAGAAAGAAGAATATAAAACAAAATCAAGGAAATATCAAAAGAGCTAAAATACGTTATTTTGAGTTCCGTACCGGCTAAGGTTCCTAAGTGTACCACACGTACTGCAGCCGAAAAAGCGGTGGTATCTCTTGAGCAAGCTAGCCTGGCACATCAGTGTTTTCCTTCTCCTAAACTGGTTTCCAAACAAGGACGAGTCACTCCTGCTATTTACCCATGGCTGAAGGAGAAGAGATGAAGGCAGCTTTCTCATATGTATTTGCTAGTAAGATAATAAAAGGAACTACAATGGCATTCGAACCCCAATTTCTTTATTCATTTCGAGCCGCTATATATTACACCATCACGTATGCCACAAAAGAGTTCATGAAATTACTAAAAAAAGAAAGAAAGAAAAAAAATCTAAAAGGGAACATGAGAATAAATGAAGAAAAAAATAACACCAAAGAAAGGAAAAGAAAGTGAATAACGTAAAATGTTATTAATAAAAACACCAGAACAGAATAAAAAGGAAAAGAAAAAAGAAAGATTGCTTTAACTAAAATGAAAAATAAAATAAACAGAAACACGGGACTGAAAAACGAAAAATGAAAGACTTTCAAAATTCGTAACGTGTGAATGATAGGAAGCGAAAAAAAATGTCGAATGTCTGATAAGGGATAAAAGTGATAAAGAAAGAGCCAATGAGAATTAATTTAAAATAAAATGAAAGGTAACAGATAAAAAGGATGTGTTGAAAAAAGAAAATTGGAAAAAAAATAATGAAAGAAAAGAAAAAGTACTAAAATATGAAAGAATTTAAAATGACTGAAAATGGCGATGATGTAATGAATGAAAATGGCGATGATGTAAATCATGGTGATGAAGTAAAATGAATGAAAATGGTGATGATGTAATTCAGGATAAAAAAAAGAAGATAAAAAAGGAATGAAATAAACGAAGAAAGAAAGAAACAAGGAAGTAATGTTTAAAGAAGAAATTAGAAATCACTCATGTAAGTGAAAGAAAAAAGAAAAGGGAATCTTAACAAAGATTAATACGTAGAAATATTTATACGGGTAAATGAGAAAATAGATAAATAAATGAACTAGCTTAAAAGCCGCCCTATCTGGCGGTATTTAAGCTAGCTCCTCTGGAGGGCTCTTGATTGGGCTTTCATCGCAATAGTTAGAGAGTAGATGCAATAGGTAGCAATAAACTACAGAAAAACTCAAAATAGATCGCTGTATTTAAGTATTGCATTTTTATTTATTATTACATATTAAAAGTTCAACGATAATTTTTCTGTCGCCACTTAATTTGAAGACAGTTTTATGTACGTAGGTCCTCACTTTCCGTTCAAACTATTATTTTTGTTTCATGGGTGACTTACGTGGGAATTCGCAGTTAATTTCCATTATTCCCAAATTTATTTCCAAATTATAAAAGTTCGTCGCAAATATTACCGAAAACAATCGCAGAAATGATAACTTGGGAATCGAGAATTTCAGGATTGTATGCCCGGACCCGGTCCGGAATGTTTTTAATTTGCTCACGGAATCGACCAAATTACAAAATGGTATGATATGTTGGGCTACGGCCTCTAGGAGTAAAGTTGAAAAAGTGTGACACACTGACACACTAATATTCGCATGTATTTATATAGAAGAAAATGAGATATTTAATAGTTAGAGAGCTGTATCCTTTTAATTGAAAAAAGTGTGACAGTGACACAGACATTCGCATTTATTATGAAGAGGAAGAAGATGAGATATTTAATTTTCTTTTAAACGATTCACTCCAAGCATGGCGAGAGTACTACAAGTACGCAAGAGATTACAGAGACTAGAAGTATGAGTAAAGAGATGTAATTGAAGAAATGATAAAGAGAAGGACGGGAAATTAGATCAAGGCAACAGAAGATGTCGACTGACATTACATTTGAAAATTTGAAAACTATAACTGTCAGGGAAGCCAGTAAGAGGAAGGGAGTTCCACAGACGGGAAGTGCGAAACATAAAGCTATTGGAGTAGAACCGAGAGTTGTGTGATTTTAATTGAAAATGTGTGACACACTGACACTCGCATTTATTATATAGATAAAGAAGATGAGACATTTATCAGTTAGAGAGTTGTGTTCCTTTAATTGAAAAGTTGTGACACGCTGACACAATGACATTCGCATTTATCATGTAGAAGAAGATGAGATATTTAAAACTTAGAGAGTTGTGTCCCTTTAATTGAAAAAGTGTGACAAACTGACATTGGCATTTATTATATAGATAAATGAATTTAAAACATGAAAGAAAAACAGAAAGGAATAAAAAATGTTAAAAAATAAAAAATAACATTAAGATGAGAAGAAAGAAAGAAAGAAAGAAAAGTAAATATGGTAAATAGAAAGAAAGAAAAGTAGATGTGACATTTAAAAAGAAAGTATCAATGACAAAAAAGAAAGAAAAATACACTTGTAAATACAAAAGGAAGTAAATAGGAAAGAAACGAGAAGAAAATATTATAAATCGAAAGAAAAATAGAAACAAAGAACGAAAGAAAGAAACAAACAACGAAAGACAAAAGGAAAGAAAGGAACAAACAAACAAAGAACGAAAGAAAGAAGGAAAGAAAGAAGAAAGAAAATAGAAACAAAGAGCAAAATACATAAAAAAGAAAAAATAGAAACAAAGAACTAAAGAAAGAAAGAAAGAAAGAAAGAAAGAAAGAAAGAAAATAAAAACAAAAACGAGTACAGAAAGAAAGAAAGAAAGAAAGAAAGGCAAATAGAAACAAAGAACGAAATACAGAAAGGAAGAAAGAAAGAAAGAAAGAAAAAATAGAAAGAAAGAACTAAACAAAGAAAGAACGAAAGAACGAAAGAAAGAAAGAAAGAAAATAAAAACAAAAACGAGTACAGAAAGAAAGAAAGAAAGAAAGAAAGAAAGAAAGAAAATGTAATGTGATATTTAAAAGAATATATCAATGATTAAATGAAGAGAAAAGAGTTTGTAAAAATAGAATTAAGAAAGGAAATAACAGGGAGAAAAGAAAATGAAAAAAAACAAAATGCGATGCTGGACATAAAGAAAGAAAATCAGAAAAAAAGAAAGTAAGTAAGAATTATTAATAAAAAGAAAGGATGAATATAAGAGCAAATGAGAAACAAAAGAATTTGCAAATATTGAAGTAAAAGAGGACAAAGGAAAGAATCAAAAATGGGATCGTAGACGCTAAATAAAGAAAGGAAATAGTAAAAAGAAAGACGAACGAATTGACGAAAAAGAAACACTTGTTTGTAAAAGATAAAGAAAATGAAAAAAAAAATCTGATAATGAATTAAAGAAAAAAATAAAGATGAGTTTTTAAACATAGAAATATATAGAATGAATAAATCATAAATGAATGAATGAATAAGAATGAAAGTAAATGTGAGAAGGTCGAGTCATGTGAAGAAAACTACAATGAATATTTTATCAAAGGCGCTTACCTGAAAGATAGAAGGCCGATTGTCTACTGTTTGCAATAACAATGAAAACATTTGGAAATAAATAAAAGATAAAGAAAATATAGCGGGAAATAGGAGAGATAAAATATTGAGGCAAAGAGGCCAAATTCTGCTTGAAACAGACTGGAAGTCACAGGCAAAAAAGCAATAATACCGAAAAATAAACGAATCTACCACGTTACAGACTTGAAACTTTTCGTTGACTGAGATTGGGGGCTAGTTCGCGCGACTGTGTTCGGATTTAGGTTAAAAACAAAAACTTACCTATAATGTTCTGAGGACTTGCGTATCAACACTGAAATGCAACAGTCTAATCAACGATTAAACTCGATAATCAAGCCTGAAAACTGCGTTTGAGCAGGAAATATACTTTTGACATTCAGTGTTGATACTGGTGTCCACAGTGTTTATAGCGATTTCTGATCTACTCCTGATACAGGGAACATTCCACCCATAAATAGGCTATATCTTAAATAGGTATATATATATAAAAATTTTTGACTAAAATATTGACCCTGAAGATGAACAATGATGTTCGAAAGCGCTAGGTCATCGTATGGAAAATACATATTTCGGAACTATTTTCAAATAAAAAGTCTCATTAGAGAATATGAGAAAATTCAAAAGAAAATATGTAAGACTATGTTGTCTTTAACATTCAACACTACATGTTTGAAAGAAAAGTTGCTGCCAAATTACACATATTTTAAACTACATGATCCCGCAGCTTCATATGATACCAACACGAGGGATTACAAAGAATATCTTATAAAACGACAAATTGATATTGCCAAAAATAATATTAACCTCCTAAATACTGCTTCTAATCGTATACAAAATGATATTATACAACGTACCAGTCAGGAACAATTTCAGGAAATAACATCACGGCTTAAACCAATTATTGAAAAGGATATAACTCCTCAGAAGATTTCCATCAATAGGAAACTTAACAATTTATACAAAGGAACTATTCTACTACCCAATGGAATTGATAAATTTATTAACCTCTCTGGTTGTGAATTGACCCAATCACAGAAGGATCTTTTAAATTTAGGCCCTAATTGCCATATTATGAAATCTTACAACATGATGTTTAAAAAAACAGAAATTGAAATGCTATATCAAGACATTTTAAAACTACAACTTAATAACGAGGTATCTACCACCTCTGAATTGCAATATTTGTTAAAAGCTGAAGCTTTGAAGAACAGATGTAACCTTCAACTTACTTCCTCATCTCTTATGACCTATAAACTAAAAAACGCTGCAAAACAATTAAAAAACCATCCTGACATAATTATACGAAAAGCTGATAAATCTAACATGTTTGTAGTAATTGACAAAATTGATTATTATAACAAATTACAAAATATCCTTAATGACCATACTAAATTTAAAAAACTAAATAAGAACCCTATTAATGAACTAAAAGCAAAAATTAACAAACTTATAACAGCTAATAATGCTCAATGTGATAGCCTAAAACTTCCTAAAATTATAGGAGACTATAAGCCTGGCTACCTATATGGTACGGTTAAAATTCATAAATCTAACTACCCTCTTCGTCCCATTATTTCTCAAGTAACCACTCCTATTTACCAATTGACAAAAATTATTAATAAATTAATAACACCATATCTACCTAATAAATATAATATTAACTCTACTCATGAGTTAATAAAAACCTTACGTTCTCATAAACTGAATAACGGAATACTAGCTTCCCTTGACGTGGAAAGTCTATTTACTAACGTCCCCGTCATTGAAACTATTGATATAATTACTAATTACATCTATAACAACCCTCTTATGCAACCTCTTAAAATTAATCCGAATATACTCAAAAAAATCCTTTTAATCTGCACTACACAGGTTCCTTTCTATGACCACCTTAATAATATTTATTTACAGGTGGACGGCGTCTCTATGGGATCTGTCCTTGGTCCAACATTTAGCAATTTTTATATGTCACATCTTGAAGATAACATTTTTGGTATTATTGAAACACCTAGCATATACCTCCGTTATGTTGATGATATCCTTATACTTGCTAAAAATTTTGATGAATTAACCTTTTTGCAACAAGCCTTTAAAAATAATTCAGTACTTAATTTTACACATGAACTAACTAAAGATAATAATATCCCTTTTTTGGATGTTTTAATAGATACTAGTAATGACACTTTTACCACTTCTGTATACAAAAAACCTACAAGTGATAACAATTGCACCCTCAACTATCTTAGTGAATGCCCCATTAAATATAAACGGTCAATAATTTCTAACCTAGTTACTAGAGCAAAACTTATCTCTTCTACCAATAAAATATTTCATAAACAATTGACTAACATCAAGCAAACCCTTATTAATAACGGTTTTCCTAACTATCTAGTTGATAATGAATTTGATAGATACTTCTCAGACCTAACAAGAGATACACCAAGAAAATTATCCGCAATTAACCTCTTTTACAGAGGACAAATGCATAGACAATACAGCATGGATGAAAAGGCCCTTAAGTCTATAATACACCATAATGTGTTTCCTGTTGATTCCAACAAGGCCTTAAAACTTAATATATATTATAGTAAATTTAAAACGTCTAACCTGATAATGAGTAATAATCATTCTCCAGTTGCTGCAGTTGTTGATAGAACCAATGTTGTGTATGAGTTTAAATGCCCCATGGAAGAATGTTCTTCTAATCCACATACATATATTGGATTTACAACCACCCGGCTCTCCAGAAGATTGACTCTTCATTTAAATAATACTAGCTCCATTAAACAACATATTAAGTCACATACTGTTTCCCTTACGCAATCTGATATACGTAAAATACTTGTAGAAAATACTAAAATTATAGATAAACATACAGACATTAGACGCCTTAAAATCTTAGAGGCATTACATATTAAAAGAAAAAGACCTCTTATTAATCGTATAGATTATAATATATCTGGTAATATATTGCAATGTTTATAATATATTTAAATTTTGTAGCGTATTCTTCGATCTTTTGGCTTGTGTATTGGAAATCTTTTTCACGCTGTCACATGATAAAAATCTACGCCATGCACGTGATATAACATCATCGCGTCTTTTGAATTTAAAAGGAATTTAACGTTTTTAGTTTGTAAAAAAGTAGCAACATGATTACGCTACAAGATAATTGGCAAATGTTTGTTTAAAAAAAAAAAAAAAAAAAAAAAAATTTTTGACTAAAATATTGACCCTGAAGATGAACAATGATGTTCGAAAGCGCTAGGTCATCGTATGGAAAATACATATTTCGGAACTATTTTCAAATAAAAAGTCTCATTAGAGAATATGAGAAAATTCAAAAGAAAATATGTAAGACTATGTTGTCTTTAACATTCAACACTACATGTTTGAAATATATATATATATATATATATATATATATATATATATATATATATATATATATATATATATATATATATTAATGCATGTTTCATTAAATAATATACACAAATTTTGTCTATTTATTTTAAGTTCCTTTCGTATTGTCTGATAAGCTTAATCACATTATCGTTGAAAGACGAAAGGAAAACACCATATTGACACATGTTTGAATCCAATCTAACTTAATACTTCTCGTTTTCACTCTCGCGTGGTCATGTGTGACGTCACGATCTACGACGCGTTTTTCGCTTCCTTGGCACGTAAATAAGTGTTTGTCGTTACTTTCAACTAATTCAAACAGCAAGGGCGAGCCATTATTGCGGTTTCGTATATGTGTTGTTTGATTTATTAAAATTGTCATCTTTGATAATGGCTTATGTAAGCCGAAAGCTTAGATTGGATTCAATCATGTGTCAATATGGTGTTTTCCTTTCGTCTTTCAATGATAATGGGATTAAGCTTATCAGACAATACGAAAGGAACTTAGTTAAAATTAATAAACAAAACTTGTCTATATTATTTAATGAAACATGCATTGATGAAAAATTGCTGCCGAAATATACACAATATATATATATATATATATATATATATATATATATATATATATATGAAAGTGAACATTGAAGTCAATACTCAGAGGCGGCCTGGCGGATTCGTCGGCGGCCTGGCGATTGTGTCCAGCAGGAAACAGCCTGCCGCCTCTGAGTGTTGACTTCAATATTCACTTTTATATTTATATTTACATACGCTCTATCCTTGATATTGAGCACGTTATCCCGTAAATATAGCACACCTTAAAACTATGTTTCTTCATATATATATATATATATATATATATATATATATATATATGGGATACCAACATATAAATATCAAGAAAGTTGTATAATAATGTGGTAAAAGTTTTCGTATCTGTCTATATTTCTGAAATGACGTATTAAGTGCACTATTTACATTATTCGGACTATTGTCCTCATCTTTGTCGCCATATTTATTACAACGTTTCGGCCGTTGTACGCTCCGGCCTTCTTCAGGTGGTTGGAATGTCGGACTGAACCTTTTCGTGTGACGCGTTTCGTCCCTTAGAAATTTATCGAACAAGAGAAACTACCTATTTAAGAAAAGTACATCGCTCTAAAAGAAGTAGATTCCTGTCAAGAGACAGATTTTGTTTAGTAGAATATGGAAAATGGCGTTTATAGCAAGAATGTATATATATATATATATATATATATATATATATATATATATATATATATATATATATATATAAATATGCGTGTGTGTTTTGTTTTTGTGTGTGTGTGTGTATGTATGTATATGTGTGTGTGCATTTAGGCAGCAAATTCTCTTTTAGACATGTCTGATTAAATAAATTACATACATTATCTCTGCTAATTTTTAATAAAATCCGTTCATACTCACGAATAACCTTCCCTGTATTGATAGAAAAGTGCTATAGCTGTTTAAATTACTTGTATTTTCATTTCCCAAGTACCTTCGATCTTCTTCCAAGATCATCTTCAGTGGTGCAAGTAGCACAAAACTATATGTTCTTCGTCTTCTGCTGTCGCCCTGTATTGAACTCACCACTCAAGGTTGATAATGACGTTGGTTAGATCCCGTTACTAGACCCAAAGAGTTGTGAGTTTAATACCAGGCCACAGCAGAGGTGAACCAAAAACTTGAAGAGTTGAGTTAAAGGGGAATAACTGAGATATCCGGAAGGTGCATGGCACGTGGAACTAGAACAATCTACCCCGCTGGACGAAATAAAGGATCCGGCCTCGAAATTCCAATCACCTGAGCATACAACGGCCGAAACGTTGTGAATATGACAAGGAAGATAAGATTTGGGTAGCACCCAAATAAAGTCTTATTATTTAGTCATTACGTAGGTTACTCACTGCTTTCATCTGCCTTACTTGGCTTCAGTCTGTGCCGTGAGTGTCGAATTTTCCAAGCCTTCTTTCCTCATTATATATTCCAGAAATTTCAGTTGTTTCTTTCTGATTTAAAGTATAAGTCTTTTTTTCCCCATTTACTATAGAACCATATCAATTTTGCCCCGTTTTCTCTTCCTACGAGAGGAAATTATCCAGCATTCACTACCATATAGGAGGTTTGATATTACGGTCCGAATAATGTAAATAAAGGTTTAGTTGTTTTCAGTTGTTATATTTCTTTATTACCATTTTACGGTAATGCATATGATTGTTTTTGTTTGTTTATTTTTATTCCTTCTTTTTTGTTATAAATTGTTGCTTTATACTGTTTGCATTTATCGGTCTAATAAATTGTTGTACCCCTGCGAACATATTTAAATTTAATAATCTACGGTAGACGCCCTCGTTTCATAGTTCGTATAATCATTCTGATAAACTATGAAAGGTTGGAACTTGGAAACAGTGCAGTGCTTCTGAAAGACCTAATAGCAAATGGGCTGTGAAAGGATTCCCAGGTGTATTTTACTGATGTCTGTGAGAGCAATTTTTGTTTGAGGAGAGGAAATATTTTCAATGAGTTAAAAATACGTGTTCAGTATGTATCACAGATTTTCTTTATCACATGTAAGTGTGTCCTGGGTATGACGATAAACTACATCCGGCAGGAAGGCCTCAGATCAGGAGGTTTTGAGGAGCGTGGAACCACCTCTTACTTGCTGGCCCTCTTCGTCCCGGCGTGATAGCACCTGTTAGGGTCCTAGCTATGGACAAATAGCTAACCCCATAAGTGGGGTGAAAATACTATGAAAATGTAGATATAGGTTTTAATACCAGCAATACATTTTTATAAAAAAATTATTACCAGCAATTAATTTTTGAAGGAAAAAAATATTACAAGCAATACATTATTACTATTTTATGTTTTCTAAAAAAAAAATATTGCCAGCAATTCATTCTTGGAAAGAAAAATATTACCAGCAATACCCTTTCAGAATAAAATATTACCAGTAATACATTTTTGAAGGAAAAAATATTACCAGTAATAAAAAATCTTGTCGGCATTAAATAACCCATTGAGGTTGATATGCGGTAAAACAAAACCAAAAAAATATATATTACCAGCAATAAAAATCTTATAGGTACTAAATAACCCATTGAGGTTGATATGCTGTAAAACAAACCAAACCAAACCAAACCAGTTTCAATTTTCAGACCAGCCACGATTGCATTCATGCACCTGAAAGTTTTTTTAATAATTTCACCCCAATTATGGCAATGAAGCCACTAAGATGCAAGAGGTTACTGGGTGTTAGAAAATATGAGAAATATATACTAGTAAGAAGAAAGAACAATAAAAAGATCAAGAGTTAAGAAGACAGGAGATAACGTGTGTCATTGTCTTTAAATTTTTGACGACCAATGCTGTCAGAGAAGCAAGAAACCGGGAGAGATTTCCACATGCGTGAAGTGCGATGGAAGAAAGTTTTAACATAGAACTTACGGTTACATCTAGCGATTTCAACGATAAAATGATGTAACCTTTTTGCCATTCTAGCACAGCAATTAAATTCATAAAGTCTAGCTACCATAGAGGGAAATTCATCAGAACAATTACATGAAATTATTCATAGGAAAAGGCCCAGTGAAGCTACATTACAGTGGTGGGAAGCGAACTGAAGTCAAGATGTCAGGTCAGAACCAATAACTTTGCAGATTCTTCCTTGGATTTTATCAAGAATCTCTAAATATATTTTAGGATATCTACCAACCGCCCCACGCGGTCAGATGTGGCAAAAGGCCGAATTTAATGTGGGGGTTAATCCGAGCCCGCAGACTCGGCCAAAAATTCCCCGTAGTCCCCGGCGACGAGTAGCTGTTTCCCAAGACGAGACTCTGCATTTCGACATAGCCTTGTCTGGGGATCCTCTTTGCCCGGAGGCAGAGAGTTTGACCAGCATAGCTGGAGACGAATCTCCAGCTAAATGTATAGCACTAGCACCAGACCTGATGTGGAAGCAACATTCAAAGCAAGGACGAATGGTAGACTCATAAATATGTAAAATAGATTCTAGTGAGAAAAAACATTGTCTAGCATGAGACAGTAAACCACCTTTCTTAGCTGCAGATTTAGCAATTGATTCAATATAGTCGTTCTACTTTACGTCAGCGAAAAACGTTACTCCGAGAATATTATCTTTACGTTTCTGTCTAACGGTTGTGCAGCCTGGTCACCCTCACCCTGTTGGTTTTTGTTCAACTACTGATCTTGTCAGATAGTTATAAATTTACAGCATGTTTTAGTTTAAAATTTAACAAACGCTGTTAATTTATAGCTATCCTGGTATTTATATAAATCCATTAAGTACAACGCAAACATCCACCGATGTCAGTTTGACAATCATTGTATGAAATATTCCGTTTTCACATTTCTAAACATGTAAACAGATTTTGAAATATAGACTATTTCTTTTTTCTTCAAGATAAAAGAGGTCATTAATTCGCGGCCATTAGTGCCGTTTCGAATTTCTTTGTCATCTTAATTTATCCATCCATCATTTTCATTTCGACATTTTTTTTAGCTTCTAAAAGCGCCAGTTGTCTTTTTCTCAATTAGGTGGCTTTTTCAATGCATTAAAAGAGAAGCAGAAGTCACCGTGATCCGCCTAAGGAAGAGGAAATTGAATATCAGTGCTGAGAACCTATCAAAAGAGCGAATTCTGCTGATGTGCACAATATTTTATTCAGGCGGGGGGGGACTTCGAAAAGTGCAAGATAAGGATCAATGCTTATTTATATTTCTTATTTTCCTCTTCATCATATTAAGGAAACAGGATTCTTTTCAACTGGGTTTTGTCTGTTTAATGGCATATAGACACATTATGGGTCATTTAATGCCGAAATTTTATTTTCTTGTAACATTTTTTTTAAATTTTGTTTTCCAAAAATGTATTGCAGGTAATTTATTTTTCTTACTATGAAAATATATTGCGTTTGTTTTTTCCCAATGTATTTTTTTGTGATGTCACCGAACACTCGTTGCCACATTTGTAATCCCAACAAATACTCGTTGTCACTTTTGTGATGCCAACGAATACTCGTTGTCACTTTCGCCAGGCTCGTTGTAATAAAGACTTTGTAATTGCAGATATAACTTATAGTAACGCCGTTGAACAATACTTGTGCCAGACGCCTTCGAATAGTACTCGCACTAATAGTACTTGCTCGATAATACTCGCTCAAATAGTAATCCGTGTCGTGATTCAAATAGTATAGAGAAAAGAATAGCAGTCCGTATAGTAATAGAGGATAGAGTAGAATTGGTGATCTGAATTGTAATAGAGTAGAAATAGTGATCCGTATAGCAATAGAGGATAGATTAGAAATAGTGATCCGTATAGCAATAGAGGATAGAGTAGAAATAGTGAGCCGTATAGCAATAGAGGATAGATTAGAAATAGTGATCCGTATAGCAATAGAGGATAGAGTAGAAATAGTGATCCGTATAGTAATAGAGGATAGAATAGAAATAGTGATCCGTATAGCAATAGAGGATAGAGTAGAAATAGTGAGCCGTATAGCAATAGAGGATAGATTAGAAATAGTGATCCGTATAGCAATAGAGGATAGAGTAGAAATAGTGATCCGTATAGTAATAGAGGATAGAGTAGAAATAGTGATCCGTATAGCAATAGAGGATAGTGTAGAAATAGTGATCCGTATAGCAATAGAGGATAGAGTAGACATGGAGATCTGAATAGTATAGAGGATAGACTAGAATATGGCGATCATTTAGACGTCACGTGACTTCCTGCATATAAGCGTTTCTTCTATGGTCATGTGGTCTACTTAATTCAATAATGGGATCGCCAATGTTTGCTCACTGGGGATTTATGTTCAAAACAAAAATCTCGGTTGTGACACTTTATTCCTACATAACAGTCTTTCAAAAAGTGTGGTACAAGTAATGATATGGATGGTAGTGAGGTTCATTTATTGTACATGACTGACAATAGTGATGACTCAGCAGATGATAGCTTAGTGCTTTTACATGAATCCAGTAGTGACGAGTTCTTGGGATTTGAGGATGGATAAAATGATTGTTTTATATTATTACGTGCATATTTTAAAAAAATATTTAATTCATTTTAATGAAAATCAAACCACCCTTGGACAATGAAAGATTTACAGTATCTTTAATAACCACCAATTTGTATACCATTGCCATACAAACAAAATTGAACGAGTGATTAATGTAAGCAATTCGTGGCGCCAGGATGTGAACAACGGATGGTGAATGTGCTGTTGTAGGAAAATGACTTCTTTTTTTTTTAAATCTGGGAATGCTGTTAATACTAAAATTGGTTTAAAGTCTTTTTTTTTCAACGAATACTAATATTAGCTTTAGCGTAGCTATTGATACACTAACACTGAATGCGAATATAGAAAGACGAAATACGCGAGCGTGACAAACAAAACATTTAATAAGGCAAACAACTTACATGCATATATTAGAAAGATTTACATATGTCCCAAAACAAATGATTGTTCGTATTGTCCCAAAGGAACGAGGAGGTTTACAGAACGAGAACAATGAAATAACACACCAACTTTATGGCCTTTGATCGTCCGTAGATAAGTCAATAGAAATTACTTTTTTCTTTCTCTAGGCCGTGCACATGTTCACCAGTTTCCACGTGTGTGGACGCCCTGGTGGTCAGGAAGGAAAAGAGGCCGTTCCTCAAAAAAGTGAAGCAAAAACGAAAAGGGACAGAAGAGTTCTCCTCTCTAAACGGGCTGAAATCCAATGAGCTCAACCCAAGGGAAAACACCTGTAGTCCCCCAGAATTTCTCGATAGGATTGAGATCGGGCGATCTGGCAAGCCAATCGATAACATTGATTCCGTTAGCTTGAAACCACTCCATAGTGGAGCAAAAATTACATTTTTTCATTGCCAACTCATGTACCACCCTATCTCGTAGGTGGACTTGTCATTTGCCGAAATTTAATGCAAATCGTGTGCATCGTCTAATCACGCTGAGGAGCTGTGATACAGCGAAACAGTATGTCTGTGGAAGACTACACACACACACACACACACACACACACACACATATATATATATATATATATATATATATATATATATGTATAATTAAATAATTAAGAAAGAGAAATCTTAAGGTTCAATTTCTCTGTCTCTTAATTATTTCATTAATATTTGCTCTTAGCGGCTCGAATTGAGCAATCAGAGAGCCGAGTTCGAATTCTAGTCGAATCCATTACTTTCATTTACGTGCTAACACCCTTGGGAAAGTTATGAATCCTCTTTTTCTCCCTCCAGCTATGGGTAAATAGCAGGACAGACCGGGTTCTATATCCTTTCCTGGCAAGTGGTCGACCGCAGAAAGAAATGACAACCTACTGCGGGAAAAAATATGCCTCGTCAGTCTTGTATCGAAAGATACGTGATCGCCTAAGCGTGTCTTACGTATGGCGCATAAATGACTGACTGGTGTTACATTGAGCTTTGTGGATTACATCTTCTTTGGAATTATCCACACGGATTACCACACCCTTCATTACATTACTATATATATATATATATATATACATATATACATATATATATATATATATATATATATATATATATATATATATATATATATATATATGAAAATCATGCCTGGACTTTTCTTTCTAACTTGTGGATCCTGGTAATCGTCATTGTATTAGTTTTATTCAACTACTGATCTTACCAGATTATGATCTCTCTCTCTCTCTCTCTCTTTCACACACACACACACACACACACACACACACACACACACACACACAGAGAATCCGGTCCTTTCCGTACTTTTGCAGTATAAAAAGGTTTAGCTATGTAGGTGTCTAAAAACACCAATGTGCTTGAGAATACGCCAGGAATTTATATTTACTCAACCCCCACGAGGTCAGGTTGTGCCACAAGGTCGTTTTAATGTGGGGAGCCCGAGCGCGTACACCCGGGCAACGAACGAAAATTCCCCGAGCCCCCGCAACCGTCGGCTGCGCTGGCCTCGGTGCGTACACCGATCCTTCTCTCTAGTGCAATGACAAGGCGAAGCATCGGGCAGCTGTTCCGTAGAGCCTGCACCTCTCTGTATAATTTCCCTCAGTTGCGACTCTGTCCTTTGACGGAGTCACCACTGAGTGCACTCTGCCCAAAGACAGAGACGCAACTAAACGATGATAAGTAATGTGTTAGAAACTACTCTCTAAATACGCCAGGAATTAGCTAGCCACCATCGCAGATGTTTGTACTTGCAAAACGAGCAACCAAAGATTATATATAACAGCTAAACAACACAGTTTGATATTCCAGTTCCCTGCTGACTGTAGAATGAAATATAGCAGATGAAATTCTAATTACAAAAGAAATGAATATTAAAAACAACGATATTTGGTTATTCGTTACTAATTAAATATTATTTAGTCTTGTCTAAATATTCTTTGAAAAATTATAGTTGTTTGGATGATTTAATTTGATACTTAATTTTGTAAATGTTCTTTGCATGATTTATCTCTGAGTCGCTTCATTTGCAATTCTTAAACTTGTCTCATACGAGGTTTTCAAACTTAATGAATTGAAAACGGGTACAGAACAAATAAATAATTTACGGGATGTGAAATTGCAAGCACGTGTACATTTGCATAGAGAAACACATTAAGAAAGAGCGCGTTCTAGGAGGGGCGAGAATTAAATTGAGAATGTCGGAGAAAACGGTTGTAGAAAGAATGCAAGAACAAGAATGAAGCTCGGAGGAAAACAGAAGTAAAATAATGAAGGAAAAAATATCTATAAGGGAACAGAAATAAAGAAAGAAACGTTTGGAAGGAATGAAAATGGAAAAAAGAATGAACCAAACATGAGGACAAAATATTTGAAAAAATATAGCGTGGGAAGAAAGAACTGTGGTAAGCAAACAGGACAAAAACTAAATAAAAAAATATGTGAAGCGACGGAGAGAGTGGGAAAGAAAGAAAGAAAGAAAGAAAGAAAGAAAGAAAGAAAGTTAAAAAGAAAGAAAGCAAGAAATGTTTGGAACGAAATAAAATCGTAAAAGAAAGAATGAAAAATGAGCGCGAATGATAAATATAAATACTGGAAAAATGTTCAGGTTTTAAGAAAGAAAGAAAGAAAGAAAGAAGGAAAGAAATAAAAAAGAAGAAATAAAAAACATCACAAAAACAAAAAATAGGAAAGATAGAATGTTTGGAGCGAAGCAAAACGATAAAAGAAAGAAATGTAAAAAAAATGAGCGCGAATGATAAAAATAAATACTTGAAAAATTATCTGGTTAGAAAGAAAGAAAGTTAAAAGGAAAGAAAGAAAGAAAGAAAGAAAGAAAGAAACAAACAAACAAACAAACAAACAAAGAAAAAAAAGGAAGAAACATCAAACAAAGAAAAGAAAGAAAGAAATGTTTGGAACGAAGCAAAATAATAAAAGAAAGAAAAAAATGAGCGCGAATGATAGAAAAAAATACTTGAAAAATGTTCGGGTTAGAAAGAAAGAAAGAAAGAAAGAAAGAAAGAAAGAAAGAAAAGTTTTGAAGGAAGTAAATTGTAAAAGTAAAAAAAAAATTAAAATGGGTGCAAATGATAAAAGAAATCCTTAAAAAATGTAAAAAAAAATTCGGTTCGAAAAGGCAGAGATTAAAACGAATGAATACAAGAAAAGAAAGAAAACAGAATGTTTTGCGAAGAAAAGAAGATGTTGTGGAAAAGTAAAGGAAAGTATCAAAGATAGAGAAATAGTAGAAAATAAAGAAATAATAAAATGAAAGAAAGAAAGAATGAGTGAATGAATGAATGAATGAATGAAAAAAGAAAGAAAGAAAGAAAGAAAAACAAAGCTAGTAATTAAATAGAGGAAAGCATGGATGTAAAAGAATTTCGGTTAAAACAAAAAGTTAAGTAGTATCCAAACGAATGAAAGAAACCAACAAGTTTTGCGAAGAAAAGTAAGAAGATATTATAGAAAGATAGATGAAAGAATCAAAGATAGAGAAACATTTACAAATAGCAGGAAAGAAAGAAAGAAAGAAAGAAAGAAAGAAAGAAAGAAAGAAAGAAAGAAAGAAATGTTTGCAACGAAATAAAATCGTAAAAGTAAGAATGAAAAATGACCATGAATGATAAAAATAAATACTTGAAAATGTTCGGGTTTGAAGAAAGAAAGAAAGAAAGAAAGAAAGAAAGAAAGAAAGAAAGAAAGAAAGAAAGAAAGAGCAAACAAACAAAAAAGAAAGAAAGAACGTTTGGAACGAAGCAAAATGATCACAGAAAGAAAAAAATGAGCGCGAATGATAAAAATAAATACTTGAAAAATATTCGGGTTAGAAAGAAAGAAAGAAAGAAAGAAAGAAAGAAAGAAAGAAAGAAAGAAGAAAAATATGAATGAATGAGTGAATGAAAAAAAGAAAGAAAAACAAAACTGGTAATTAAATAGAGGGAAGGAAGAATGTAAAAGAATTTCGGCGCGAAGAAAAAGTTAGGAATCTAAACGAAAGAATATAAAAAAAAAAAAGAAAGAAAGAAACCAGAAAGTTTTGAGAAAGAAAAGTAAGATATTGTTAGAAGCTAAACGAAAGAATTAAACATAGAGAAACATTTCAAAATAGTAGGAAATAAAGAAAGAAACAAAGAAAGAATGAAAGAAAGAAAGACAGAAAGAAAGAAAATTGCAAGAACATCTCACGAAGAATTCGGAAATATGATTCCCTGAATCGAATGCCTATCGAGAGTAACATTAACTTTCTAACTGCATCGTGGAATCAAGTCTCGAAACGAAAGAGCCACAGGTCAGGTTAGCTTGAGAATACACTCTGCCCAATGCCAGGGTCAAATAAACGATGTTTTTTTCATGACATTAGTGTTATTGACCATCTCCTTAACCAAACTACAGAATCACCCGGAAGGTCATCATTGTGCCACGATATCTCGTCTAGCTCGTTACCGGCGCATTATAAGACCGTGAATAGGGGTCTACACGTAGTTTCTCTTCGTTTTTCACGAAAATTCGAAAGCCACGAAGCCTTTCCCTGCGATTTGCTACTCGATTTACTTAACGTAGGAACGATTTTGCCTTCTCGTGGGAAATCTCACGAGAATAATTGTTTGGACTTGATTACCTATTATTTCATTTTTTTTATTTGTTGATGTCTTCCTCCGCGACCTTTCGGCCATTGGCATGTTTGACCTTCATCAGGCCTGTTGTGCAAATCGCTATTTGTCATGGGACAGGCGGGGACTATTTCCTTAAGTTGGGTTTCTAGCTAGCTCAGACAAATGGCGGAATATTTCCGAATGTTTTTTCCTATTTTTGAGTGAATTTATACAAAACCGGATAAGGCATAGTCATTCCAGTATCGTATTATTTCGCTTACAATTCTAATTTGTAATTCACCATCTCCACCTTATTCTCACTCTCTCGCTCTCTCTCACTGACTGTCTCTCTCTTTCTCGCTATCTCTATATCTCATTGGCAGTCTCTTTCTCTCACTGACAGTCTCTTTCTTTCTCTCTATCTCTATCTTTCATTGATAGTCTCTCTCTCTCTCACTGACAGTCTCTCTCTTTCTCTCTATATCTATCTCTATCTCTCATTGGCAGTCTCTCTCTCTCTCTCACTGACAATCTGTCTCCTTCTCTCTATATCTATCTCTCATTCGCAGTCTCTCTCTCTCACTGAAATTCTCTCTCTTTCTCTCTATCTCTCTCTTATTGGAAGTCTCTCTCTCTCTCTCTCTCTCTCGCTAACATTCTCTCTCTTTCTCTCTATCTCTATCTCTCATTAGAAGTCTCGCTCTCTCTCTCACTCACTGACAGTCACTCTCTCTTTATCTCTCATTGGAAGATTCTCTCTCTCTCTCTCACTGACTCTCTCTCTTTCTCTCTATCTCTATCTCTCATTGGCAGTCTCTGTCTCTCTCACTGATAGTCTCTCACTTTCTCTCTATCACTCTCTATCTCTCATTGGCAGTCTCTCTCTCTCTCTCTCTCTCTCTCACTGACAGTCTCTCTCAGTGGCAGTCTCTCACACTCTTACTGAGAGTCTCCCTGTTTCTCTCTCGATATATATCTAATTTTCACTGGCAGTCTTTCATTTTCTCTCTCTCTCTCTCTCTCTATCACTGACAGTCTCTCTCTTTCTCTACCACTGACAGTCTCTCTCACTCTGACAGTCTCTCTTTTTCTCTCTCCCTATCACAGTCTTTAACTGACAGTTTCTCTCTCTCGTTTTCCTTCTCTCTATCTCACTCTCTCACTGGCAGTCTATCTCTCTCTCTCACACTGACAGTTTCTCGCTCTGTCTTTTTCCTTCTCTCTCTCTCACTGGCAGTCTCTCAGACACTCCGTCTTTCTCATTATATATATATATATATATATATATATATATATATATATATATATATATCTTTCACTGGCAGTCCCTAGCTTTTCTCAATCTTTCTCTCTCTCTTTCTCTCTCTCTCTATCACTGACAGTCTCTCTCTTTCTCTCTCTTACACTCTACTACTGACATTCTCTCTCTTTCTCTATCTCTCACTGAAAGCCACTGTCTTTCTCTCTCGTTCACTGACAGTCTCTCTCTCTATCTTTCTCTCTCACTGACAGTCTCTCTCACTCTGACAGTCTCTCTCTTTCTCTCTCTACATCTCACTCTTTCACTGACAGTTTCTCTCTCTCTCTCTTTTAACCTCTCTCTCTCACACACTGGCAGTCCCTCACACTCTTACTGAGAGTCTCCCTCTTTCTCTCTCTCTCTCTCTCTCTCTCTGTATATTTTTAAAACATTTTTATGTTTATACATACTTAAAAATGTCTTAAAAATAATTGTCAGACTCTCAATTTCATAATATATATATATATCTATCACTGGTAGTTTCTCGCTTTGTTCTCTCTCTCTCTCTCTATCACTGACAGTCTCTCTCTTTCTCTTTCTCACTCTCTACCACTGACAGGGTCTCTCTTTCGCTATCTCTCACTGACAGTTACTCTTTTTCTCTCTCATTCACTGATAGTCTCTCTCACTCTAACTGACAGTCTCTCTCTTTCTCTCTGCCCATCTCACTCTTTCACTGACAGTTTCTCTCTCTCTTTTGCCCTCTCTCTCACTGGCAGTCTCGCTCACTCTTATTGACAGTCCTTCTCTCTCTCTCTATCTATCTATCTATCTATCTCTCACTGACATTCTCACTATCTCTGTATCTATCTATCGATCGATCTATCTCTTTCACTGACACTCGCTCTCTTTCACTCTCTCTCTCTTTCTCTCTCTCTCTTTCTATCTTTCTCTATATATATATTGTTTATTATTATTATTATTATTAGTAGTAGTAGTAGTAGTAGTAGTAGTAGTAGTAGTAGTAGTAGTAGTGGCATTACGTCCATATCATTTGAAACATGGTCATCAGTGATCGCTTCGGTATTACTAGTGCTATAGCCTTATATGAGAGGGTGGTGTAATGGATAACGGTAAGAAATCAAAAATCGAGGCGCCGAGTTCGAATTCCAGTCAAGTTCATTAAATTCACTTACGTGCAAACACCACTGGGAAAGATGAGATTCCATCTCTTCTCTTCCCAGCTATGGATAAATAGCAGAAGCAGACTGGGTCCTAATAGGCTTAGGCGTCAACCAGCCTGCTACGATGGTGAGACGCATTTCAGGACGCAGGCTTGCAATTCCCATGTTAGTGTTGATCCGTAAAACTAAGAATTTGATGAAGCCCCATCCGTTGTTCTCGACGGAAGAATCCATGCTGCTGCTAATGCAATGCTCTTCAACTAGAATCTAGCTCTCCTAGCCACTGTTCTTCTTCTGTGTAGTAAAAACGTTAACATTTCTCTTTCTCTTTGCCTTGCGACGATGGCTTGTGGGTAGAATCTCTGACTCATGCCAAATCGGTTGGGTTTCGATCTTGAACCAATTGGATGTCTAGCCACATTGATGAGCTGTGTTACAGTGAAAAAGTCTATCTGTGAATGACTATATATATATATATATATATATATATATAGGAGTGAGTGCTGAGGATTATGTATATTCACCTAAGAGGCAATCCCTCCAATTTTTTTTCTTTCTCCCTCTCTTTTTCTTTCTCCTTCTTTTATTTCTCTCTTCCTGTCTCCCCGCTCTCTCTCTCTCTCTCATTCTCTCTTTTCCTTCTATTTTTGTTATTCACTTTACATCTCACTCTCTTCTCTCTTTCTCTCTCTCTCTCTCTTCCTTCAATTTCCCTTATTCATTTTATATCTCGTGCTCCCATTCTCTCTCTCCCCTCTCTCCCTTCCTTATATCTCTATTATTCACTTTATATCCCGTCCTCCACCTTCACTCTCTCTCCACCTCCCTATCTCTCTCTCTCTCTCTCTCTGGTTTATAGATGTTCCACATAGTCGAAAGTTTGGACCATATAGTAATGATCGAACTCTCACTATCTCTGTTTCTCTGTCTATATATATAATGTGAAATAGCACAATATATATATATATATATATATATATATATATATATATATATTGTGCTATTTCATTGTTCTTATATGTGTCTGTCCCATATTCATTATCATTCTCACTGTCTACACACATGCACACACAAACATACGCAAACACATATATATATACATACATAAATGTGTGTTTGTGTGGGTGGTCTATGCACCATTAAGTTTTCAGTTCTGATGGATTGCCTCCTCCCTCTCTCTCACTCACTCACATATTTCTCTTATTCCCTTCTTATCTCGTCCTCTCTCTCCCTCACTCTCACATTCTCTCTCTCTCTCTCTCTCTCTATATATATATATATATATATATATATATATATTGGCAGATATGTTATTATTAAGGCATGTGTTTTTACAGACTACGGATGTTTTCCGTTTAATAATCTTTTTTTTTCTTGCTTTCTCGCATGTTTTTTAATATTTGGGTCTATGTTGTTGAAATTAGACCCTAGTTCTTGGTGTTTAGATGAGCGCTTTAGGTTATCGTCAACCCTCATCATATGCTGGGTTTTTGGTTTTTGATTAGCATGGTTTCCAGAATTTGTAATCGTTTTTTGCAGTTGGTTTTATAGAATACTTTGGTGTTTCCAATTAAGATTTTTCTCATTTCGGAAAATTTGAATGTGTTACTAGTGGTGCCATATATACCATATAATGCCATATATATATATATATATATATATATATATATATATATATATATATATATATATATAAAAGTGAACATAGAAGTCAACACTTAGAAGCGACAGTCTGTTTCATGCTAGATGCAATCATCGGGCCCGATGATTGCATCTAGCATGAAACAGACTGTCGCTTCTAAGTGTTGACTTCTATGTTCACTTTTATATTTACACACTCTCTATCTCTGATATTGAGCACTTTATCCCATAAATATAGCACACTTTAAGACTATATTTCTTCATATATATATATATATATATATATATATATATATATATATATATATATATATACAAGTATAGGATTGGTATATACGGAATAAATTACAATAACCAACAAATACTGCTCTTAAATAGTGCTCAATACAGAGTAGAGCAAATATAATTATTTATCTGAAAATTATAACATAAATATGTTATAAAATCATTACAAAAATAGCCATTTTGTTTCAAAACTTCTGATGCCTTATCAAGTGATGGTTTTGAATGTAAATAATTATATATATATAAATAATTATATATATATATATATATATAATTATAATATTTTTTAAAAATATGATTCCTTCGCTACATTAGAGTTCTCATGTTTCAAAAGCGGGAGCCGAGAACCCTATTATAATTTTTGAAATTAAGTTTTTTTTAAAAATATTATAATATAAGCTCTACTTCTGTATGGAGCACTGTCCTTTTGAAAATAAAGGATCTGCAATCTAATCTGTCCTGTCCAGGCATCGCAACTTTCTCACCGACATGGCGTGGCTTAACTCTGCAAAAATGTTTTCCTGGCAGCTGCTCTAGACCCCCCACCATTTTACTGTTGAAATAGCTAAATGTAACCTCCACTTCTACTTCCACAGTTTCTTTTCTCGCACTTCCTACTTGTGGAACTCTTTCGTTTACTTGCTTCCTTGAAAACAATAATCTTCAAAGGAGATTAAATGCCGAACTGATACGTGCTGTAGTTTTATTTTTATAGCATCAGTACATTTAAATGCAACCACATTCGTTATATTCTGTTTTCTTGAAACCCGTTCATCTTTTATCCTTTCGTCAATCCTCCCTATTCTCAGTCTTTTCTCCCGCTTTCCCTCCCTGTAATAGTGGAATTCCCGCCTTCCTTGGAGTAAAATGATTAAAAAAAAAACTACTTATAATTCATTCATAACTATTGTTATTACCTGCATTTCTATTTAGACTAACAATATCATTTTCATTTTTATACTCACAGTGTTTCATTTGTTATACACTCCGGTCTTCTTCAGATGTCTGTCGTATTTGGTAGCCTTCTAGGAATTTCGATTTCGGAATAAGTCATATTCCGAGGAAATGTGGAAATGTACAACGGCCGATTAGTTTTCAGTATAACAATCAAGATGAACATGCTGTTCCGAACAGAAAAGCAGATATTTCTGAAATTTGACATCATGTATATTATTTACATTATTCGGACTATATATATATATATATATATATATATATATATATATATATATATGAAGAAATATAGTCTTAAAGTGTGCTATATTTATGGGATAAAGTGCTCAATATCAGAGATAAAGCGTGTATATATATATATATATATATATATATATATATATATATATATATATATATATATATATTTTTTTCGGACTATTGACCTGATCTTTGTCACCATATTTATTACAACGTTTCGGCCGTTGAACGTTCAGGCCTTCTTCAGGTAGTTGGAATGTCGAACTGAATCCTTTATTTCGCTCACTGGGGTAGACTGTTCTAGTTCCATTTGTCAGTTATCAGTTATCTACTGTTCTTGGTCGGCTCAGGAGATTTATGAGGCCTAGCATATGTTCTGATTCCTTAAGTTTACGAATTTTCCAATGTTCTTTGTCTATGCAGATATTATTGATAATTCCACACCACATAAATCCCGAGATTATCGAATTGGCATTGGATGTCACTTGGCAGTTGTTGCGTTTTGTTGTTGTCAGTTGTATTATTACAGTTACGTAGCTAACGCATTTTAGTTGTTAATTTAGAAAGCGAATGAGGGGGCCAGAATAACTATTGTTTCGCAATAGGATTACTCCATGCCAAATGATTGATGTCGTTCTATACGGGCTGATGGATGTCTTCTAACTGCCCAGAATGCATTGCTTTTTATAAGTCATATTAGATTTTCCGTTGCAAGTTTTATTAAGGTCGAGATCTAGTAACTATCCAGTAGGGGTCGTTCCCACTCACTGGGGAGCCGTTTCAGACACGAAAATGAACACGTCTATATTGCTTGAAAATTTTCAGCGGTCTCCTTTCCCATGTTAGCTCAGCCAATGAAAATCGATTTTCCTATTATGTCCTTTATCTGTTCCCTAAAGTCAACCTCAGAAATCGGAGCCAAGACACAATTCCCACTAAAAATAATGGTCTGATAAACTATTATTTAACACAAGTGATTCATTTTTTTAATATGCTCAAAAATGCAATAATTTATTAAATTTTCATTTTTCAGGATTCATCTCGTTTCAATACGCCTCAAGCCGAGATGTCTGAACTAAAGATGTCAGAAATTCCTTTTGGATATACATGCCAAAAAAGATACGCAATGATGGAACGCAAAAATATTATATCTGGCCGTAGATATTTCACTGTGACATTTGGAAAAAGCGAAAGCGAAAGCAAATAAACAAATGGAAAGAAAGGAAATAGACTTTGCAGTGAAATCACATTTTCCGGGTATTTTGCTGGAAGCACTTTCCTTTCTTCTGCTGAAAGAACTCCTCGAAGATCCAAACACTATCAATGATCCGAAACAGACATCAAAGAAAAGCACCTGTGGCATTAACATATCCTGAGCCAGCAGCCCAATGACTAATAAATACAATGGCAGTCGTTTGTGAAAATGTGTCCACTCCGTTTCTTGTAACTGGTAAACCATTAAAAAAAAGTTACATTTTCTTCTTTTCTGCCTCAGGCAATATTCTTTGTTGAAAACGGCTTTTAGCCTTTAAGGTAGTTCATATATATACATATATATTATTACTCTGTCCTGGACATTGAGTTCTACCAGGATTCTATCCTGTTGAGAATTTATTTATATATTTATACATACATATATATATATATATATATATATATATTTGTATATCTATATATATTGACCACTAATATATATATATATATATATATATATATATATATATATATATATATATATATATATATATATATATATATATATTGACCACTAATATATATATATATATATATATATATATATATATATATATATATATATATATATACATATATATAGTAGGGGTGCTGAAAAAAAAAACTCACACTTCTCAGTCAAGAATTTATATTATATTATATATAAATATATATATATACATATATATATATATATATATAGTTATATATAGTTATATATATTCTTATTATTATAATTATATATATAATTATTATTATTATTAAATTTTAAGACAGTTGTCTGACAAAATTGATATTTTTTTTTGTAGTTTACTAGTAGAAAGGCATTTTAGGCAAGAAGTTTGCTTTGTCTTAAACTGCTTGTTATTAAAAGATAAGGATAGAGCGGTACCAGAATTAATGTGTAGAAACATGTCACTTAAATGAGTGGCGATTTTTCACTCATGCTGACTTCGAAGTTTCGTTAGTGGATTTACTCTTTTTCAGTTATTTCACGTCTACTTATCATCTCTCAGTTGTATCTCTGTCTTTGGGCAGAGTGCTCTCAGCGGCTTCTCTGTCAAAAGACAGAGAGGAAACTGAGAAAAATAATACTGAGAGGTGCCCAGTCCTGGGAGCATCTACCCTGACCGCGCCCTCCCATTGCACCAGAGGGAGGGATCGGTGCTCGCACCGAGGCTAGCACAACCGACGGTTGCGGGGTAGCTGAGGGGGAATATTTGTTCCTGTACCGGGTGTACGCGCTCGGATCCCCACCTAAAAATAGACCTTGTGCCACATCTTGTCCTCGTGGGGGGGACAGAGTAAATACCGCATTGTTGTAATGCCTTCAATGTTCAGGGCTACTTGCTTCTCTGATGCTACTTCTCAACTTTTTCGTATTTATGTATAGTGTGTAATAATTTGATATTATAGTGTGTGACTTTTTCAATTAATGGGTGTGTTATGTGTTTTTTTTATTTAGGCGTTTTGCTCTTTTTTATTTTTACCTGGTGTAGGGTTTCTTGATGATTGTTTTCTTTGTATTGTGCTGACCTCTTTTGAGCGTTTATATATATATAGCCGCTTTAATTTTGTATAGCATTGACTGCTTTATGCAGTATTGAGCTGACCATTTTTAGTGTGTCAGTGTATAAGGTCCCACAAACACCTAAATATAACCTAAAAATAAGTAAAAAAGATCAATCATTTTTACTTATTTTTAGGCTATGGTTAGATATTTGTGATTGTGTCTGTGTTTATGCTTAGGGGTTTGTGCTTGTGTGTGTGTGTGTGTGTGTGTGTGTGTGTGTGTGTGTGTGTGTGTGTGTGTGTGGTTGCGCGCGCGCTGTTTTTTGTTAATAGTTGTTGACATTTGTGTGTATGTATATTCCTTTGCGGGAATGGCGTGTTTTTATTTTTTGGTGTGTGTTGTGTTATCTGGTTGTTGGTATTTTTTTCTTTTTCCATGTTTTTTTGTTTGTTAGCGATTAAATATTTATACATAGGTGTTTGTGTTTATATGTAGTAGGTTTGTGGTTGTAATAGGGTTGTGTAAGGTGTCGTGTTTATTTGTTTCTATTTGGTATGTAATTAACAAAGTATTTATTTGAATGGCTACATTATTTCGTTTTTCTTGTTTAGTAGTTAGCTGAGGTTTTTAAAGGTAATTATTGTTAACATTTCCTCCAGTTATAATTTACAGTTTCCTCGATTGTGCTGCAGTTGTATTTTTTATGACTTATCATTTAAATTTTTTTAAGCTATTTTCTTTTGTTCCCATATATATTTTGATAGTGTTGTGCTGTTTTTATATTTCTGTTTTTAATGATTTTTAATATATATATATATATATATATATATATATATATATATATATATATATATATTAATCGGTATCACCCCAAGCAAGGCAAAAAAGCCACTGAAACACAATGAAGCGGTTACAGGGTATGGATGAAATATTAATAATGATCGGGAAATGGAAAAGGTAATCAGGAGGACTGTAGGTAGCGATTGACATTTCATTAAAATTTTTGAAGTTGGCTGGAAAGCATGTAGCCGGAAGAGAGTTCCTCAAGCGAGAAGTGCGTGAAAAGAATGATGAGACCTCGACGCCAATCTAGTATTCGGCTTATATTCAAAAAGTCTAGGTTCCATAATGAATAGCTCATTCGAAAAATTTCGATGAAAATATTTATAGAAAAGACAAAAGAGGCAACCTTATGGCGGTGTGACAGTTAAGCCGCCAGATAAGGAGCAATAATATTGTTGATACTTCTATGGATTTTATTTAGCAAGTAATTATGTAAGTATTTAGTGGGAGAACTGGACTATATGTGGGAGCAATATTCTAATCATGGACGAATGGTAGGTTTATAGATACGTAACACAGATTCTTGACAAGAAAATTGCCTAGAATAATACAGGAAAACAACTTTCTTAAGAGTTGACCTATAAATGGATTCAATATAGTTATCCTCTTCATGCAGGCTCGAAACGTTAGGCGGAATGAGTCACTCTGATATATATATATATATATATATATATATATATATATATATATATATATATATATATATATACGTATGTGTGTGTGGGGGGGGTCTGATGAATTGGATCGTGATTACGATTCCAATGTAATAAATTATAACTATGGAATATTAGCGTTTGAGCCTTTTATAATATATTCTTACTCTGTCTTGGACATTGAATTCTATCCTCTTGGGAATTTATATATATATTTATATATATATATATAATTTTTTAGTACCCCTACTATATATATATATATATATATATATATATATATATATATATATATATATATATAATTTTTTAGTACCCCTACTATATATATATATATATATATATATATGTATATACATATATATATATTATTACTATATATATATATATATATATATATATATATATATATATACTATATATATTATACATATATACTATATTGTATATATATATATACATATATATATATATAATATAATATTATATTACATATATATATTGTTATATTATATATATATATACTATATATATTATATATATATACTATATTATATATATATAATATATATATATATTATATTACATATATATATTGTTATATTATATATATATATATATATATATATATATATATATATATATATATATATATATATATATATATATATATATACATACATATATTATATTATATTATATTATATTATTATATATATATATATTATTACTCTGTCCTGGATATAGAGTTCTTCCAGGATTCTATCCTCTTGGAAATTTATCTATATATTTATTTCTCTCTCTCTCTCTCTCTCTCTCTCTCTATATATATATATATATATATATATATATATATATAATTGCTGCGAGTATAGGTCTCCAGTGACCGTTTGTAGCAGTTCATAATGAACCACTTGACCACCTGTCCACCAGACACGAAGCATAATCTTGCGTGGGTGCATAGGCGGTCTTGCTGTGCGAGGGACAGCAACCTGAGCAGACAACCAATGTCTGGAACGCTTACGAGTTTCGTACAGAACCCACTTTTCATAACTGGTAAGCACTCGATTGAATAAGGATGCGGTACGGTGGCGAGAAAGCAGCGATACGCAGGCTGCAACTCGTTGTCCCTTGTGGGCCTCGAACAGCGTTTGCGGAACCCACTTGCTCAGTTTGTACGTCTTACCTAGGCGGTGCAGTTGAAGTCTAACTGTTTCTTCGGAAACGTTGAACTGTCTTGAAAGTTCACCACAAATTAGACTACTGTTCTTTTCAATGGCCGCCTGTGGTCGTCCACAGCGTGGCCCATCATGGAGAGAAAAATCTCGCGACTTGAATTTTCGTACCCAACGCCTTGCAGTACGTTCATCCACAGCATTATCCCCAAAACGCTTGACACATGCGGCGACTTGATGCAGCTGCTGATAAGCCCACTGTGAAGTCGTGAAGCAAACAGCCCCGAACGAGATCTCTAGACACTTCCATCCTTCTCACCAGTGCCCGGCTTATAACTGATGGCCGGGCACGGTGCGCGTGGTTTTTATAACGTCTGATGTTCCTACTTCCGGCTGTCCTAATTTGAAAACAAGTTCTACACACATTTTGTATATATTTCAACTTCATTCAAAGACTAATCAAAAAACGGACATAACTTTTTTGGTTACCTTGTACATTGGAAAGTAGAAATTATTTGAAAGAAAATTTTGGAATTCGCGAATTGAAAGGATTAACAAAAATAAAATAAGTAGACAAATTACATCTAAATTATTTAAACAAATATGCTTAAATGAAAATATGCTGCCTGAATATATATATATATATATATATATATATATATATATATATATATATATATATATATATATATATATATATATATATATACATTGCGTGCCAAATTATTATCGAGATACTTTTCTTCTAATACTACAACAACCGACCAATCAATTCACACAAGATTTTCACACCATGTTGGCAACACTGACCTGCGAAATCGCTGAAATTTCCGTACTGATCTGCGCAATATAAACAAACTGGCTCCATATTTGTTATCAGCACGGTGATTTGACCGTGCCAAATTATTAGAAAGGTTTAGTAAAATTCCCAGAATTGAGCAAACAAAACGTTTATTAAAGTTGCACGTGAATGTTTATGATCAAAAGAAGCTAATAAATAAGATAATCAAACAAATATTAACAGATACAAACAAAGGCACAGTTTTAAACAAATTAATAGGGAATGTGCTTTCCCTGTTTTGAAATTACTTGAAGAAGTCGACGATCCATAGAATTTGTTAATTGTAGGATGTCATCTGCTGTAATGCCGCGAGATCTGTCAAGAATTGCTTCCCACAACTCAGGGTTGCTCCTGAATTGTCGTCCGTTGGCGTACAGTCTTCGCTTCATGATGCTCCAAAGGTTTTCGATTGGGTTCAAATCCGGAGAATTTGCTGGCCACTTCATTTTTCGAGGTCCATCGAAGCCTAATTTTTTCAAATATTCAGTAGTCTTGTGAGCAGCATGTGAGGGAGCATTATCTTGCATAAAAACAATGGCCCTTCTGAAGGCAACTCTTTGTCTTTTCATCCACGGCTCAAGATGCTCCTTCATAAACGCTAGTCATTTTGACGCCATCTGGTACTCTCCATGGGCCAACTAATACCAGCCCAGATCATTATGCCTCCACCGCTTTGTTGGCGTCTCAAACGCTGATGGCGATTCTGTCCGTTCATTACCCAACCTTTGCACCATCTATCTGGCCCATCAAGCGTTGCTCGAGTTTCGTTTGTGAACAAAACTTTAGAGAAGTCAATCTTCATATGCGACTGAAAAGCTCTTGACTAGTAAGTACAGGGTTCTTTGTGGCCTCTCGTTTAAGTCGTGACATGAGACGACGTGAAATAACCCTTGGCTTGCCTTTATCTGCCCTTTTGCATACTTGTGTAGGGTCTGCGGTGAACTTTTTCACTGTTTAATGACACCTCCCTATCATTTTACAAATTTCTAGGGTAGATTTACGTTTTGAGAGTTCTGAGGGGATAGTTTTCTTTTCAGCATCACTTAAACAGCTTTTACGGTCCATCTTTTCACTAAATTCTTACACTTTTCTAATAACTTGGCACCTCAAATCACCGTGCTGATATGGCGCCTGTTTTGTTTACATTGCGCAGATCAGTGCGAAAATTTCAGTGATTGCGCAGGTCAGTGTTGCCAACATTGTGTGAATTGATTGGACGGTTTTTGAAATATTAGTAAAAAGTTATCTCGATAATAATTTGGCACGCAGTATATATATATATATATATATATATATATATATATATATATATATATATATATATATATATATATATATATATATATATATGTATGTATATATATGTATATATAAGAAGAAATATCGTTTTAAGGTGTGCTATATTTATGGGATAAAGTGCTCAATATCAGAGATAGAGCGTATGTAAAAAAACGTGAACATTGAAGTCAACACTCAGAGGCGACAGACTACTTCATGCTAGACACAATCATCAGGACTGATGATTGCGTTCAGTAGGAAACAGTCTGTCACCTCTGAGCGTTGACTTCAATATTCATTTATATATATATATATATATATAGAGAGAGAGAGACAGACAGACAGACAGACAGACAGAGATAGAGAGAATGGGAAAGAGCGATAAACAATGAGTAAGAGAGAGAGAGAGAGCTGCTCGTATCGAGTTCATATTCCACTCGAGATCTTCGCATTCACTTAGGAATTATACAATAATAAAATAAAGTTTTTCACAATCACTTAATAACAATAAGGAATTTAAGCTAAATTCAATGTGTCGAATAGTTTAAGTCCATATTTAAACGAAGCTATAATTGGTAAACACGTAAGCAAAATAAGTTGATTGATAGGTTTTGTTTGGCATCATATCAAGACATGTATGGGTTATTTATATTGTACTTATATAGCATATTTATATTGTAATTATATAGCTTATATTGTACTTATATAGCATATTTATATTGTACTTGTATATCATATTTATATTGTACTTATATAGCATATATTGTACTTATATAGTGTCTTCATATTGTACTTTTATAGCATACATTGTTCTTATATAGTGACTTCATATTGTACTTATATAGCATATTTATATTGTACTTATATATCATATTTATATTGTACTTATATAACATATTCATATTGTACTTACATAGCTTATTTATATTGCACCCATATTACAAGATATCTATCCTGTATTTATTCGAAACGTTTTCTATATTTTAATAGGTTTGCACATTTTGCTCAACACCTTAAAGTTAAATATACTTTAATTCCCTTCGAAAATCACAGAAAAATGTTTTAATTCAAATTTTATCTTATTTCGTTTTTTTTTTTTAATTTACCTTCTTATTACTTTTAAACTCTGCAACCTTTAGACAAAAATATTGATTTCTAACTTAATTTGATTCACAGCCACAAAAAAAAACATCTCATTGTTTTCTTCCCGCTAATAAGGACGCACACGATGTGTGATTCCGTGTGCTGCTATCAATAAAATATTTGCCAACACTAATTGACTACGTGTGACTTATATCGTTAATTTCATTAACGCTTTAAAATAATATAATATAAACGGTCTCCTTGTTTATCGCCTCTCTCTAACGCTATCTATCTATCCCAGTCTGTTCATATCTCCTTCTCTCTCTCTCTCGCTCTCTCTCTCTATCTATCTATCTATCTCTCTCTCTCTCTCTCTCTCTATATATATATATATATATATATATATATATATATTGATCTATTTATCTAAGTCTGTTCATATCTCCTTCTCTCTCTCTCTCTCTATCTATCTATCTATCTATCTATCTCTCTCTATATATATATATTGATCTATTTATCTCAGTCTGTTCATATCTCCTTCTCTCTTTCTCTCTCTCTATCTATCTATCTATCTATCTATCTCTCTCTCTCTATATATATATATATATATTGATCTATTTATCTCAGTCTGTTCATATCTCCTTCTGTCTCTCTCTCGCTCTCTCTCTCTCTATCTATCTATCTACCTATCTCTCTCTCTCTATATATATATATTGATCTATTTATCTCAGTCTGTTCATATCTCCTTTTCTCTCTCTCGCTCTCTCTCTCTCTATCTATCTATCTCTCTCTTTCTCTCTCTCTCTCTCTATATATATTGATCTACTTATCTCAGTCTGTTCATATCTCCTTTTCTCTCTCTCGCTCTCTCTCTATCTATCTATCTATCTCTCTCTTTCTCTCTCTCTCTCTATATATATATATTGATCTATTTATCTCAGTCTGTTCATATCTATGTATCTATCTATGTATCTATCCCACTCTGTTAATATCTATCTATCTATCTATCTATCTATCTATATATATATATATATATATATATATATATATATATATATATATATATATTCCAGTCTGCCCATATCTATCTATCTATCTATCTATCTATCTATCTATCTATTTATCTATCTATCTATCTACCTATCTCAGTCTGTTCATATCTATGTATGTATGTATGTATGTATGTATCTCTCTATCAATCTATCTATCTATCTATCTATCTATCTATCTGTTTATTTGTGAGTATGTGTTTGTGTATGTGCATGTGTGAAAGAATCCAAACGATAGAAGAGATTCTGTCTGTTTGTTTTCGAGACCCGCTCCAAACACACACACACGCACACACACACGCACACATATTGTTAATGAATACTGAAATGATTTTATCACACTTATCTGAGCGCAGTTCAGACTGCCAAAAATCCATAAACAACGAAATTTCGCACACCCATAACAAAAATAAATGATTCAATCAAGATAGATACATCTTTTGTTTTCTCTATTTTGCGTTTTTTATTTATTTAAAAAGAAAAGATCGTGAGATTACTGATGAAAAATAAACAGCATTTGAGTGAATATTTCTGTTAACTTTTTCGTTGGCTTTATCAAAGCAATTATCAGAAATGCAGACGTGATTTATGAAAAACACGCAAATGGATTTTGTCCAGGAAATATTCGACAGTTTTGTTTCTCTTATGGGAACTCTCACATAAAATGAAAGCTAATGAAAAAGTATTCAGGCATGTATAGTAAATGTTGTTGTTACTTTTTAGACAGTCATAGCAGATGGCTTTCGCATTAAGAAATGTCTGATCACTATTGTTAAAGCTTTTGTAACGTTGAGGATTTTTTTAAAAATTGATAATAAAAACGGCGTAGTTTAAACATTTGTTTAAATCACTTCACTCTAGAGAAGACAATAAAGCCATTTAGACGCAAGTGATTACAGGATATTTTACAGGGTACTCCTAAAGTCTGTTCACATAGGCAAAAATGTATATTTTCAAGAAAAATAAATGAAGAGCGATGTAGAGGCTGTTGTTTCCATGGCGACAGCGTCAGAATTAACGAGAGAATGCAAAGAGGCTTTAGTAATAATTCATTTTGACTCTAACTAGTCAACGCTGAAAAAGAGTTTTTTTTTCTTCTTTATTTTATATCGACTTTCTTCAGAAAAATTCAGTCTTACTTTATCCAAATCTAAAAATATCACTAATGAAAATCAGTTTACTTGTATTGAAGGAAAAGCAGTATATAAGGTAATATGAAAAATATGCACAAGTTATTTCATAAACTCTGTTAGATGACAAACTATTCAGGTTTATATATTAAAAAAAATTCTTGAAAAGCTATGAGGTATTAATTCAACCGAAGAAATAAGAATAATATCTGTTTAAAAAAGATCGTGACTTAATTATAAAATTTAAGTGAAGAGCGACTAATGTCTTTAAAGTCTGGAGACATAGGCAAAAATGCATATTTTCAAGAAATTAAATTTTCAGCCACATTTTATTGAATTGCAATATTAACAAATAACATCTTCAATATGATTTCCATTATTTGTGATGCAAAGGTTGATGCGTTTTGTAAGATACACGTGAACTCGATCCAATAACTCCACATTGTTGTCAAATTTAGCACATTCACTCTTTATGCGTTCAATCAAGTGTGTTGCATCTGTGATTGTCATTGAGTACACCTTCTCCTTTAGCATACCCCAGAAAAAGAAGTCAGTTCTTTTTTCTTTTGACAAAACCATGTTTAGTCTGTGAAGGTAAAAAATATAGTTAATGTGATTTCTTATGTGTCCACACATTAGGGACACCCTGTAGAATATAAGAATAAACACAATTCAGGAGTAAGAACTATGAAAGAACATAAAATTGAGAAGACAGACGATAACGATTGACATTGAATATAAAATTTTGACCATCAAACTTGACTCGGAAGCAAGAAGACGAAAGAGAGTTTCTTAAGTGAGGAGTGCGAGAGAAGAAACTATCTGCATAGAACTTACGGTTTCATCATATAAATTTTAAACTCTTAACTGTCAATAAATCCCTTTTTTGTGTTATGTCAAATGCAATGAATGTAAAAGATATGTGAGGCTCAGCAATTTTTAAATCATTATCTGAGAAAATTTTGACATAAAACTGACAGGCTAGACATTTCTAAACAGGTTTGGTGGCATGCATGGTATCTATATAAAAGTCGAGGTCAAACGATGCTATTTAAAAACACGACATGAGTTTTTATTTCATTTTTTTTATCATAAAGTCAGATTGGAGGCTAATGTCAAAAACGATTTTCAGTTTTTGTTACCTGGGGAAAAAGTTAGCTTATTAATTTTAACGCTTTCAAAATTAAACTGCTCTCTAGTAATCATGTGAGAGACACCTTCCTGTCTTCTATCAGCATGGCTGATGCTAACCTCCTGATGAGTTATTTGTTGTGCCTTCTCGGATGATATGAAAATTGTAATGGAATGTCCTGCTGACCATGTTCACCATAGTCTATGAATATAGAATGCAGCGCAGTACGTAATCTGTTCAATGAAACAACGTTAAAGATTAAAACTCACGAGTCAGACACTACTGAATCTGACTACATCGCCAATACCACCAGCAGCTGTTCCGTAATTCTTCAGTCTTCGATATCAAAGGCTGGCTGTGCATATTAGGGAAAACCATGGCCGCCTTTATACACGTCAAATTGAATATTTTGAGCCTTCTGATTGGTTATAACTTCTATTGGTGGACTATAAAATGAGTCAGCTCATTTTGGGTGATTCACTAGTAAACCAGGGTACCCAAAAACTCCAACATGACCCACACTCCCTATCGCCTATGTGGACTGACTATATCAGTGGCTATATATGGTGAGGACAGGATATTCCTCGGGGCTTGCTTCGGGAATTATTTGTAAATTATTAGTTGGAAATTTTGCCCGAGCCTACGGGCTCGATTACCCCACGTTAAATTCGGCCTTGTGCCACATTTGACCGCGTCGGGCGGTTGGCAAATATTCTTCCTTCGGGAATTATCTGGAGATTCGTCTCCAGCTGTGCTGGTCGAACTCTCTGCCTTCGGCTAGAGAGGAACCCAGACGAGGCTATGAAGAGGGGCAGAGATCTCGTCTTGGGTAAACACATACCCGACACCGTTTTTTTACGGGGTCTACGGGGAATTTTAGCCCGAGCATTAAAAACGGCCTTGTGCCACATCCTGCCTCGTGGGGAGGTAAGGTAAATAACCTTGCTTCGGGAATTATTAGCCTGCCACCCGATTTCCTGTCTTTCAGTAGTGTATTCTCTCTTACAATAAACCTCTCTTCCTTTCATCTACGTGCGTGTTGCTGTCCCTTCACTCGAGTACCGCCTTTGTCGCTTTGTAACATCTTTAAGGATACAACAATATTGAATCCATTACTAGGTCAGCTGCTACGAAAATTGCTTCTCTGTGTCGTGTTATAATCTATCGAACATATCTATATCTACTATTCGTCCATGCTTAAAATATTTTGTCATGTATGGTCTGATGTTCTCATTATAGATAGAGAGATACTTGATAAAATACAAAGAAAAATTCAGTAATATTATTAGTCCTCATCTGGCGTTTCAACTTTAGTAATTTTCTCACGGCCGTAAAGAGAGTCACGGAAGGGAATGTATATATATATATATATATATATATATATACATATATATATATATATATATATATATATATATATATATATCTGTGTGTGTGTGTGTGTGTGTGTGTGTGTGTGTGTGTGTGTGTGTGTGTAAGTTCGTATTAAAAATAACCAGTCGTCTTGCCTAAAATGTGGGTGAAAGAAGTTTTGTATCTTTTAGTGTCAACGCTGAAGTGTGTAGACGTTTAAAGTCGCCAGTGTGTAATAGAAGTGGGTTGGTATTTTATGAGTCCATGCGTCGTACTTCTGCTCTTAGTATGTTACAATAATCGCAGCATCGGATAATTGAGAAAATTAATCAATTGATTCTAATTTATGCTGACTTTCCATCTAGTTTTATACAAATCTAGAGTTTCGCTTTGAAAATACCACTTCACTTGTGATTGGTTTACGATCAGTGACCTTAAATCCTGGTTGAGTTTTAATCTTGTTTCTGATTCGCTCTATAAACTATGACGTTTCTATCCTGGTCGGGATGAATTCTGATCAGTTGGTCGAAGTATGACTTTATAGCCTAGCGATTCTGAATATACATCTATTTTCAGAGGTGGTGTAAGTTTTGGACTCCTTGTTCTATTTTTGTCTATTTCTTTACTTATTTTCTCCGTCACTGATGAATGCTAAGAATATCGCTGAGGGTAAATGCAGACAAGGAGGAATTTTTAATGAAAATACTCCACTAAATAGCAGTGAATGCTGGGCAATGAAGAATAGATTTGATGCAATAGAAACGCGGCCCTAAAGAAGGATGTTGAAAATATTATGTACTGAACAGGTGAGTAACGAGGAAGTTTTAAGGAAAATAAATTTTCCTTAAAATAAATTTCCTTAAAATTTTAAGCTAGCTGGCGTTTCGGCTTTAGTAATTTTCTCACGGCCGTAAAGTTGCCTACCTCTGCCTTTTCATGGCAACTGTCCGGATGAACTTTTCGCCAAGGTAAGGGGGCTAGTTATGATTATATGGAGATTCAGAGGTATTATGGTGGATGAAGTAAAAATGTTAAATAAGAATGCATTGTTTTGGTGTAAGGAATATTGTGGTATGTTTGGGTCAGTGTTTGGGGCTAGCTAAGTTTAATATTAAGACAGATGAAGACCGCCCTTCTCCACATTCCCCATTTTGGCCTTGTGTCACATTTTCTGTACATAGCAAAAATAAATATCGCTCTTCTTCGTACATGCTTGGATGTGCTCTTTGGTATGGTACTCATTTGAGCTTTTTAAATTGTTGTATTATTTCCCTCCCTCGACTGACATTTAAGGATCGTGTTTTGTTTTTTTTTGTTATTTTTGGTGTTTTTTTTTGTGTTTTTTTATTTTATTACTAACTTTATTTGGTTTATTTTCTTGCAAATATTTTTGTTTCATATTGTATATACTCATTGGGACTAGTTTTTAAAATTGTTGTTCTTTAAAATTTTAAGCTAGCTGCAATTTTCGTTACAAAAGGAAAATAAGAGTTACTCCCCTTGAACCAGAAAAGCAGCGATAACGGCTAGTATACTATATTAATATATATTTTTAACCTTGCATATTCTAGCAACGCCTAACTTTTCTAGGGCTTTTTGAATGAGCCACGAATCAGTGAAATCGGACCGGTGGGATCGGAGGAGTAGTTTGGACACACACAAACACATATACAGTAATTTATATGTAAGATTAGCAGTAAACGTTTCGTTAATCTGTGTTAGAAATAACTAAAGAAAGATTTTTTGTAATGTGTTGCAAAATGTTGCGTGGCACTGTATCTTTAGCTTCTCTTGACAAGTTTTATTTTCCGGTCGGCAATTTCTTCTTGTTCTCGTTTTTGTTGTTGTTGTTGTTGTTGTTGTTGTTGTTCTTCTTCTTCTTCTTCTTCTTCTTCTTCTTCTTCTTCTTCTTCTTCTTCTATCCCACCATTCTTCCCCCTTCGGTTTATCATCCTCACCTTTTCCTACGTCTGTTTCTTTTATAACGTCTTTAAAAACTCACTAATGTTCGCGTTTCAAATCACGGTATTTTTACTCTCCCCACTTTCAATAGCCACCTTTCCTTACTCTCCTTTCTTGTACCCCTATTCCCCTTCATACACAATTCTCTTTCCTTTGCAACTTCAGGATTTTTGCTCCTCCTCTTCCTATTTTCTTCTTTTCCTCCATTTTCATATTGCCTTCTTTCTATTTTTGTTTCTTCGAATAGTTTCGTTCTTTTTCTATATCATCCTCCATTTTTTTATTTCCCCTGTGATGTCTTCTTCTTCTTCTTCCCATCATCCCACGCACGCGGTCATCACTATATCATCATCCCGAATCGGGATGTTGTATCGTTTATTACTATTTCTATTTGCTGTACTGCTAGTTGTTCCCGCTAGAGCGGCAGAAATGGCGGCTTCTTGTAGGAAGTGGCGGGCCGCAGTGTAGTATAGCGTATGAAGGACATCTTTGACAACTGTAGATCCACGCCAACATGGCCCCGGGGTTGTATTCCGTGTTATAAGTCAATGACCCAAAACCCTCTTTACTTGCTTACTGAGATTTCTCTTTCTTTCTTTTTTTTTACCGATTTTGCTTTACAGTTTCTTCCAATGTAGTTTTCCTTCACGGATTTTTTTGTCAAATTTCATGTTGGGATATTAGAATCGAAATCTCAGAAAGTCTGTTTACAAGGAAACGATGGTCTTGAGAGAAAAACAAAATAAGCTTACGATCTAAAATGAAGACATCTTACAATGTTCGGACATGATTGTGCCGTTCAAATTATAAAGGTACAGACTCTTACTTTAGCTAAAGGAGTTTTTTTTTTAAATCATTCATCTCCAAGCGAGGTGATAAGGCCACTAAGATGCAAGGGGGTCACTGGCAAAACGTTAAGAAAAAATATAAAAGGACAAAATTCTGAAACACAGAAGATGGCGATTGATGTCGCATTTAAACTTTTGATTATCTTAGTTTACGGGAGAGTAAGAAGCCGGAATTTAATTCTACATATGAGAGAAGAAACTATCGGAATAGAACTCACGGTCACATCTAGTTATTTTCACAGTAAAATGACGAAACCCAGTTACCAATATAATATTAGTCTTAAAATCACGACTTTGAGGTACCAAAGAAAATATTTATAGAGAAGACACAGAAAAGTCACGTGATGGCAGTAGGAAAGTGACTTAAGTCGAGATGCCATGTCAAGACTCATAGCATTGCAGCTTCTTTGGATTTTTTCAAGAATCACGATATACAGAACAGGAATATTAGAGTTGATACGGCAAACATTCTATGGACGGACGAAGGGTTACAAATCGTGGATCGAAACTATTCTTTTCTATTATATGCTATGTTCATGGACCTCCACATTTTCCTGCTTTTTAATTCCTCTAAGTAATATTTGTCCCATTATAATCCATTTTCAGCCTAGTTCTTTCACGAATTCACTCAATTTCCTTAAGATGGTGTCTCCCTCTTCTTTTACCTTAAAAAGACTCTTGGTTTGGCTATTATCACAATTACTATGGAGGAGTAGATGCGATAGGCATCAATAAACTATAGAAGAACTCAAAATTGATCGCTGCATTTAAGTATTGAATTAATGTTTAAGCTTACCTTTTAAAAATTCAACGATAATTCTTCTGCTGCCACTTAATTTAAAGACGATTTGATGTACGTAGGTCCTTACTTTCCGCACAAACAATTATTTTTTATTTCATGGCTGACAGAAGAGGGGACAATTTATAAGATAGTTAATTAAGTAATACCTATATTATGGAATCTATACAAATAAATGCGAAATTGGTGCTTAATTCTCCCACGAATTCTGTGATTTAAAAAAAAATCTCTACTTGATAGTTATTTACGCGGTGTTTACTCATTCCCCAACGAGAATGAAATGTGACACAAGCTCTTTTTAAAGTGGGGACCCGAGCGCGTACACCCGGGGGGGGGGGCAAAAATTGCCCCACAGCCTCCGTAACCGTCGGTTGCGCTGGCCTCGGTGCGAACACGATCCCCCTCCACTTGTGCAATGGGAGGGTGCGTCTTCGGGTAGCTGTTCCCCAGGGGTGGGAACCTTTCAGTTTTATTTTCTCAGTTGCCCATCTGCCCGTTGACAGAGAAGACCCTGAGCGCACTGTGTCCAAGGACAGAGACGCAACTGAGAGATGATAAATAATGCGCAAAATTACTGATAGTAATTCACGCGCTCAATATCAATATCTGTATTATGTATTATATACTTCTGAGCTCTATCACTCTTCGGGTTTAACTAATTTGCATATTGATTTTAAAACGTTTATTTCATTGACTGTCTTTCATTACTGTTCTTTTATTCGAGGATTATTATTTTTATATCAAAAATATTTCTGCTTGGAATATCGTCATATAGAGTGCAGAAAAGTGTCTGAAATTTGCATTTTAGTTGGCTTTCAACAAGCTGATATCTGTTTGTAAAATATTGTTAACTATAACATAACAATTTATGAATGAAATGTTCATTTACAATTTTTGTTTGCAAGATAACTTATGTTGCGAAGGGAGCGGGTGAAGCCTACTAGTAATACATATATTTAAGCCTTTAGTCAAATAATCCGATTTAAAAAAAATAATTAATAAAAATATCCCACGAAGAAAAAAAAACAATATTTAATAACGCGAAAGTTTAAAATACGTTTATTAAATCATTTATTAACATTTCGTAGCATAATCGTTATTGCTAATTACAGCATGTAGGCGTTTAGTGCAGTCCCCTACAAATTTCTTGGATGTTTCATGGCTAATATTTTTCCATTCTTCATGACAAAATTCGTTTACTTCATGCAGGTTTTGCGAGTTCCTTCTTTGAATTTTCAGTTTCAGCTCTCTCCATAAATTTTCAATTGGATTGAGATCTGGAGATTGACTTGGCCATTTTAGAATATCTATTCTATTTGAAATTAACCATGATTTTGTAAGCTTTGCAGTATGTCTAGGATTGTTGTCTTGTTGAAAGACCCAACCGGGTTTCAAGCCCAGCGAATGTGTATCTAACGTAAAGTTCTCTCCAAAATAATATGCTTCATTCATCCTCTCTTCTAGTATTTCAATATTGTCTACTCCGTGGGCACTAAAGCTACCAGAGATCATGATTGATCTGCCTCCAAATTTTACTGTTAGTATAGTATTCTTCAGCGAATATTCAGTACCCTTCTTTCTTCAGGCCTTTACCACTGTATTTCTGCCCAAGTGTTCAATTTTCGTTTCGTCTGACCGAATACATTTTTCCCAAATGCTGCAGTTTTACTACTATGCTCGTTTTCAAATTCCAGTCTAGCAAGAACGTGTTTTTGCTTAAGAAGTGTGTTTTTTTTTTTACCTTGGAGTCCTCGAAAAGATGTCATATCGAGGAAGTGAACGACTAAGTGTATCCGTACTCACTTTTACTGCAATTACTTCTAGTCCTCCCTGAAGTTCTTTAAGCGTAACTCGGGGCCCGTTACCAATTTCCCCCGCCAATAATCTTGCATTACGTTCCGTTACCTTTCTAGGACGACCAGAGCTTTTTAGGGGGAAGAATGGAATGATACGTCTTCCAATTACGAACTATTGTACCATCTGAACTCAATGGCACAATTAACTGATTAGATATCTTCATATAACCAAGTCCATTTGTATGAAGGTCGACAATTCCGGTGGTAGTTGGAGCCCTGGGATTGATTGGAAAAGATTCCAACAGACTCATTGAAGCAATTCCTGGTAGCCCATGCCTTAAAGAAATACAAAAGATTGTTCTCACAATTACAGCCCACCCCTTACGAAGGGCTTTATCTATGTGATTTTTTTTTAATTGCTCAGTGGAAAATGTCATGATGCCATTTCTGACATTAAGTCTGTCGTCGGGACCCGGAAAGAAATAAGTAGGCACTAGAAATCAAAGGAAATATAATAATAATAATAATATCAATAATAATAATAATAATAATAATAATAATAATAATAATAATAATAATAATAATAATCTAAATGATCTGGAAACCGAAGCTGTGATCTTTGAAACTGAAGGAAGGATTTGGAAACTGAATGGATAATTGCAAGAGCAAGTTTTTAAAACAAATACGTCTACGGAGGTCTTGATCAATTATTTTGCTTTTCGCCATTTTGTCAATGTTTAAAGGACGATTTGCAGAAAAAGAATAAGGAATGATTAAAAGTATTGCGTCAAAGTAATCATAAAATTAATCTTAATTAAAGACAACCCCATTCTAATTTTGAAAATTCTAGTAAATTCTACTTCAGAAAAAAAAAGAATTGTAGATAAAAAAAAATGTTTTAACAGCTATAGATTTTTGGAAAAAACTATCACCAGCAATAAAAATCTTGTCGGCATTAAAAAAACCATTGAGGTTAATATGCCGTAAACCAAACCAAACCAATATATACTGAGATAGATAGATAGATAGATAGATAGATAGATAGATAGATAGATAGATAGATAGATAGATAGATAGATAAAAAATATTACCAGCAATAAATATCTTGTTGGCATTGAATAACCCATTGAGGTTGATATGCCGTAAAACAAAACAAACCAAACTTAAGCTATTAGTTTATCTCATCTATTATCCATAATAATATCTACCATAACATTATTATTATTAGTAGTAGTAGTAGTCGTACAACTACTACTAGTAGTAATAGTAATATTAGTAGTATACCAGGCACAGACATCAAAACAATTAAACTCACCCCAGACCTCATCCTCGTTTTGTTATTAGAAAAACTGCGTTTCAGCCATTGAAGCCTCCCGCCTTAAGAGTTTTTTTTTCTAACTGCATCCACCTGTAAAAAAACGATTAAAAATAATGGAAGCTTTAATAATAAAAAAGAAAAAAACAACTCTTAACAACATTAACTACGAACAAGGCCACAATGTGCTAACCGTATTCGGAAATTAAAAACATCCCTACTACACACTGAGACATATACATAATGCACACACTCAATTAAGCTGAAAAATCGAATCATCCTTGATAATGGCTAAAGGTATAGCCGAAAGCGCTCGGAAATATAAAATATTTGAACAGTTCTTACACACCCTTTGTCCAGAAAAGAAAGCTCTTGTTCGAACACAAGAAAAATTAAATCAAATGCTTAACCGTAGTACCTTGTTTGTTGTCTTTAATGAAACATGCATATATATATATATATATATATATATATATATATATATATATAACCCCTTGCTTCTCAACGGCCCTATCGCCTTGCTTCGGGTGAAATGATAAAAATACATACGCAATAAGAACTTGAGATTAAGGTGCATTCACTTGAACCTCATTATGTATTTGTCTGGGAAGAAGAAAAAGATTTTCATTGAATCGATGCTGTCTGATAATTCGCTGATCGGTGGGAAACTCGACGGTCAACCATACATCGCTCAAGCAAAATATAGACGTGTAATTTCGGAAACCGATCTCTAAGGTCATAGCTGGACGTATTCAAGTCAAGTTTCCAGATCAATCCTATTGATTATCGATACCTTATTTTGCCAATTTGCGAAAACAGCATTTCATATCGATCTTACATCCATTTGTGTTCTTTTTATCCGGCCCAGAATCAGACGAATATGAAGATCGTAGTTCCGTGATACAACGAGACTTGTGTCGATTATTTAGGACACCCACCTAGTCAAGTAGACTGTCAATGATTTTATTTTATCTAGCGCCGCCAGAAAGTTTAAGATGTGAGTGTTTAAAAGCAACCACCCGTTATCCTCGAATACAGAAATTTAAATAAAATAAGAAAATAAATAAAATATTTCGAGGTCAAGTGACACTCGGTCGGAAGATAGGGAATTCCAGTCATGTGCTTATATAACCTTGTCGATTGATAGACAGGATAGAGTCATAGTTAAAATGTGAAGAGGAAGGATCTAGTCGCCTAGGGATGGGGAGTCAAGTTTAGAGTCGTACATTCATAGGGAAAATTTGGTACGTTTGTTTAGCCTTGTGAGAAGTGGGAAGTACCAGGGAAATGTCACTTACCTTCTCCCTAGGAATGCTTAGTGAACTGATCTATATAAATAGCCATAATTGTGCCGCCAATTTCAGTATGGACACATTTACCATTCTTATTAAGTCCCTCATGAATTACAAGTTAAAAGAGGCCATAAATATTTTTATCCTTGAGACCTTCATTGTGAAAACAAAAGGATTGCGTACTGAGCCTCCAACTACTTTCCAATTAAGTATTCTTCCGATGCATATTGTCCGTCGTTTATTGATAATTCTGTATTTATTAACCTCGATTTAGCTCTGTTGAGCGGGGTTCGAAACCTGTTAGCTAGCTCGTTTTCCAGTTTTACCTTTTACTTATCATCATCATGGTAGGTAAATAACTATAAATTATGTCTTTTCATAGCGGCCATACAATTTCGTACCACCAAGCAAATCTTTAAATAAAGAACACTGTCTATCGGACCAAACTGACTTGTGTTTCTCTCGCAGGTAACATCTCTTAACGGCCGACATCTCGGACCTTTACACAAATTCGTTCACATTGACGCAAAATGGAAGTGAGCCGTGGCGTGGGTACTGAAGGAGACATATTTATCCCCAGGCCGGGCTAAAAAAAAAGGGTGTTCGGTTTGACTCCTGGTAGGTGAATAACTGACCACTTTCATTACACTCTGAAGTGGAGTCACTAAGAGGACGTCACGTGATCTATGTGACTTCATCTCGACCAAAGGAAGGTAGTCGCCTTTTGTATCCCTACACCGTCCTACGCAAAGATGGGTGTGGATGTATTCGCAACTTCTTCTACATCGTTTTAGCTATAATTTTTAGATTAGTTGTATTTTTAAGAATCTAAGCTCACATATTTGAATTCTTCAGTATGCTGTTTCCTTTGAGGACCTTGACGATCACGGCTCTCCTTAATTTTCTGTCTTTTATAGCAGTTAATAAATGTATTTTTTTATTTCTCTCAAACTCTGTTCTTCCATCGATTTATTCAAGCTCTCCACAACTTCCTTCCTTTCGAGCGTTAAGGAATATTTGTCACTTTACTATCCTTCCCAGTCTCTGTTCTGTCATCCATTTATACAAGTTCCTTAGGTTGGTGATAATGGCGCTCCATAACTTCCTATCCTTTGTAGCTCTAAGAATTGTTTGTCCTCTAATTATACATCACAAACCTGTTCTGCTATCCATTTACAAAAGCTCGTTAGATAGCTGATAATGGCTCTTCACAACTTCCTATCGTTTGTTATCTCTCCTAAACCGTCCATTTACAAAAGCTGGTGAGTTAAGTTATCCGTTGTTTCTTCTGACCCCCTAAGCTTCATAATATCTTGTGAGTATCAAATTTTCCAAACCCTCTTTCCTCATTAGGTGGAGTGGTAATTTCCACTGTCACTCTCTACTGTTAAGTATAAATTTCCTTTGTGTATCAATTTTCTCTAAAACTTTGTCGTTGCTCATTCGTTTAGTGTATGACATTCTCAGTATCCTTCTGTAGATGCACACTTCTGTTGCTTCAAGTCTCTTTATTTGCGAGTAGATTGTTCTGCATTCAGTGCCACAGAGGAGGACTCTTGAAATTGTGTATTATTTACTAAACCCTCTAACGACGTATTTTGCATAAACCGACAGATTTTCCGCTCGATCTGCTGTTAACGGATTGGAAAGGCGTACCACGCGTGAAATTACGAGTGTTTTTGCATTGAAAGTTCATCAAGTTATCTCGAAACTAATATGCCAGGAATATCCCCAAGACGTTATTTTCTGGATGATTTCTCGTCATTAATTCATTAATTTCTCGAAAAGAAAAACATACAAACACAAAAGCATATATATATATATATATATATATATATATATATATATATATATATATATATATATATATATATATATATATATATATATATATATATATGAGATAACGATATAATTTTTATATATCAAGAACAATATTGGGGAAAAATGTATGTATAAGTGGAAAATGTTTTCGCGTGACGCATTTCGTCCTTTAGGACTTCATCGGACTAAATTTGTTATGTGGGTGCGTCTACGCCTGCGCACGAATGAGGGATGCTGGGAAAATTTAAATTCACTATATTTTTTTATATATATACAGGGACGCCCAAAAGTCGCTTTAATAGTTTCCAATAATGATAACAACGAATAGGTATTTAGCGTGTTTAAAAACATATAATGAAACATTTACATTTGGATAAAAATGGGTTGTATATTTGGAGGGCCCAAAAAATAAAACCTTTATAGCAATCTAGTAATGATAATGGTAATATTATAGCCTTTTCCCTAAAATATTTGGCGTACATTAACCAAGTAGACTACTTCTTTCAGTTGAAATTTATAAATCTTTTCGCAAAACCTTTTAAATGGAAATCTGTCTTTCAAGCTGAATGTCAAGTATCTTGATTATGTCATAAATTTCTCTCCGAATTACATGAACTATCCATTTTAGTTGTTGATAACCCAATAGTGATATGGAATATATATATATATATATATATATATATATATATATATATATATATATATATATATATATATATATATATACATATTAAACATTTTATGGGATGGACAAGTAAATTGCAACACGATTTGAACAATTTTGCTGTTAAACCCAGTATATATAATATTTATATATATATAATATATATAATATTTATCAAATTATTGCGTACTTCAGGAGTTGAGTTTTATCCCTTATCCCCTGTTTAGGACTGGGTTTCTGCTACAACTCTATACTTCTAACGTTCTTGCCTGGACCTGGAATATTTTCAATATTTATTTTAATTTTTTTCCGTCACCAACAGGACTAGATATATTAGCCTATCGTCCGTTTCATACTCCTACCCCCGGTCCTCTGAACAAGAGTAGAGATTTATCTCTTGTTTCCTATTTAGGACTGGTTCTCCGCTTCCATCTAAAGATTACTTCAATTCTTTATTTCTAACGTCTCTCCCGTAACACTGAAATTACGTTCCCTAATTAAATCTTGACCTCTTCAAGTCTAGAGTTAGCCGTTATCTTTCCTGAAAAGCCCCAAGAACTTTACTTCTTGCCCTTTATTACGCTAATACAACTTCAAACAGTAACTTTCTACCTTGAGTGGTTCTCGAGCCTTATATTGGGTAAACATTAGTAAAAAATAAGTAAAAACATTGAAATTAAATAATAGGTAAATTTCAAAATAATTTTTGAAAAAATAAACTTTATGTGCTTATTTATACTATTCTAATTCAGATTTTATTTATACTATTCTAATTCAGATTTGCTTATTTATACTAATCTAATTTGCTTATTTATAATAATCTAATTCGCTTATTTATACTAATTCTAATTCAGATTTGCTTATTTATACTAATCTAATTTGCCTATTTATAATAATCTAATTTGCTTATTTATACTAATTCTAATTCAGATTTGCTAATTTATACTAATCTAATTTGCTTATTTATACTAATCTTATTTGCTTATTTATACTAATTCTAATTATAATTTCAGATTTGCTTATTTATACTAATCTAATTTGCTTATTTATACCAATCTAATTTGCTTATTTATACTAATCTAATTTGCTTATTTATACTAATTCTAATTCTAATTTAGATTTGCTTATTTATACTATTCTAATTCAGATTTTATCTTTGTTGTTGTTTTCACAATGTTTCGGACCTTGTGTCCTGTGGCCTTCATCAGGTGTATATCGATCTGAGTAACCTACAGGAAATTCTGAACAGAACCCTTTATTTAATCTACACGAGTGGACTGTTCTCGTTCGAATGCCCATGTCTAGGTATATCTCATCTAGTTCTTATTTTTAGTACTGCTAAGTAATTGCTCGTTGGTTTTCACTAATTTCAAGTACACACTGCTTTGTCCAGGAATTGAACTGAACCCTTTATTCAATCTGGTCTCCTTCCACTGTCCATATCTAGGGCCATCTCGTCTAGTTCTTATTTTTAGTACTGCTCAGTTATTGCTCGTTCTATTTGTACTCATTCCAAGTACAAAATGCCCTGTCCAGGGATTGAACTGAACCCTTTACTTAACGGGTGTGGGTGGTCTGTTCTCGTTCCGCTGCCCATGTTTAGGTATATCTCATCCAGTTCTTATTTTCATTTCTGGTAAGTTATTGCTCTTTCGTTTTCACTAATTTCAAGTACACACTGCCTTGTCCAGGAGTTGAACTGAACCCTTTATTTAATCTACGTTGGTAGACTGTTCTCATTCCACTGCACATCTCTAAGAATATCTCGTCTAGTCCTTATTTTTCGTATTGCTCAGATATTGCTCGTTTTTTGTTTTTTTACTGATTCCAAGTACACACTGCCCTCTCCAGGGATTGAACTTAACCCTTTATTTAATTTACAGGGGTGGGTGGACTGATCTCGTTCCATTGCCCATGACTAGGAATATCTCGTCTCGTTCTTATTTTTAATACTGCTCAGTCATTTGTCGTTCATTTTCACTGTGTCCAAGTACACACTGCCCTCTCCAGGGATTGAACTTAACCCTTTATTTAATTTACAGGGGTGGGTGGACTGATCTCGTTCCATTGCCCATGTCTAGGAATATCTCGTCTCGTTCTTATTTTTAATACTGCTCAGTCATTTGTCGTTCATTTTCACTGTGTCCAAGTACACACTACCCTCTCCAGGGATTGAACTTAACCCTTTATTTAATTTACAGGGGTGGGTGGACTGATCTCGTTCCATTGCCCATGTCTAGGAATATCTCGTCTCGTTCTTATTTTTAATACTGCTCAGTCATTTGTCGTTCATTTTCACTGTGTCCAAGTACACACTGCCCTCTCCAGGGATTGAACTGAAGCCTTTATTTAATTTACAGGGGTGGGTGGACTGATCTCGTTCCATTGCCCATGTCTAGGAATATCTCGTCTCGTTCTTATTTTTAATACTGCTCAGTCATTTGTCGTTCATTTTCACTGTGTCCAAGTACACACTGCCCTCTCCAGGGATTGAACTGAAGCCTTTATTTAATTTACAGGGGTGGGTGGACTGATCTCGTTCCATTGCCCATGTCTAGGGATATCTCGTCTCGTTCTTATTTTTACTACTTCTCTGTTATTGCTCTTCCCTTTTCCCACTGAGTCCAAGTACACACGAAGAGCTTAATAAGAAAGAAAAATAATCCTGAAACCAGAGTCTATTATGTCTTATTGAGCGTGATTCTCGTTGGTTGACCCATTGCATTAGCCTTGTGCCAAACTACACCAAGCTTCGCAAATGGCAAGCCACAAATATTTTGGGCGCACTCGCTGACATTTAACACGCGGCTTTACACCCCTTCGACAATCGACAAGAATATATATTTACTGATTTCATATAAGAGTGAGCCCGGGGCACTAAATGAAGCAGATGCGTTTTTCGCACAGCTCTTCCAAGAAAATAACGCCTCAGCTCGGCACAGATAACGTTTCGAAGTGTAATTAGAGCAGTAAGATATAGTATGTCCACTCGGACTGCTCGCAAATTCATTCGGTTCGCCCACATGGCGGATATTGTCAACAAAGAAAAATATGTAATTACAGATACATACATACATATATATATATATATATATATATATATATATATATATATATATATATATATATATATATATATATATATATGTATGTATATTGACATGTGTGTGTTTACGTGCGTTTATATGAGCAGAGCTTTCTTTATTAGTCCCAATATATACATATATGTATGTGTGTGTGTGAGTGTGTCTGTCGAAATGTGTAGGAGCATGAGCTGAAAATGCTTCAGTCCGACCAAGTATGGGTTAAAAATGTTATAAAATTTTCTAATCTGGACATATTTTTGAAAATGGTTGGGGTCAACTACTTTTCAGCATTCACTCATAAAATGATAGATAAATACATGCATCCATTTAAGAGCATGTATATATATATATATATATATATATATATATATATATATATATATATATATATATATATATATATATATATATATATATACACGCTTCTATATACATTTTTCACCCATGTCTTGAGATCTAATCAAGGTAAAGCTTTATGATGAATGAAGTGTATACAAAGACGCACAAGTGTATATATATATATATATATATATATATATATATATATATATATATATATATATATATATATATATATATATATGAAACAGTGTTGGGTACTTTAATTCAATTTAATTTCTATAATTAATTTGAAGGTTTTAGCTTCTGATTTTGAAACATGAGAACTCTTATGTAGCGATGGAATCATATATTTAAAAATAATTATAATTTAGGCTCTAATTATGTATTGATCACTGTTTTTTTTAAAATAAAAACAAAAATACTAAAGAACTTCGGATTATTAACCTAACGGTTCTTTCCTATTTTTCTATATATTTTCACAAACACACACACACAATTATATATATATATATATATATATATATATATATATATATATATATATATATATATATATATATTCATTTTTCTTTTCACCTTTTGGAAGTGTAGTCTGATGATCCAGTATCCTTTAAAAGGGCTATGGTGAAATAAATTATTACATGGAGCCTTCAAGTGGCCTGTTTTTCTTTAAATTATTAGCTCTGACTTTACAACTTAAATATATATATATATATATATATATATATATATATATATATATATATATATATATATATATATATATATAACTTTCACCTAATATAAAGTTCGATATCTACTCAGAGTAAGCGCTATGCTGAATTAGGTGTGATATGAGTGAAATTAGATGTAATAACAGTATAAACATTATGAGAAAATGGACGATTTAACTTTTATGGATGTAACGTTGCGGTAGTCTGATATAAATGTTAGTTTTTTTCTGGAAAAATCAGTCTTCTGATTCAGAATGCCTACTTACATTATAATTACATTATAATTTCAACTCCGTGGAGGTGTCATAGGGCATTAAATTCAACTGATATATTTTTCATTTTCTTTAAAGAATCTATGACATAGCTCTGCCTTGTGAATAATGAATTGTTTTCTACATAACGACACATTTTACAAAGACGAAAATTTGCAAGCCTCTCGCTACTCTATCGCTATTTCTATGGAATATGTTTAGGCAGGCTACATTCCTTATTTCCCCCAACTCTAACCCAACTCTAACCCTCCACGACACATACGTTGAGGCGAACCACCCTTATTTTCTTCGTAATCCATTAGCAAAGAAGACGCTTCACACGGATAGCTTCTTCTAACGACCAGAACCTCAGGAGGAAGTGCTTTCTCGACCACTTGAATCTTAACCTCTTTAAGTCTATGGTTAACCGTGTTCTTTCAAACATATCCTCATAAATTGAGTCTTTTACTCTTCCTGCTCACACAACAATCGCCTTCATTATCCCTCTACCTTCAGGGAATCTTGTGCCTTGTATAGGTTAAGCATTAATAATAATAAACTTCTGCTAATTAAACTCTTATACTTTCCAAAGAATGAAACCCTCATAAAAGTTATTTTATCATCTAAGAGCTTCTTTGCATTCTTCTACCTTCATCTGAACAGGGCGTACCACACGGGAGCGAGTCCAGACACAATCACGTCTGCAAGAAATCTAAGTTCGACGTTTGTAGATGTCACAATATATCGATAAATCTTCATCTGGTGTAGTATATCTCATAGAAAGAGAGACATGTTTTCATATGAGTGCGGACGTGCCCTGGGAACCAAGGGGGCGGCAACTAGAAAAGGTTTTGGGGGGGGGGTACTGTGCTAGTCCAGGTTTCATAGTTGTACTAATTAAACATGTCAGGTGTTGCTCCATCGTGTTCTAGGTTTATTTAATCGTGGACAAAGTCGACCATCAGTGTAATTTGTTATAAATCTTGCAGGGTAAAGTGAGCTATATGTTTTTAGCTACCCTTGATTACAGCAATTTTGACTTGTTTAATAACCTCTCTTCTTTTTCTCAGACAATACCGTGTTAGTATCAAGCTACTCTTATCTATGAACAATAGTTGACTTATGTTTTGCAATGAAAGTTCGCGGAAGTAAGGAAATTGGTGAATTTCAACGAGAGCAAATAATAGGATGGCATCAGTGTGGCAATTCAAATAGAGAAATTGCTAGGTTTTTTAAGGTTAATCATCAAATGGTTAATAATATCATCAAGATATTTAATGAAGAAGGCTATTGTTGTGTGAAACAACGTTCTGGAAGACCAATCGAACGAAAAAGGCACTGAATAGGGAAGTCACCAGAAACAGTCATCAGAGCGTCAAAGATGTTGCCAGCTGCATGGAAATGTCGCCATATGTGTGAAAGACTCTGAAAGAGCTAGGCTATCATAGAAAAGTGGCAAGAAAGAAGCCCTTGATTTCAGAGGTTAACATGAACCTTCGTATTGACTGGGCGAGAGAATTCGAGAGCAAAGCTTATGAATTTTGGCAGTCTGTAATTTGGTCAGATGAAAGTAAATTCTACCAATATTCTAATTCGAGATTGGTTTATGTTTGGAGAAATCAGAATGAGACTTGCCACACTGAATGTCTGCAGGCGGCCGTGAAACATGGAGGGATTGGAGTAATGGTGTGGGGCGGTGTCTGGTTTAGAGGGAAATCTGAGCTGATTCTTGCTGACGAGCTGTTGAATGGTCCAAAATACTGTCAAATATTAGAGGAAGGACTACTCCCAGTATTTGAAACCAATCAGATTGAACAGAATGTCTACCTTTTTCAAGAAGATGCAGCGCAATATAATGCAAGTAAAGTAGCAAAAGACATGGAAGGAATCGCAAAGAATCAAGTCACTGCCATGTGTAGCCCAAAGTGCTGACATGACTCCAACAGGGCACGTTTGGGAGCACCTAGAACTGAAGACTTCGAGAGCGTGCAGCTAAAATTACGTCAGTGGCAACCCTTAAAGAAACATTGCTAAAGTAGAGGCAAAATATGGCTCAGACGATTATTGATAACTTGATCAAATCCATGAAAAATCGAATACAAGCACTGAAACTAGCAAATGGAGGACGTACTCTATACTAGTTCCAAATATTGTTTGTTTATGTTGAGTTGGGATTATGTAATTAAATTTTGAAATTGGATGTAGTTTAGGTCTCCTGGCTAAAGACTTTTCTTAGGCCACCGTATAGGGACTAACAAAGGCGTTATATGAGGGGACTTATCACAATGCCAACATTTAAATTACTATGTTGTGATTGACTACGGTCGGAATAGAATTTTCCGCTGACATGAAGAGGAAAGAGAATATTAAATCCACTGCGAAGTCTGCTGTTAAGAAAGTTCCTTCACTATGTCGTTCTAGACAATTTTTCTTGTCTCTATCTTATGTATTCATAAGTCTGCCATTCATCGTTGCTTTTAATACTGCCGCTACATCTGGTTTGGTGCTCCTTTTATATATTTAGACATTCTTGAAAAACTCCAAGGAAGAATCTTCAATATTATTGATCCTGACCTGGCATCTCGGCTTCAGTCACTTTCGCACCGCCGTAGCGTATCTTCCCTGTGCCTTTTCTATAAATACCGTCATGGTAATTGTTCTGATAAACTTTCATCTATGATACCTAGAATTTAATAATTTAAGCACAACAGTACTAGATTGGGAGAAAGGTCACGTCATTTTAAAGTTGAAATGGCTAGATGCAGCCGTAAGTTCTATGCTGAATGTTTCTTCCATCGCGCTTCCAGCTTGTGGGACACGTTTCCGGCTCCTTGCTTCCCAGTCAACTTTGATTTTGATAAATTCGTATGCAACTTCATTCGTTATCTTCCGTCTTCTTCATTCTTGTTCTTTTATTATCCTCTCTCTCCTTAATGATAGTTTTTTTTTTTTCTCATATTCTTTTACAGTCAGTAACTCCTTGCATCTTACTCGCTTTATTGCTTTGCTTGCAGTGAAATTATTTTTAAAAACCTGCAAAGCGCCATCCGCTCTCCCAGAAGTCACTTCAACGACAACAGGGAAGACGCGCAAGAGATGGAAGGCAAATTTGTCTAGAGCTACGTCTGACTGTAATCTTGATTTAATTAAACGTTTCCGTACGGTCAGAGTTATCATCCCTGAAGCCACATTTGCTCTGATCTACGCTATAGATGCCGTTTGTAAGTAGAGCATATTATAATGATAATTGTAATATTATATAAAGAAACATTCCCCCATTCATTAATCGAGCAGCCAGTACTACCTTCGGCTGATATTTATAAAATCTTTCTATTAAAACAAATTTTCAGAAAAATAGGTTTCTCAAGTCCAGTAGCTGTTATCACTCTTTCCAGTACTGATTGGAGTTTCCCTCCTATCCTTTTGTTCGAAGTAGTGTGGTAAGGCAACATTTTGATTATTTCATTATTATTTCTTCGAGTTATGTGTGCCGTTCATTTTAGATGCTGCTGATGTTGAAAGTTCTCAAGTGATACATTTTATGCTATGTGGTATAGTTTTTTGTTTTTTCTTTAATTTCGGGATTCTCTTTGGCCAGTCCACGAGGTTCGAAAAGGGAGAGCCCTTGCTAAGGGCGTTCTTCAAACAGACAATGTTTTTATTAAAATCTTCTTAAAGACAGACACAAAGAGATCCCGCTTTGCTGTTGTTTGTCGAGTAATTATTTATATTTCAGCTTTTTTTAAACAAATAATAATTTAAACATTTAAAAAAAAATATTTTTTGGTATATTTAAAAGATATTTTCAAGTGAATATGGTTTTTATGATTTTTTGGCATATTAAAAACTATTTTTAAGTTAATCTGATTTAAAGTTCAAATTTCTCCCGGAAGTTATATTCCTATTAAAAAAAAATCAGTAAAACGTTAACGAATTGAAATAGTTAACCGAGTCATAATAAAATTAACTTTTATTTCAATGGAATGTTGAAATCAACTTCAATGTTTTACAACCTGAGCCATCAGTGACGGAAAGGGTCACGGGTAATCTAGTCAAGAATAAACCACGCGTTGAGCTACCGGCGAGGGACAAAATGCATGTTTAGTAATAGTAACAGATTTTAGCTCTGTTATTATTACATCGAACACACATTTATTACCGACAGCACACACTGTTGAAAATACATTTGCACACGCACACACACACACACACACACACACACACACACACACACACACACACACACACACACACACAAATACACACACATATATATATATATTTATTTACATATATATATCACTATGAACCTAAAGAGCCAGGCAAACTTACCTAGGTTTCACCTACGCGGATCGTCAGGGTACGCTGGCCAGGTATGTTTGCCTGTCTCTTTAGGTTCATAGTTAGATTTGCTCTACTTTGTGTATTGAGCACTTTGTTTAGTTACTTTTGCTTTACTCGTGTTGGAGGTTTTTTTTCTTTGGACTCTGAGCTTGGATTCTGAACGATTGTTTTCACCTCAATTACATGTTCTCGGTTCTTTCTTTTTTATCCCTTATTTTTCCTTGGGTATTGGTTTATTCATTTACAAGCCAAAACACCTAAGGTTTTACCAGACGAGTATAATTACTTATATTTATAATATTATATATATATATATATATATATATATATATATATATATATATATATATATATATATATATATTTCTTTTCCGGACGTAAATTATGCCCAGACTGGTGCAAATATTCTGCATCTCCTAGCGCTTTCGGCTGTGCTTTTCACCATTATCAAGGATGATTTTATTTTTTTACTTTTAACTGAATGTATGGAGTGTTTTATGCATGTATCTAGAGTTATAGGAATGTTTAATTTTCCAAACACGGTCAGCACATTCTGGCCGTGTTCATCGTTGATATTATTGAGTGTTGCCTTTTTCTTTTTATTAATAAAGCTTCCATTTATTGTTAGCTATTTTTACATATGAATGATGCTATTATATTTGTATTATCAACAAGTATGTTGCGGATAGAGTTTGTTAGGTCTCCATGTGTATTTAAAAGAAATCTAACTGGGTAGCAGTTTCTTCTACAGGCTTCTTGATTTTTCTTATTGGCGGAATATAGCGGCCAATCTTATTTTTCTGTCGGGTGTACGGATCTTACTTAACACAGTTTTGTTTTTTGTTTGAATGTTTTGGTTTAATTTTAGTTTCGTTATTAGGTTAATCCCCTCCCGCATCATTTCATATGTTAATGTTTATTTTTGTGAGAAAATTGAAAAAGAAAAAGAGAACTTTTGTACATATTTTGCAATTTTTATGTCATGAGCGTTTTAATAGAATCTCTATAAGTCAGTGGTATTCTGGTATATGTTGGATTGAGTGCCGAATGATGGTTTCTCGTTGTGATTGGGTCAAATGTTAGCGTGGTTCAGTATTCAGTCATATTTCAGTTGAGACAAACACATTGGTTGTTACATGAGGAGCTTTCAGGATAAAGTATCATTACAAAAATATTGTTACCCCCATTGTTGTTCTATCTTATCTTAGCATTCAAGGCGTAACGTGTATGTGGTGTTAATGAATCAATGTTTGAAGTGGTCTGGACTTTGATTATGTAAAAGGATTGCAACGCCTCAGTTTCATTAGATTCAAATATTTGTTTTTAGCTGTGTAAGCGTTCTGGGATTGTAAAGGAAATATTTGTCGCAGATTACTTCCACAACGCAGAGAACAAATCACTGTAAATTCAGACTCAAATATCGGCGCAGAAACAAATGCCGAAATCTCAATTTGCCGGTACAAATGACAACGCATATAACCAGTCAGAAAAATAACTCACTCTCCGACGAACGCAGTAGGCAAAATACACAAATTTTTCTTCCTCCCTCTCGATTCGAGAAAACCAACTGTTTTTATCGGCCAAGCATTTTTTCCATTCGTTGACAACTGGGAGAGGACGCCCAATTTTAGCATATCA
>OZ038499.1:26238987-26243987 GCA_964036315.1 Acanthosepion esculentum
CTTACATTTGGATACGCATCAAGCAGATATGAATGTACGTGAGAGAATTATAGAAGATTGTAGTTTAAAAACAGTAGAATCGACCTTGCTAACCGAACGCTCCTCTGCGGCGAAATCGGTAAAAGCACGTCAGGCTATATGACGGTTCCGTATAGGATACAGGTTCGATTCCTGTCGGAGGATGCATATTTTCTATGACAATTTCTCGGACATCCAGGCTGGTAAATGTTGTTTAATGCTGTTTATTATAAACAGAGCATTTACTTAGATATTTGTATCTATAAAAAAAGAACGTATAAACATAAAAATGTCTTAAAATAATTGTCGGTCTTTGTCCATTTCATAAAATTCATACGTACAGTTAAAATTAAACTGTAATTGTAATATACTTAAAAGAATATAGTAACAATGTACTCAATTAATATTAAACTTATATAACTGTTTCTCCTTATTAATGTTTCTCATCTATTTCCTTCATTTAGTCGATGCTCTTGGCTGCCTAATAACATGAGCATGAATGATATAAGTGCACTTCTATGTTAATTGAGATATTTGTGTATTTCCCTTTGCGGAAAGTAATCTTTGGCCAAGCTGCTGTGAAATAGAATACGGATTTTCAAGTATCGCCGTCTATATTTCATTTTCGCCGCTTATTAATATATACTTAATCAGTATTGATATATACTCATCACTGATCCGTTGGAAAGCCTGACAGCAAAGCTTCCCATGAAATTCATTTTTATTTAAATGCGGAGTTTCGGTAACCGAAATCGTTTCACTTATATTAAACCTTATTTAAACAAATTGCTAAATAATTTTCTCAGGCAAATATATATATATATATATATATATATATATATATATATATATATATATATATATATATATATATATATACATATATATATATATATGTATGTGTATATATATATATATATATATATATATATATATATATATATATATATATATGATAAAACGGAATGTGATATGCTGGATAATATAATGAATTTTGGAAAAAGAATCCTCAAATTGGTAATATTATATACATGTATATATACACAAACACACACACACACACACATGTATATATATATATATAGTGCTTTCTGCATTCTGTTGAATATTATTTAAGACTCGAAAAATGACTATATATATATATATATATATACATACATATACCTATATATATATATATATATATATATATATATATATAAATATATATATATGGTAATTAATCGAGCTTTCTGCATTCTGTTGTATATTATTCAAGGCTGGATTAATTACGATATATGAATATATATATATATATATATATATATATATATATATATATATATATATGCTATATATATATATATATATATATATATATATATATATATATATATATATATATACACTTATTTATATATATATATATATATATATATATATATATATATATATAGTAATTAATCGAGCCTTGAATAATATTCAACAGAATGCACTGGACGGCCGTTTCGTCCTATTTGGGACTCATCAGCAGTGCGCATCCACTACCGAGAATCGAACCCGGGCCGTCAAGTGCTTTCAACATTCTGTTGAAGATTCTGAATTACTATATATGATTACTCCAAATCCCCAAAATATCTTTACTTGGATATGCTTGCTTGACCTAGCTAATGCTCGTGAGGAGCGGCTAAGTGTGAAAAGAAAGCGTGGGACTTTGGGCAATGTTCCGTAGCTATTCCCATACTTGGAGGAGTATCACTACGGAATTGACTGATACGCGGCGCTTTATCGAGTCTAATCAGCTTCTTCTTGGTCCCCGTGGCCCGTGGTACAGTTGGTATGACGTTTACGTTTTCCCAAGACGAGACACTACCCTACATAGCCTCATCTGGGGATGCTCTCAGCCCGGGGGCAGAGAGTTTGACCAGCACAGCTGGAGACGAATCTCCAACAGCAGGATATCTTCTAACTGCCCCACGCGGCCAGATGTGACACAAGGCCGAATTTAATGTATCCGAGCCCGTTGACCCCGGGGTCGGGTAGCTGTTACCCTGAGACGAGACTCCGCCCTTCGACGTAGCTGTTACCCTGAGACGAGACTCCGCCCTTCGACATAGCCTCGTCTGGGGATCCTTTCTGCTCAGAGGCAGAGAGTTTGACCAGAATAGCTGGAGACGAATCTCCAATTGCAGACCAACATACAGTATTTACTACTGCATTTTGTGAATGGTGACATACCCATTATCGTCCGTAGGTATGCTACAACAGCTGCCCGATGTAGTTTATTGACCTTCCCAGGACCTTATGTGTGTTAGGTTTAATGTCTTCAGGTCGGAATCAAAGCCAAAACTGTGTGAAAGGAAAAGGGTCTGGGATTTTGGAAGTTTTAAAGGCTAATAAATTAAATTACCTTATCATATCTGATCAGCACAGGCAACAAATCTATTATATGTAATAGATCCGTTTGTGACTACAGGATATGCAATAGCCCCTTCTCCGGGTACCTCGTCCTGTTTTTTCTATTAACTCGTTCACCCCGTTGTGTTACTATTTTTTCACGATGATCGGTGATATTATTTATGATTCTACACATAACTTGCCCCTTCACTACGTTGTCGATCATGGCTCTCCACAACTTCCTTTCCATTGCAGTTATACCAATTTTTACTTTCTTACCACTCCCTGTTCGTTAGGTCTTAACTCGCTGTTTTTCTCTCTCACACTTCAATGTGTCCTGTGAGTGTCAATTTCTCCAAGCGTTCTGTCCTCATTTCAAATCTGAAACGTCTTTTTTCTTATTCTAGGTATATTTATCCTTTTTGTTTCCAATTTTCTTAAAACTTCGTCGTTCCTCACATGCTCCCTCCATAAGTCTCAGCATCCTTCTGTAAACCGTCATTTCTTTTGCTTCAAGTCTTTTATTCATCTGTGATTAAATCGTCTAGCGTTCTCTGCTGGGAAGGAGGTCTGATATTACATAGCTGTTCAGTACTCTGTTTCTAACGACATTTACCTGATTCTTATTACTGTGCTTAGGTTTTGTAAGGCATATTTAGCTCTTTGAATGCGACATTGGGTTTTTTGTGCTATATTTTCCGTTATCTGTTAGAACAATTTTCAGATAGTTAACTTTTTGTATTTTTTTGATTTTGATATCACCAGTAATCTTGACGTTGGATTGCTACACTTGCTTACCATCATATACAGGGTATGATGGGTAAATTGTCGCCATTTTATTTTTTTTAATTTGACGCATGCGCATTGTTTGTTTTTGTCGTCTGCACAGTTTGTGTATTTCATGTTTTCGAGATAACAGAGGGAAATAAATAAGGAAGACCAACTAGTAGGTAAGTAATGAAACAGAAGTTTTACTACACGACGGTATGCTTAACAATTGAAGTAATGCTCACATTATACTCACTTATACGCAAATACCCTTGAGAAAGATGAGTCCACCTCTTCTCCCCGTCAGTTATATTTAGATTTTGGTATTAAATTAACACATAGAGGTTGATATGCTGCTAAATAAAAACAATAAACCTAAACTTAGCATGGCTGACATACCCTATTTCCGGTTTTGTTGTCACTCGATCTCTAAAAATTCTTAATCTACTCTTGTACGTCTCATTCCGCTTCACTCAAAATGAATGTTGCTTAAGACGGCCGAACTTCAATCAGCTGGTCAATTAAAAAGAAACACTTGAGGTCGGGATAAAACAACCTTTTCCCTCTTTACTTGGGTGTCTTTAATATCACGTAATCAACAAACTTGAAGTGGGAAGGGTAATATTTACATTTTTTCTCTCGATTTGTATGGTCATGAGCCTGAAACCATTTAATCCTGCAAATTCAAAATAATATGCTCCCTGATTTTTCGAGGGAATCGGTTTCTACGAAAATTACTTGTGAGAAATTTTTCTGGAAACAGCAATGAAAGCCGTTTAATAAGCCAGCTAACCTTGACCGTTGGTCATCATGAATGAATATTTCCGTGGAGATTAGCGGATGTCATCAATTGACGATTTAAACATTTTCCAATTATCAGATAATTGGCACGTTAAACGGCGCGATAATGTGATGTTTGTGATAGCAATCTTTATGTTGTTTGGATTGTTGTTTTTCGGGAGGCCTTCTCCAAGTAGTATTTAACCACCCCCCACAAGGGTTACATGTGGCACAAGTCCGGGTTTAATGTGGGATTCCGAGCCCGTAGGTTCGGCCAAAAATATTCCCTATTGGAACCCGTAAAAACGGGTTCAGGGACAGTCTACCTCCCCGACCGAGACTCTGCCCTTCGGCTGAGCCTCGTCCGAGTTCCTCTCTCCCGAGGCCTTCTCCAAGTGATCAAATCACCATTTATTACAATAAAATTTTTAAAAAAACTCCAATATCATCACCAATGACGAAGAGACTATGTAAAAACTTCAACAAAATAATGTTGGCTATGAATTTACTTGCCCAAATTGAGAATGTTACCCGAATAATAATAATAATAATAATTCAAGCAATTTTTCGAGGGAATCGTTTTCTGCGAAAATTATTTGTGAGAAAATTTTCTGGAAACGGCAATGAAAGCCGTTTTATAAGCCTGCCAACCTTGGCGTAATGCTAACACTACTTAACTCCGCTTAAAACCGCTTATTTACATAAACGGACGATTCCATTCGTTTATGTCCTATATGACAAAATGTATTCTGGAGCCAACCGTCTGTCAGAAAATGAGCACCATGACGTAATTCATCCGACCAGAAATTTGGAAACGGCATGCTGTACTGCTTGGCATTCGCACCTGAATCTCCAATACGAACATTCAGAGGGTTTGGGTGTCAATCTGAGGGCAGTGCAAAAAGTTCGGAAGGAGTTGGATGCGTTTAATGGTGATTACGAAGGTACGGAATCTCGGAAACCACACTCTGATCTTTCTGATAAGAAAAGAAATCGCGAATTTGTTGGTGAGAGCCTCAGACTCAACGCGAAGGTCTACATCAAATACCTTGAGAATG
>OZ038499.1:26248987-26251487 GCA_964036315.1 Acanthosepion esculentum
GACTTTCTAAGCTAGCTTAGATGTGGCACAAGGCCGAAAGTATGTGGCACCCATTGAGGATCAAACTCACTACTTAGTCGTAATTGTTCTAGCGAGATAAGCTTGCTAAATATTAAACCGCCTCGAGGTGCCTTGGTTGCCTGGTATACTATCCTAGTGGATCTGCACTTGACCTCTACTGGGCATTTTTCCTTAATTCTACAATTACAGGAGGTTTTCATGTTAGATTTAGTTTTTTTCCCCATGGAATTTACTTAAAATGTAATTGTTACGGGAATTAATAATTTGGTACATGTTATCAGTGCAGCAGTAGCTAATTGTGACTGGTGTCCTGATGAATATCTTATTTAGAAGGTTTTTTTTTTGTAATTGTAGACAGAAAGCTATGGTCACCAACGTCATGAAGGGACACACCCCATAGAAGAAGGACTAACTGATTGATTTTGATTTTTACTGCTTATCAACACTTTGCAGGTTATTTAAAGCCAGAAAATATTTTTAGGATGGAAGAATTTTTTTCCAGATAATAATGGTTTAATGAGACAAGTATTAATAACTAACCCATAGCTGGTGGAGAAGAGTTGGATTCATACCTTTCCGAGGTGTGATTTGCCCGTGAATATAATAAAGAATCCCAACTGGAATTAGAACTCGGATATCCGATTAACAATTCCGAGCTGTTATTCATTAAACCACTCGCACATCCAACCTTGCAACGGTCGGCAGCCTTTTAACTGTCTGCCAACAATATACGTATATTTACACAAGTCAAGGTCAGTATACCTGTTCTACAATATATTTTATATAGTAATATCGAGTATATATACTTTAGTATATATTAAAATTGAAACAGGTAAATATCTACTTTGCGTTGTACTAGTTATTGGTTCGGACTTCGTGATGTCATTTGCGGCTGTGTATCATTAGGAATTGCTTGGCGTGCCACGTGTGAAACGCGTGCCGTAGATTTGGAATACCAGATACTGTAAACCTTACAGTACCTAGTATTCCCAAGCAGTCACCCATCTAGGTACTGACAAGTCTCAACGTTGTTTAACTTCAGTGATCGTACGGGAACCGTTGTTTCAACCTGATGTTGCCGTAAGCTTATACAAGTAGAATTACATATATCGTACTCATATTAAATAATGCATACATATTTTAATATATTGTCTTCTGTGGTATTCCATCTAATGTGGCTTGTTCGTCCAGTATTATAATAGCTTTTAGAAAATTAACTCTTTCTTTCCAGAGAGTCCTATATAATCCTTTCGTATTATCTACTTGTATATAATTTACATAATAAATGTTAACAAATTTCTAGTTATTCTAACGATTTTTGATATTAGAATGTCGTCCGCTTGTCAAACAATGATACATTCTTTACCTTTTTGATATGACAGTATAGGATGTCTATTATTACTCTTTTCTGACATTCTCTTGAAAGTGACGTGACACAAGTTGTAGTTTCGTAAAACATGCTGAATAAAATAGGGTATTAGAAAAAGAAAGGAAAAATAAAGAAAGTTTTTTATTCTTTACATTTGACGAAGTGTAGTTTTCGTTTGCGGTAATATGTTAATGTTTTCATATACAAATTGAATCTTTTCATATAGAACAAGTTTATTTTCATACACAAAAAATAATTAATGTTTTTCATGCACAAAAGGAACAACCTTTTCATATAAATATATCCTTTTTACTGCTGCTGATGCTGCAGTGAGATAATGTTTTCAAGAAAGTTTTTCAGTGTCCAGTTAAAAAAGCACAATTATAGAAATTATATCAGAGTAATAATATCACGCAACAGACGAAAGAATTTGCAGCCGAAAAGAGAAAAGGAAAGAAATCATTCCAAACATAAAAGGAAAAGAAAGAAAGAAAGAAAGAAAGAAAGAAAGAAAGAAGAGAATGGCGAAAAAGTAAAATGAAGAAACAAGGAAGTATAAAAATGAAAGAAAAATTGGGAAGAATACATTTAAGGAGGGAAGCATTAAAGACAAACAGACAAGAAAAGAAGAAAAATAAAATGCCGGAAATAGAATGACAAAGAAAGAAAGAAAGAAAGAAAGAAAGAAAGAAAGAAAGAATTATATAAAAATAAGAAAAATACAAGATAGGAGAATATAAACAAAAAAAAAAGAAACGTATGAAGGATCCCTCCACCCACAAAAATGAAAAAGAAATGAATAAAATAATTGAAAGAAAGAAAGGAAGAAAGAAATAAAGACAGAAAGAATATCTTTGCACAAGATGAAAGGAAGGAAGAATAGAGAAAAGGCCGGACATAGAATGAAAAAGAAAGAAACAAACAAAGAATCATATAAAAGGAAGAAAAATACAAGATATGAGAAAATAAGCGAAGAATGAAACGTACAAGGTACTCCCTCACCCCCCTCCCCCACAAAAAAGAAAAAATTGATTAAAATAATTGAAAGAAAAAAAGAAAGAATATTTTTAAACAAGATGAAAAGAAAAAAAAAACAAAGAAATTAGTAAA
>OZ038499.1:26256487-26378987 GCA_964036315.1 Acanthosepion esculentum
GTCTTTTGCAAAGGTGAGTCAGCAGTTGATGTATACGAAAACAGCAAAAAAAACAAAAAAAAAACAAGGGAAACAACTCCAGTTGTGACGCAACTGTTTACTCCATTGGAATTCTTATATATTCTTATAAGTGAATTATCAGGACATCCCATAAGTTCTGTCCGAATTTTGAATTTTGAAACAAGTGACCAAATGTTAGATTTAATTACAGATTAAATCAACAATGTATTTTCCCTGATCATCTACGACTTCCTTCCATCTATTAACAAGCTTACTAATTCCATTACTGTAAAATTCTTTTGGCTTTGATTCGAAGAACTGACAAATGTCAGTTTTAACCTCTTTCTGTGTTACAAAAGCTGTTTCTTCCAAATGATTCTGTAAGCTATGAAACAAATGGTAGTCTGAAGGAGCAAGTCGGGAGTATAAGGTGGATGAGGAATTTTCTCCCAACCAAGTTCTTCGATCTTTTGTGACGTGATTCTTGCTGTGTGTGGTCGAGCATTGTCCCTATTAAACATCACCTGTTTTCGATTCACTAGAGCAGGTCTTTTTTGCCTCAAAGCTTGGTTCAAACGCTCTACTTGCTGACAGTATATTTGAGCATTAATTGTTGCATTAGGTGGTAAGAATTCAAAGTGGATTATCCCTTGGCAATCCCACCAGATTGAAAGAAGAACATTTTGCCCATGAAGTTCCCTTCTCGGCTGTGGGCGGGGACCTTCCCCTTTACCAAGCCACTGTCTACGACGCTTAACATTTCGATAAAAGATCCATTTTCCGTCGCCAGTCGCAAGTCTATCCAAAAAAGGTGAAACAAGTTGGCGAGAATAGAGAGAAGAGCAGATGTCAACTCGGGATTTGAGGTTGCTTTCAGACAATTCATGAGGCACCCATTTTCCAACTTTAGGAATGCTTCCAAGTTGTTGAAGTTGACGATGAACAGTTGTATGGTTTCAACTGAGAAATACTGACAATACCTCAACTGATATAGCAGGATTTTCTTCAAGGGCTGCTTCAAGAAGCTTTTTATCAAACTCAACTGGACGTTCGGTTCGATCTTCATCTTCAAGGGTGAAATCTCCACCTCTGAATTTTGCAAACGATCTTCTGCAAGTTCTTTCATTCACACATTCCTCTCCATAAACTGAGTGAATGTTTCTAGCCGCTTCGGCTGCTGAGTTTCCTTTCTTGAACTCATAAAGCATTATGTGCCTCAAATGATTCTTGGGTACTTCCATGTTAGCATGGTTTTAATCAAACAAAATTTAATTTTATTGTTCTCTGAAATAAAATTTGATCAGTTTAAATGCATCTAAACATAAAAATAATGTTCAGCTCCATTAGACATTATAAAATACTCTTTAAATTTCGTTCATTTTAACAAAAAGTGAAAATTCGGACAGAACTTATGGGATGACCTAATACTTATTCATATTTTTTTTCTTTTTGCCAGGATCAAATGATTTCATTCATTAAACATCTTATCAAGAACAAGGGCAAAAAATAAAAATTGAAACAAATATTCATATTGTCTTCCTTCAAGATTAACCCTTTCCATATTTTTAACAAATCTGCTATACTTATTATTATTAGTAGTAGTAGAAGTTGTAGTAATAATAGTAGTAGTAGTATTTTTATTTTATTTTGTTTCCTATGATTTCTGGTGTGTACTCATTTCTTCCCGGGTCCCGAACAGCGACCTAAGGTCAGAGAATACATGATGACGTTTTCCACTGAGCAATTAAAAATAATATCACACATATTTTATATAGATAAAGCCCTTCAAAGGGTGTGGGCTGTACTCTTGAGAACATTTTGTTTGTGTTTCTTTAAGGCATGGGTTACCAGGGATTCCATCATTGAGTCTATTAGAATATTTTCCAATCAATCCGAGGGCTCCAACTACAACTAGAATTGTTGATGCTGTTAAATGTCACAATATAAGGGCGATTAGCTTTGATTGTTTTGTCTGTGTGTATTGTGAAGACCCATAAAATTGTTACAGATCTACGTCACCGGGTCTGGGTGGTGTTCCTACCAATTTCTTGCAGTTTCCTTTACGTAGATGCTGCAGATTTTCCAGTGTAGATATTGTCCCTTCTCTCTCATGCCGGGTTTTATATTCAGTGGGTGCCAATACCACGCAAACTGATACAAGATATAAAAACCGATATCTGCACTGGAATATTTGCAACTTCTATGGGAAGGAAACTGAAAGAAACTGGTAAGAAAACCACCCAGACCCGGTTACGGAGATAGGACCTGTTACAATTCTATGGGACTACACAATACACACTGACAGAACAATCAAAGCCAACCGCCCAGACATTGTTATTAAAGACCACAAACAAACAAAAATGCCTCCTTACTGATATGGCAGTCCCTGCAGACTGCAATGTATCTTTGAAGATATTCGAAAAACTGTCAAAATACAAGGACCTTGAAATTGAAATCTCAAAAATGTGGCACATGGAAACATCAACAATCCCTGTTGTAGTTGGAGCCTTAGGATTGGTTGAAAAAGATTCCAGTAGACTAATTGGAGGGATTCCTGGAAGTCCATGCCTCAAAGAGATACAAAAAATTGTTCTGACAAGTACAGCCCACACTTTACGAATGGCTTTATCTATGTAATATTTTTTCTTTTTTTTTGCAGTGGAAGGTGTCATGATACTATTTCTAACCTTAGGTCCCCTGGGCGGGACCCGGAAAGAAAGGTGTAAACGGCAGATATCAAAGGAAATAAAAATAATAATAATATGGAAAATATCTGGAAAGAACGAAATAAGCAGATATAGACCAAGAGAAACACATCAGTGGCTGAGGAGCACCTGTTTGAAAGAGACGGAAGACCTAATTATTTCAGCCCAGGACCAAAGCCTCGCAACCAGATCTTATCATTGACACATAGTCTAGGGTGGAACTAAGCCGAAATGTAGGATCTGCGGAAAATAGGATGAAACTGTCGACAATATTATCTCGGAATGTCTGTTATATAGTCGTCCGTCGGTCAGTGTTGAACTTGTGTAGCATCCTAATTGTCTGCTTGGCTGGAGCATTGTTGTCTGTGACTGTAGAGGCTGATGCTTGAGTGAAAATCCCTGTTGCAGGGGTCGCATGTGCGTTCTGTCTCTGGTCTGTTGGATCTGTCACTTTGCTTTCTGCGGGCCCGCCTTTCTGTGGCGACTTGTGTCAACTTCTTCTCCCCTGACTTGAGGTGTCTGGTCAGGGTTCCTCTCCATTTTGACCGTATGGCTGCCAGGCTCTCCCAGGAATCTGTGTTGATGTCCACAGCTCCCATGTCGCGCCTCACGACATCGCGGTACCGCAGCTGTGGCCGCCCAGCGGGTCTACATCCAGCGGCCAGCTCTCCTTACAGGAGGTCTTTGGGGATGCGGCCGTCTGGCATGCGATGGTCTTGGCACCAACCAACGGAGTCTGCACTCTGAGCAGTGCGAACATGCTGGGAAAACCTGCTCGAAACAAGACCTCATTATTTTGCCACGCTATTCCCAGGACGCGGCGGATGCTTCTCTTGTGAAAGGTCTGGAACTAGCCAAAAATGAATATACTCACAGACATAACAAAGTGGCGATATATGTGCACTGGAACATATGCAAGAAGCAAAAATCGAAACCACTGAGATATGGTATGACCCCCAATCAGACAAAGTTATCAAAATAACGATGTAATTATCCTCTGGGACATGCCAATTTCAAACTGACGAAAGACAAGAAATTCAGAAAGCGTATACTATACTTATTGACACCTCCATGAAAATTATCAAGAAATTGTCCAAATACAAGGACCTGGAGATCGAGATTAACAGGATGTGGGGAATAAAGACTGAGACTGTACCAATAGTATTCGGAGCTCTGGGCCTCGTGAGAAAAGGAATGGACAATTTTACTGGGTGTCCTAGGTAACATCTACATATAAGTTGCCCAGAAGAACGCCCTAAGAGGAACATCCCATACACTAAGAAAAGTGCTATCAGTTAAATGACATTTTTATAGGCTCTACAGGATACAAAGCAGGAAACATAACACACAAAGAAGAAGAACAACAACAACAATAATAACAATAATAATAATAATAATAATAATAATAATGACAATTATTATTATTATTATTATTATTATTATTTCCCTTATTATTTATTTCTTCTGATTTCTCTTGCACATTCATTTCCTTCCGTGTCCGCACCAAAGACCTGAGGTTAGAAAATAAAAAAATAAAAATCAAATAACCGAAGACCGCCAACATATGCATATACAAAATTCTTCGTAAGGTGTTAACTGCGCTTGAGAGAACAATGATTTTTACTTTTTTAAAGCTCCGTGCTGTCAAGGTTCCCTTCAACGAATCTATGAGAAAATCTTCCAATCAACACAGGCCCCCAACCACAACTGGAATTGTTGATGACTTCACGTTCAACAGTTTCGACACATCCACTTCATATCCCTTGTATTTTGTTAGTTTTTTAAGATCATCAAAGCAACATGCGAGTCTTCTAGGACTGCCATGTCAATGAGAAAGCACATTTTGTGGTCTTTGATCACTATTTTATTTCCTTTGATTTCTAGCGTGTACTCATTTCTTTCCGGGTCTCGACCAGAGGCCTAAGGTCAGAAATGGCATCATGACATTTTCCACTGAGCGATTTTTTGTATTTCTTTAAGGCATGGACCCCCAGGAATCCCTTCAATGAGTCTGTTGGAATATTTTCCGATCAATCCGAGAGCTCCAACTACAACTAGAATGTTCTCATGTGTTACATTTGTTTTAGATTTTCTCAAGATCGTTGTTAGTTTTTGAAGATCTTCAAAAACTCGCATACCAATAAGAATGCACTGTGATTGGCATATAAATAAGAAAGTACATTCTGTTCTTGTGATCTTTGATTACTGTGTCTGGGCGATTACCTTTGATTGTTCCGGCAGTGTGTATTGTAAATTCCCGTAAAATTGTCACAGGCCCTATGTTCGTAACCGGGTCTGGGCGGTGTTCATAGCAAATTCTTGCAGTTTCCTTCCCAAAGAAGTTGCATATTTTCTCCTGGAGCTGTTGGCACGCCATGTTATGATACGTTTTATTTTCGGCGGGTGATAAGATTTGTACAAAACGTGATACGAATCGTCAATTGTTTCCGGATATTCATAACAGAATCTGCATTTAGGGTCAACTCAATTTTTCAGTGTTTTCTAAATAATATCTAGCTAGTAACTATTGATCTTGTGCAGCAAGAATAAAACGATTGCTTTCGACTCTAAATCCTGCGGGCATTTCGCAACTATTGTTGTGTACGAATTATTATTATTGTTATTATTATTATTATTATTTTTATTTTCTTTGATATCTGACCTTTACACATTTCTTATTATTATTATTATTATTATTATTATTATTGTTATTATTATTATTATTATTATCATTATTATCATTGTTGTTGTTATTATTATTATTATTATTTTATTTTTATTATTATTATTATTATTATTATTGTTATTGTTATTATTATTATTATTATTATTATTTCATTTGATTTATGGCGTTTACAAATTTCTTTCTGGATCCCGCCCAGATACCTAAGGTTAGAAATGACATCATGACACTTTCCACTGACAAAAAAAAATTACGTAGATAAAGCCCTTCGTAAAGTGTGGGCTGTACTTGTCAGAACAATTTTTTTGTATCTCTTTGAGGCATGGTTTTCCAGGAATCGCTTTAATTAATCTACTGAATTATTTTCCAACCAATCCGAGGGCTTCAACTACAACGGATTGTTGATGTTCCCATGAGCCACATTTTTGTGATTTCGATTTCAAGGTCTTTGTATTTTGACAGCTTTTTGAATATCTTCAAAGATACATTGCACTCTGCAGGGACTGCCATATCAATAAGGAGGCACTTATTTTGTTTGTGGTCTCTTTAATAACAATGTCTGGGCGGTTGGCTTCGATTGTTCTGTCAGTGTGTATCGTGTAGTCCCATAGAATTGTAACAGGTCCTAACTCCGCAACCGGGTCTGGGTGGTGTTCATACCAGTTTCTTTCAGTTTCCTTCCCGTAGAAGTTGCAAATTTTCCAGTTCATATATTGACCCACTCTGTCATGTCTGTTGTTATACTCTGTTGGTGCCAATATGATACGAGATGATCAATTGTTTCTGGATATTTATCACAGAATCTGCATTTTGGGCTTACACAATATTTTGGGCTAACATATTATTATTATTATTATTATTGTTGGCATCATTATTATTATTATCTTTAGTTTATCTTAGTTAATACAGTTTCTTCCTGAGTCATTACTAGAGAGCTGGTATGAGACAATATGTTAAATAGATCTATTAACTTTGCACAAATTCTGATGTTAAGTGCTATTTAACATGTATAGTATTCATATTTCGTTTACATTCATAATAATCTCCTGAGTGGATTAGCAGGTCCACACACGGCGATTTTTTAATCGCTTTTAAATAGATGATACCAAGGATCTTGTTAATGCACTTGTCAATATGCGTATTGATTGTACCCAATTATTATAGGTATAGCTCTAGTTTTAAGCTTCCGTTATTATTTATTTATTTTAGTGTATCATTATTCAAAGTACTTTTATTACCCGTCTTTGTTCACTGAATGAAACCAAGCCCATCCCTTGGACTTAGGGGTGCCGTGGGGGTGTGGTGGATCCGTTCGACTGACAGGGGAATAAACAAAAAATATGTGAACAATGCAAACTAGGATGGACTGGATTTCTTCTATTTTGATATTGCCAGTTTTCGGGTGTATTTCTACCCCTTTCTTGAAACCGACCGAGAGCATGTATTCCACCCGGCATTGCCGTGGTTTTCATACCTCACATTCTCTTCATTTCTGGTTTTATATATTTATATTCAGTTCCTTTTTTTTTTTTGTAGTTATACGGGTGTTGTTTTTTTCGGCGAGGACAGGCCCATAGGTATAAAGTGTAGACAAGTTCTTTCCTTCTTGTCATTTAATATTCACTCAGCTAGATTGGCTTTAATTCTTTTATCTCTTTGGATTGACATGTCACAGAGAAGATAACCTTCATACTTTTCTGTTATAATTAATGCCCAATGTCCGCCATATTTGTCTTTGACGATGTCATGCTTCATTCTTATTTTTGTCCTCATCTTTTCTTCTCCTTCTTCTTTTTCTTCTTCTTTTTCTTCTTCTTCTATTACTACTACTACTACATCTTCTGTATATTCTTCTTCTACTTCTATTTTTCTTCTTCTTTTTATTCTTCTACTACTACTACTACTACTACTACTACCACTACTACTTCTTCTTTTTCTTCTTCTTCTCCTTTTTCTTCTTCTATTACTACTACCATTACTACTTCTACTTCGTTTTCTTCTTTTTCTACTACTACTACTACTATTGCTACTTCTTCATTTTCTTCTTCTTCTTCGTTTTCTTCTTCTTCTATTATTGTTACTACTGCTATTACTTCTTCTTCTCCTTTTTCTTCTTCTATTACTACTACCATTACTACTTCTACTTCGTTTTCTTCTTTTTCTACTACTACTACTACTATTGCTACTTCTTCATTTTCTTCTTCTTCTTCGTTTTCTTCTTCTTCTATTATTGTTACTACTGCTATTACTTCTTCTACTTCTTTTTCTTCTTCTATTACTACTACCATTACTACTTCTACTTCGTTTTCTTCTTTTTCTACTACTACTACTACTATTGCTACTTCTTCATTTTCTTCTTCTTCTTCGTTTTCTTCTTCTTCTATTATTGTTACTACTGCTATTACTTCTTCTTCTCCTTTTTCTTCTTCTATTACTACTACCATTACTACTTCTACTTCGTTTTCTTCTTTTTCTACTACTACTACTACTATTGCTACTTCTTCATTTTCTTCTTCTTCTTCGTTTTCTTCTTCTTCTATTATTGTTACTACTGCTATTACTTCTTCTTCTCCTTTTTCTTCTTCTATTACTACTACCATTACTACTTCTACTTCGTTTTCTTCTTTTTCTACTACTACTACTACTATTGCTACTTCTTCATTTTCTTCTTCTTCTTCGTTTTCTTCTTCTTCTATTATTGTTACTACTGCTATTACTTCTTCTTCTCCTTTTTCTTCTTCTATTACTACTACCATTACTACTTCTACTTCGTTTTCTTCTTTTTCTACTACTACTACTACTATTGCTACTTCTTCATTTTCTTCTTCTTCTTCGTTTTCTTCTTCTTCTATTATTGTTACTACTGCTATTACTTCTTCTTCTCCTTTTTCTTCTTCTATTACTACTACCATTACTACTTCTACTTCGTTTTCTTCTTTTTCTACTACTACTACTACTATTGCTACTTCTTCATTTTCTTCTTCTTCTTCGTTTTCTTCTTCTTCTATTATTGTTACTACTGCTATTACTTCTTCTTCTCCTTTTTCTTCTTCTATTACTACTACCATTACTACTTCTACTTCGTTTTCTTCTTTTTCTACTACTACTACTACTATTGCTACTTCTTCATTTTCTTCTTCTTCTTCGTTTTCTTCTTCTTCTATTATTGTTACTACTGCTATTACTTCTTCTTCTCCTTTTTCTTCTTCTATTACTACTACCATTACTACTTCTACTTCGTTTTCTTCTTTTTCTACTACTACTACTACTATTGCTACTTCTTCTTTTTCTTCTTCGTTTTCTTCTTCTTCTATTATTGTTACTACTGCTATTACTTCTTCTTCTCCTTTTTCTTCTTCTATTACTACTACCATTACTACTTCTACTTCGTTTTCTTCTTTTTCTACTACTACTACTACTATTGCTACTTCTTCATTTTCTTCTTCTTCTTCGTTTTCTTCTTCTTCTATTATTGTTACTACTGCTATTACTTCTTCTACTTCTTTTTCTTCTTCTATGTTTTCTTCTTCTACTTCTTCCTTATTTTCTTCTTCTACTTCTTTTACTTTTCTTCTTTTTTTCCTAATAGTCTGTGTACTGAAAGCTCATTGAATATATACATTCCGCACCTGTCTGCATGTTAATTGACCACCGAAAATTGCAGAATCTTTTTTTCATCTCTCTTGCCTAAATTTTGCAGTTTTCCAGTTTTATTTGCGCTTCAAACACTTCCGGTAGCCGCAAACGTCTTTTCTATGATTTGAACGCGGTTTCTGGAAGTTCCAAAACGTCTTACTATCTGTTCTTAAAAATCACAACTTTCGGTAGAAATTTTAGCCATTCTTAGCCAGAGTAAAAAGAGCAAGCTAATGCTCAACTACAATAACTTAAGCCAATTTACACTGATTTTAATACGGTGGAACAATAACTACTTAGAAATGTGCACATTAGCACGACTTTATCAACTTCGATCTCTCATTGGCTCAATAGTTTTATCTGGACATTTTTTTTTAACACCAATCTGTTTAAAGTTGTCACACGGTAGCCACGAAAACTTAACTTTTTTTTCTACTACTCAAGAGATCTAGATACACTACTAATAAGACACACTAATAGAAAATACCAGTCAGTTATGCACCATGCATGATACACTGTCGTGTATCTATCTGTCAGTCGTGACGAGGCAGATTTTTTCCCGCAGTAGGTTGCCATTTCTTTCTGCGGCAAATCAGTTGCCACCCAAGGCTACAGAACCCGATTTCTCCTGATTTAACCATATCTGGTGGGGGGGGGTGAGAAGAAGAAGATTCATACCTTTCCCAAGGGTATTTAGCACGTAACAAAATTTCAGTCAGTTATGTGCCATGTGTGATACATGCTTAGGTGATCATGTATCTTTCGATACATGACTGACGAGTCAGATTTCTTCCCGCAGTAGGTTGCCATTTCTTTCTGAGGTAAAGCAGTTGCCACCCATAGCTATAGATCCCGGTTTGCCCTGCTTTGACCATAGCTGGAGGCAGAAGAAAAGGATTCATATCTTTCCCAAGATCTTTCTTGCACGTAAGTGAATGTAATGGATTCGACTGCAATTCGAACGCAATTCTCTGATTCCTCAATCCATGCCTCTATCCATTACTCCACCCCCGCCTCATAAATAATATCATAAAATAAACGTGCGTAATCATCTCATGTCGTTGGCACAACATCTTTTCACGTCAGTCTATAGCAGTGAATGTTGGACTGTCTCCTCACATTTGAAGAGTCTTGAACCAAAACTAATATGCTCCTACCGAGGAATGTCATATCCCTTATTGATGATAGACCATTAGAATCTACAGATGTACGTAGGTGTATGTGGCGGGGGGGGTGAGTCTCTGTGTGTGTGCGCATCTGTGTGTGTGTAAGAGAGAGAGAAAGAGGGTAGTTAAAAAGCACAAATTCTACGTGCTACTGAAATTCTGAAGCTGAGAAGTAAACATCAGGCAGATGACAATTCATTTCATATTAATTTACTCGTTGACATGAAACTTTTAGCTGCAAGTAGAATTTATTTGTGTTTTTGTCTGCTTTTGAGATCGCTCTATAAACTTATTGATACTGAGCGCTCTTTCCAGGTAAGACGCCCCATCGATTTATCTAATAATTATGTTATACATATATATATATATATATATATATATATATATATATATATATATATATATGTAAATGGTTATGTGAATGAATGGGGAGTACACACACACAGACACACACAGACACACACACACACACACACATATATATATATATATATATATATATATATATATATATATATATATGTATATATATGAAAGCCTGTGTATAAGTGTGTGTGCAGATGCGAGCGGAAAAAACTGTACTTATATCTAGAATCATCATTTTTTTATTTCACATCTAAGAGTGTTAAAGAAAAGAAAAAAGAAGCCAATATTAAACAAAAACGGAAGAAAGAAAAGAGGAGAAAGAAAGGAATAATACGAACACAAAAGAAATAAAGAAAAATACAAACTTGAAAAAAAGAAAGAAAGAAAGAAAGAAAGAAAGGAAGAAAGAAAGAAAGAAAGAAATGAACATTGGTGAAAATACGGAAAGTAAAATAAGGACAGAAAGAAAGAAAGAAAGAAAGAAAGAAAGAAAGAAAGAAAGAAAGATTATACAAATATTAAACAAAAGGAAATAAAGAAAAATACAGACTTAAAAGAAAGAAAGAAAGAAAGTAAGAAAGAAATAAACAAAGAAAGAAAGAAAGAAGAAAAAAGAAAAAAGATTATACAAATATTAAACAAAAGGAAATAAAGAAAAATACAGACTTAAAAGAAAGAAAGAAAAAAAGAAAGAAAAAGAAAGAAAGAAAGAAAGAAAGAAAAAAGAAAGAAAAAAGAAAGAAAGATTATACAAATACTAAACAAAAGGAAATAAACAAAAATACAGACTTGAAAGAAAGAAAGAAAGAAAGAAAGAAAGAAAGAAAGAAAGAATATACGAATATTAAACAAAAAGAAATGCAGACTTGGAAGAAATAAAGAAAGATTGAAAGAAAAAAAACACCATTATTAAACAAAAAGGAAAGAAAGAGAATATGGAAAAGAAAGAAAGAAATAATGACAGAAAGAGAGAATAAAACGGAATAAAAATGAGAACAGTAAACAAAAAAGAAGAAAAATACGTAGCGGAAAGAATGAAGATTATAAACAAACAGAAAGAAAGAAAGAAACAAAAAAAAAGAAAGAACGAAGGGAGGGAGGGGGGATACTAACATTAAAGAAAGAAAAAATATTCGATTTTTTCTTCTTGTTGATTGAAACTCTCATAACAAAATGATTTTATCCGTCATTCTTTTCTATTACAACGAATGTTCTTAGAGAAGAGAAATTCCATCACTGTTATCAGCACAGAATATGGAATCGGTGATGCGAGTTCGAACTCTGACTTCTGGTGAATATTGAACATGCATATACTTGAAAATGGAAACAACCTTCATCGTTATATATATTGAAATAGAGGCTGTGCCATATACTCGTCTCAGCTTAATTCGGCACAACGCCATACATTTGAGGAAGCAAGTGTGGATCAGATTCACTACTTAGTAATAAGGGTCATCTAGACCAGCTCGCTAACCGTTACCACACGAAAAGGCGCCCTGCCCCTGATATGCTGAGTGGAAAAGAGAAGAAAGAAAGAAAAAGCACGAAAGATTACATAAAGTGTCCATTGCATTTTCCTGATGTCCTTTCCCCTTCAATTTTTATTTCCTCCTAAAATTTGATCAACAACGAAAGCCAAATGAGAAACGTTCAATATTTTCGGTGTCAAATTCGGCTCAACTTGAAGTGTTTACCGAGATACTACTAAAATATTTAAATAAAAAAATTACAAGAATAGACAGGGATCAAGTGGGGAAAGTCAGAGTGTGATGGGTTGAAGAACCAACTTGCAAAACTGATTGCAATATTTGACAGGGGAAATGAATAAGGTGAGCTGTAGAGGGAACTGAACCATTTGAATAACAACCACACAAAAATATACAACAAAAAAAAAAAAGAAAAAATATGTAAAAGGCTTGAGTCTGAGGACACTGAAAATACGCTCTCGTCTTCGAATCAGTCGCTAATGATAAGGTTAATGACAGGAGAACATGATCACTGACTGAGCTCGACCGTTGTTCAGAGTAATTGAATGGGTAAGGTTTGGTGAGGTTGTTGTTAGCATTGGGAAGGTTTTCATGTTATACAACATTTCTTCTTAACTCGTGCTTTTTCAATGGTCTCTATGACAGGGGGTCTCTATCTATCAATTTTCCGTTCTCTTTTCATAACACTGTGGTTTGCTTCCTCTCACTCGCTCGTTCTTTGTCACCGAATCTCCATTTCCCAGTTATTCAGTCTTTCATTTCTTGACTATTTTATTTTGTTTAATCTCCATTACTCTTTTTTCCCATACTCTAAAATTTCCCAATATATATATATATAGCGATCATCATCACGCAGACATACATACCTACACAAATTCAAATTTCAATGAGAATCATTCATTGGATAGAAATCAACGCTACTGTATTATGCGACAATTTTGAAATCGCTATATTTTCGTATAGTAGATTTTGTGCACTTTTGGGAGAATCGGCTCGCATAAATCTCCCCAAAGCTCATTCACTGATGGGTCAGTGTCGACCAATCGGATTCTCTGCGCGTGAAGAGTGATTCTTCCCGCGCAGCACTTCTGATCCAATGATCACCTATAAATAACAAACACGAGTTTGCTATTTTATCTTTTTTTTCTTTCTACTTGCTGTAAAATGTAGTCCCAGAGAATTATCGTCTTGACCATGCGGACAGACGTTAAATAATATTTCACGCATTCACGTACGTACGAACTCTAACGAATATTCACAAAAGAACAAACACAAATGTTCACATACACACACATATTTTCACACACAAACACAATGTTAACTGTCTATGTGCGGTGTAATTTGTTTTTAATACATATATTTGTTTATATATATATATATATATATATATATATATATATATATATATATATATATATATATCGGTCTTGTTTATTTGTTTGTTTGTCTTTTTTATCTTCAGTTGGACTTAATCCAAGTCCGACATTTTCATGTAGCTGGACCTTCTTCTAGCAGGAAATATAAACACGTGTTTTTTTTCATCTTCACCCACCGGCCCTCTACATACATATATATATATATATATATATATATATATATATATATATATATATATATATATATATATATATATATATATATATATACAATTTATGTTAAATTTGTAACCTTTAGGTGTTATTACTTGCTTTGTCAAATTTTCTTGATTACACATCAATTCTCTTATAAATGCCCTCGTTTTTAGTTTGCACACCCCCTTTTGTCTTTTTTCCCCCTCTCTCATCTTCTGGATTTTAAGTTTAGATCATATCATTTTTTATTGTGCGTAGTGTCACCCCGTTTCCGGCGTCCGTTTTTTAATTTTAATTTTAGGTCAGCGAATCGGTAGCGAATTATGCATCGAAAAATAATTCATATTGATCTGAATCTCACTCACTTAAACCGTTATTTAACTCCTCACTTTAAACCTTCTCTCTGTTAAATTTTAATCCCCACTTCCACCTTTAGTCCTTCCTGTTTTTCTTTCTTCTCTTACACCCCTCTAGAGCTTTCATACATTTCCTTCTCACACTTGTTTCCCACTCCCACACATACACTCTCACTAAAATTTTGCTTTTTATACCCGGAGTTATATTTTCTGATTTCTTTTTGAATTTGTAGGTCTGATGAATTGGATCGTGATTACGATTTCAATGTAATAAATTATAACCATGGAATATTAGTGTTTGAGCCCTTTATATTATATATATATATATATATATATATATATATATATATATATATATATATATATATATATATAAAATTATGATTTTGATTTAAAATTATGGCAATATATCAAACAGACAATTATTCGTACCTAGAAATACAAGAAAAAAACTTCATAAACAAATTTAAACCAGAACTAAATAGATCATAACCCCGCACGCAAACACACAACATGAGCAGATAATGGCCAAATACAGTGATCAAACCAATCACATGCATACACACACACACTCAAATGCGGGTATCTATGGAACACACACACACACACATATATATATATATATATATATATATATATATATATATACATAGTAAAAAAATCAAGAGAACTACTCACGGGTACGCACGCAGACCCCACACAACTTAGGAAATATGTGTGTATCTATGTACGTATATATGTGCGTATGTAGGTGTCTGTGTACTGATTCCTTGTAATAGGACAGTATGTGTATGTAGAGAGGAATGCGTGTATACACACGCATGCTGATATATATATATATATATATATATATATATATATATATATATATATATATATATATACATATATATATATATATATATATATATATATATATATATATATACGCATATTGGCAAAAACAAAAAAGGTCACGAGCACACACGCGAACACTACACAACATAGGAAGAGTCTGTGTGTGTGTATAAGTGTGTGTATAAGTGTGTGTTTATATGTGTGCATGTGTACAAATGTGTTTATTAATTCCTCGTAATAAGACAGTGTGTATGCATGAAGAGGGGATATACGTATACATACGCATGCTGACAAAAACACAAAAAAAATTGAAAAAGATCTAAGAACACACATGGGTCATTAAAATATAAGAATGCCGATAAATCCTTAACCATTTCTCGGACCGATCTTAATTGTTTTCAAACCCTTCACGCAGAACTTTTTCACTGCCAGTTCAAGAAAGACATTTGGGTCACTAACACACAAAAAGGAGAATGTCTCATATCGAGAATATTTAACATCGAAAAACACAAGAAAAAAATTATTATTTTTAATAATATGGGGAAATCTCCACGCTTTGCCTGATGACGATCGCGAGACCGGAAACACGTGTAGCAGAATTATGGAAAAATAAAGCATAATATATATTTTTTTTAAAATCCACATTACAACCAAAATGTTTGCGGTTTCGCTCTTCTTTTATTATTCTCTCTCCTTATTAATGATTTTCTTTTTTTGTACTCTTTCACACTCAGCAACCCGTTGCGCCTTAGTGGCTTCATTGCCTTGTTTGAGTTAAGTGATTTGAAAAAGAAGGAGGTGCAACAATTTATTCGAAAATTGAATGAATACGATAAAAATTAAACTGACATATTTTCTCAGTGGAATTAGATACAGCATGTTGAAAACGGAATTAAAATAGAATAAAATTTATCTTGTTGTCTAAATATTCATTATATCATGACTTGTCTCCGAATTCGATGGTCCGGACACCTTGGCCGAATGCCTACCCAAACAAATCCTCTTCTCAGAGCTCTCAGCTGGCCAGAGATCACGCGGCGCCCCTTGTCGTCGATTCAAGAATCAGCTGAAAGACATCTTGCTGGGTACAGAGATCGATCCGGTCAATTAGGAGACGGAAGTTGCCGAAAGAACCAATTAGAGAAGAGAAGTCCACGATAAAAACAACCTTCGAAAACATCAGAAAACAAGTGGAATAGACGAAGAGAGCCCATAGAAAAGACAGGGCTCTCCATCCCATGATCACTTCTACCCTGTCATGCGGTGGCTGTGGACTCCTTTTCAGATCCAACATAGGCCTAATTTCAAACAAGAGGTAATGTCGATGAACACCCCAATTACCCGGCAACGAGTTCAGCCAACGGCAACGATGACGATCAATGTAGTGAAAAAAATCAAATGATAGCATGAGACTTAAAACTAGTTATTACATCTTATTTCACTCCGATATTTCATCAGTTACTCCCGACCAGTGTAAGAAAACGCGACCCGATACCCTTATCGAACATTCTCGCCTGCGATGTATGGGGAACTGCGCAGTTCCTAACTGCCCTCTGGCGCGGTTGGTTATATAACTTTCTCATTTCTTGTCGTCCGTACGCTTACAAAACCGGATACAGATTGTCCTGACACGTGATTCTTCAATTTGGCGGCCAGGAATAACCTCAAGTAAACATTGCACTTAAATAAAAAGTTCAATGACGAACCTTCCAACTCAGAGTTTCTCAGGGGTGAGTTTGCACATGAGGGGCAAGATAGGAATTATTTCTGCGAAACTCCGAGTAGGAATATAAATCATTAACTTTTTTACTCGTTTTTACACTATTTATGCTATATTCCTTTCATTAGGAAGTTTGTGTGCCAGCCAATGACAATACGTGTTAACACGAGACTCCAGTGATGAACACGAGACTTGAATGATGAACACGAGACTTGAATCTTTCATATTTAACATTACATTTTATTTCACACTGATACTTCGTCAGTTATTTTCGACCAGTGTGTAAAAGCTCGGCCCTGTATTCTTCCGAAACGTTGGCCTTACATTCTCGTCTGCGATATGTGAGAGACTGTACAGCTCATTTCTAACGTGGTTGCTTATATAACGCTTATGCTTGTCGTTCTCACGCTTGCAAAACCGAATACACGTGGCGAATAATTCCGCCAATCACTGGCAAGCAGTAACCTCAACTCAACACCTCACTGGGTTTCCTTGATTTGGAATGAAACTAAGTGTACACATTATTACGGTAAAATGCTACATTTAATTGATTTGCAAAAATCTGCTCACTTTTAACACATTACCCTTCAGTAATTTACTGATCGATTGGCTTTTGTTAGGCAGAAATGATCATTTTTTTAATGTATTTATGAAGTAAGAATTATTTCAAACATGTTTGGCTCATATAATAATATTGAAGGATAAAAATGCATTTTTTTTTTCAAATTACTGCCGAATTTTGCGACATTTATTTTGAAAAATTGAGCAAAATTCAAAAGTACTCGGGAAAGGAAATGATGTAAAGAATTGGCGGGGTTTTGTGTTCATTTCAACGTTTCTTTGGTCAAAAGTTTGAGATATATTCTATATTCTATATGCCGTGTCCCTTCAGAACGTTGGCGACCATGTCTCTCAAGAGTTTCCATTCTTTTGTAGCTCTTATTAAAAGTTTTCTTTTTGCTATATCTCCTAAAACTTACTCCTCCATCCATTTAGTATCTGTGAGTATCTGATTTTCCAACCATTCTTTCCTCATCATGTGCCCTAGAAATTTCTTGATAAATATATATGTAATGTATTTAGGAAGTAAGAATTATTTCAAATATGTTTGGCTCATATCATAATATTGAAGGATAAATTTTTTTTTTCCAAAAAATCGAATTTTGCTCATTTTTTTCGAAAAATATTGCAAATTTCAAAAGAACAAAGAAAAGAATCGGTGTAAAGGATTCACGAGGTTTATTGCAGAAATTAAATTTGCTTTAGGCTTGCGTTGCAAACGTAATTCTGTCAGTTATGTGCCATGCGTGACACACGCTTAGGCGATCACGTATCTTTCGATACAAAAATTGACGAGGCAGATTTTTTCCCGCAGTAGGTTGCCATTTCTTTCTGCGGTATACCAGTTGCCATCCAAGGCTATAGAACCAGGTTTGTCCTCCTATTTATCCATAGCTCGGATGAGATGAGGATACATAGCTTTCTCAAGGGTATTAACACGTAAGTGAATGTAATGGATTCGACTGGATTCCGATTCCTCAATCCGTTACTCCACCGTGCCTTCTAACTGTCTTCCATTCAGCGTTTCTGGGTATAATATATATATATATATATATATATATATATATATATATATATATATATATATATATATATATATATGAGGAAATATAGTCTTAAAATGTGCTATATTTATGGGATAAAGTGCTCAATATCAGAGATAGAGCGTGTGTAAATATAAAAGTGAACATAGAAGTCAACACTTAGAGGCGACAGTCTGTTTCATGCTAGATGCATATTATATAAATGGTGGTACTCGCTTGGAAAAAGCTTGGATATTTCGACTTGTAGTAGAACAAACCAGTACCCAAGGAAAAATGAGGAATAAACAAAAGAAAGAACCAAGAACATGAAAGAAAGGCGAAAACAATCGTCCAGAGTTCACGCTCAGAGTCCCCCCCCCAAAAAAAAAACTAGAAAACGAGTAAAGGCAACTACGTAAAGTACTCAATACACGAAGTAGAGACGGCTCCTGACAATCCGTTTAGGTGAAACCTAGGTATGTTTTTCTGGCTCCTTAGGATTATCTTTTATATACATACATACATACATACATACATATATATATATATATATATATATATATATATATATATATATATATATATATATATATATATATATATATATATATATATATATATATATATATATATATACATATATATATATATATATTTACTATTAAAAAAAAACAACCTCGGAGAGCAGAACTTGTAAGTCTATCAAAACAAATTGGCAGACGAGGGAAAAAAATTGGAAAGAACTGGAAACATCCGAATAGGGCGAAATAAATCGTCCAGTGACTTAAGTTTTTAGTCCAAAGTAAAAAAAAAAAAAATCCGAGCGAGTAATAAAGCTAAAACGTAGAGTTCTCAATACGCTAAGTAGAGCAGGGATAAATGAAATAAATCCTAAAGAGCCAGGAAGAACCTAACTATGTTTCAACTAAACGGGTGTTCTCGGTAATATATATATATATATATATATATATATATAAATATAAAATAAATATAACTTTCAATGACGTACCTTCCAACTCTGAGTTTCGCTGAGGTAAGTTTGCACATAAGGCAAGATAGGAATTATTTCTGCGAAAATCTGAGTCGGTAGATAAGTCACTGTTTTTACACTATTTATGCTCTATTTCAATATAATGAAATCTGAGTGGTGGTCACTGATAATACGTGTAGAGCTACGAGACCTGAATTAAGAACACGAGACTTGAATAATAAACACGACACTTGAATTTAGATTACATTTTATTTTCAGTCCGTTAATTTCGGTGAGAGTTTGCGCGGCTCCTGAGTCCTCATCCGAAAGTGAACCTTAAATTAGCGTCTGCGTTCTTCCAGAGAGACGCCATCTATCTCATCACTGGGAAATAACTGCCTGTCCAACGGTCTTTCTCACGCGCGCACAGATCAAGTGCATTTAGCGCAGCACATGCTCACCTGTTGGGATCGTCAATGACATCAAATTACGTTCGCATCGCCAACCCCAAAGCATCCCACTTGTCAACCCTGCACCTGAAGGGCACTGGGTGCAAATCTATACTGTATGATCTTAGTTGAGTCGCATACTCAGTCTCAATCTCACTCTTCCCCCCTCTCTCTCCCTCTCCCTTCATATATATATATATGTGTGTGTGTGTGTGTATGTGTGTGTGTCTGTGTGTATGCATCTGTGCAAAAATTCAGATATAAATAATATATATGTGTGTGTGTATGTGTGTGCGCGTGCGTGTGTGTGTCTGTGTGTGTCTGTGTTCCCCCGTGCACACGTATGTGTTCGTGTAAAAATTCAGATCTAAATAAAATATATATCTGTAGCTAGGTGTGTGTGTGTGTGTGTAAAATTCATATATATATATATATATATATATATATATATATATATATATATGTATGTGTGTGTGTGTGTGTGTGTGTGCAAAAACTGAGATGTAAAGAATATATATATATATGTATTTGAGTGTGTGCGCACAAAATTTCAGATGTAAATAATATATGCTTTTATATAAATATCTTTCTTGGTGTATGTGTCTAAAAATGTAGATATAAATAAAAAATATATGTTTATCTGGGTGTGGGTATGTGTGTGTGTAAACATTAAGACATAAAAAATGTACATATATGTATCTGTATGTGTGTGTGTGAGTGTATATATTCCGACATTAAATATATATATATATATATATATGTATCTGTGTGCATGTGTGTGTATGTACAAACATTCAGATAAAAATTAAAAAAACCTATATGTATCTCTATGTCTGTGTGTGCAAATATTCTGACATAACTAATATACATATATGTATCTGTGTGTGTGTGTGTGTGTGCCTGTGCAAAATTCAGTTATAAATAATATATAAATATGTATATGTGTTTGTGTCTGTGAGTTTGTGCGTGTGCGCGTGTATTTTTGTGTGTGGGCAAATATTCAGATATAAATAAAATTTGTAAAAGACACTATCAATAAAAGACAGAAGAGAAAAAATTCCATTTAAGTATGTCGTTTTGTACGAATTCCCCGTAGACCCCCTATAAAACGGGGTTGGGTAGCTGTTTCCTGAGACGAGACTCTGCCTTTCGAAAAAGCCTCGTCTGTGGATCCTCTCTGCCTTCGGGCAAATAGTTTGACCAGCACAGCTGGAGACGAATCTCAAACTGCAGACCAACATACAGTATTTACTACTGTCTTTATGTGAATAGAGACATAGCCATTATCGTGCGTAGGTATGATACAACATTTAAAGAAGTGAGCTCCGGATTTTGTCCAACATTCACTGGACTAAAAAATGAAAGAATAAAAAGAAAAAAGACCTAAAAGGGTCGTGAATATTATAACCAATTGCATGATTTTTAAAATTAAAATTCAGATCAATGTCCAATAAGAAAAAGCAAAACTGTAGAATTGTAAATTAATAATCAAACGATATAATTGTTAAAAACTCAATAATATGTGGAGGCTTTTCGACACATTATCTGATAATTTATAATTTTTCCTGAAAATTAACAACTGGTTTATTAATGATAGCATTAACTGGTCAAACTTTGGTGAATTTATAAAGAAATCCCTTCAAGGCAACTAGCTCCCAGGACGACTTAAAAATCTAAGCTCCGTTGAAAAAAAAAGTACGATAAAACTTTTATTTTTTCAACATAAAAATAAGGTGAAATTATTTTTTGTAGGCTTGTGCTATTTGCATATTTTTTCTTGTGAAATGATGTCTTGTGTAAGAGGTGTCTCTCATTCTCTTTTGTTATTATATAGTTTTTGGATCTTAGAGTAGCTTCGTATATTACGCTAGTCTTTAGTCAGTTACTGTTCAGTGAGCATTCGCCGTACGTACTGTTGCTACAACTGAGGGATATGATTGTTGTAACTTAGTGATTTTCGGTTGTATTCGCATCATTTTGGATGTGCAGCTATAGCTAACTTTTACAGTATTTCTGTTGAATATTTGGTGTCGTTTTCCTTGTTTTGGGAAGTTATTTCTTATGTGTTTGATGAACTTTTTACCAATATTTCTTTTTATAATTTTATTACCGGGTGTGGGGAGCACTGATTTTTTTTTTTCATTTTATTATCTTCCTGCTGTTTGTTGTAAATATGAGTTTAGCCAAAAAAAAAACCACTACAGTTACACTCATATTATGCAACTGTTGTAAAAGCTACCGCTTTAAGTGCTACCAAAGAGTTTGGGCTCATAATGACCAGTCAGTACCCTCATAATTAAAAAACATAGCCAATGGTTAGTTTTATCAAACAAAGAGTTAACACAGTTAAATCATTGAGACTCTGGTAAGAGAAAGAAAGAAAGAGAACCGGTAAAACATCCTGAACAAGAAAAAAGAGATGAACATCTACTCCTGTCCAATATACATGGAAGATATGAGGACCGGACGATAGGTGAGCCTATCTACTGAAATTAACCTGTAAAAAAGAAGAAATAAAAAACAATAATTAGGAAATAATTCATATGAAATCATAAAATATGTTCTGATGTCTACTACCAACTAAATAATCGGGGTGGTAACACTTAATATTTCAACGTTGATAAATAACAGTGGTTAAGCATACTCCAAATTAAACAAAGTTGGGGGAGGGATGAATTAATAAGCCACATAAGCATTTATATATATATATATATATATATATATATATATATATATATATATATATATATATATATATATATACATGTATGTATGTATAATGTTGATAATCAGTTTGAATATTTCCAAAAGGATATCGAGACAGAAAGAGTTCTAAGTATGTCAGAGACAGAGCAATAATTAGTATTATAAAAACACGTACTGGGCACCTCCAGGTGGTGTATTGGTTAGTAAGCTTGTTTCGCTAGAACAATTGCGAGTAAGTAGTGAGTTCGATATTCACTGGGTGCCCCATACATTCTGCCTTGTGCCATATCTGAGCTACGCTTGGAAAATCATTATAAAAACACGTATGTTTATTGCATTGTGGTCGAAAAATTGACCTCAACTCTTCAGATCGCGTAATGCAAATAAAAATTCCTCCAGGCCTGAAAAACAAATTTATGTAAACATGCAGATCTATCTTTGTGGAAGCAGAGGGAAAAGAAAAAGGTGTTTTTATAATATATATATATATATATATATATATATATATATATATATATATATATATATATATATTATAAAAACACCTTTTTCTTATATATATATATATATATATATATATATATATCGTTCAAAGATTAACACATCTCGTAATTACGGTTCTAAATCATGAATTATTTCGACAAATTACCACTTAGATTATCTTTTCTTCTTACAACTGTGATACTATACATATATATATATATATATATATATATATATATATATATATATATATTAATACTTGCGTCAGAACGTATATATATATATATATATATATATATATATATATATATATATATATATATATATATATATATAAATAAATAAAGAGAAAAAATAGACAGATTATGAATCTACAGTTCTTTAGCATTTACTTTAAAATATTGCTCCATACAACGTGGAACATCTTGTTTTAATAAAACTTTTATTTAAAAAGATTTTACATCGCTACATAAAAATTTCTATGTTTTGGCACTAAAATTGTTCAATCCTACCAACGCCTGATGACGGAAAAACTTTAGTTCTGAAACATAATTTTTTCTGTAGTTATACAAAATATTTGAAAATAAAAATATCATATATATATATATATATATATATATATATATATATAATATATATATATATATATATATATATATATATAAATATATATATATATATATATAATATATATATATATATATATATATATATATATATATATATATATATATATATATATATACAAAGTGTTAATCATACCTTGAATTAATTAGCGATATTAATGCAATTATTGGCGAAAACCTTCGCTAGTAGTCACTCCAACATTACATAGCCGTTAATAAATAGCTCATTCTTAAAAACATCTTTCGGTCGGAAAAACACATTTATTTCGTCTTCCAGTTTTGATTCTAAAAGAAAAAAATACAGCCTGAAGATGAATGCGTGAAGCATTTGAAAGTACTAGCTGAATTAAAAAATACACCATATCCATTTTATACATAAGGATCTCATCATTCAGTGGATTATTAGTAGTATAATGCTTATAATTATGTCTACTAGTGAAGGGATTTCGCCAGTAATTGCATTAATATCGCTAATTAATTCAAGGTAGGATCAACTCTTTGTAATATATATATATATATATATATATATATATATATATATATATATATATATATATATGTAATTATTTATTTAAATATTATAACATAAATATGTTATAAAATCACTACAAAAATAGCCATTTTGTTTCAACACTCCCGGTGTCTGCTCTACTCTGTATTGAGCACTCTTTAAAGAATAATAATTGTTGGTTATTGGAATTTACTCCGTATATACCAATCCCACACTTGGGTATATATATATATATATATATATATATATATATACCCGTATGCACATGCTGAGGCAAGTATTAAGAGGAAATTAAAACAATAAGGGAAGGAACAAATATAGAGTAATATTCGGAAATACGATGGCAAAAAAAAAATGTAAAACAACAGAAATCAAGTTAAATACATGAATATTAAAATAAATAACAATGACAAGTGATTGTAAGTATTGTTTGGATATAATAATGATTTCCGGATACAAGTCCTTGTAATTAACTCATAGCTAGGGGGGGGGAGAGGTGAATTAATACCTTTCCCAAATGTATTTGCGATTGAGTGAATATAACGAACCCGACTGGAACTGGAGCTCGGTTCTTCAATTCCGAGCCGTTATCCGTTGCACCACCCGCGCATCCAAGCTTACAGCACCTGTATTCCCAAGCGGTCATACATCTTGGACATATACGCACACAAACTCTCTGTCTGTCTGTCTGTCTGTCTGTCTGTCTCTCTCTCTCTCTCTCTCTCTCTCTTACACACACACACTCTCCCTCTCTTTATGAAGTATATTGCTTATAAGAGAGAAAAAGAAAGTGAATAAACAAAGAAATAGGGAGTGGTAACGTGAAAGTCAGAGAGAGAGAGAGAGAGAGAGTGTTTGTGTGTGTGTGTGTGTGTGTGTGTGTGTTTTCTTGCTTTTGCTCAGGATTGCATATTGTACAAGAAGGCGTGGGTGAGAGATTCACGAATAAGAAAGAGAGAGAGAGAGAGAGAGAGAAATCTTAGATTTCTTTAAGTTTCAATGTTAATGTTCTTGGCAACATCTCAATAATTTGAAAACGCATATTATGCAAACACGCTGACAGATTTACAGTTGATCGAGCTTTTTTCGATTATTTTCGTATTCACTGTTGTTCTATATTTTGATAATTTTATTTCTTGGCGGGTGGTTCACTTTGCCGAAATTTCGAGAAGTTCGGAACTAACGGCCAATCTGAAGAACGAATCTAAATTCCTGAATTCTAAAACCCGACCTAATTTTAAAAAAATAAGAAGTTAATGAATAATTTAACAACGTAACAGATTTGCATTTCCTTAATGAATTTCGGGAAAATTAATTATTTTCAGTGTCCTCTTTCTCTGTCTCTCTTCCACCCTATCCTTCTTCGTCTCTCTATCTTTCTTCGCTTCTCTCTCTATCTCCGTTAATTTTAATTTCATTTTTTTTTTTTTTGTTAAGTTGAAACAAAGAGAAACAATATTTTCCTCTTAGGATTTTTTTTTCTTTCTTTTTCGTTTGCCGTTTAAAATTCTTTTTTCTTTTCTTTTTACCTCTTTTAGTTCATTTTTTTTTTTTTTGCATTGCTTTTCTTTATTTCTTTATAATGTCTCACCTTTTATTTCCTCTTTTCCCGACTTCTAATATTTGAAATTATTTCTTTCTTAATTTTTTTCTTTTTTTCCTAATTCTTTTCTTTCTGTTTCTTTCTCTTGTATTCATTTGTTCACATCTCTTTATGTTTTTTTCTCTAATTTTCCTTTCTTTCTTTGTTCATGTCTTCGTTTTTTTGTTTTTTTTTTGTATTACATTTGTTTATTATTCTATTTGGTTTTATCTATTTTATTCCATTTTTTCTTTCTTTCTCTGTTTCTTTCTCTATTTCTTTATTTCTAACTTTCTTTCTCTCTTTCTTTATATCTTTCTTTTTCTTTGCCTAACTTCTACATTACTGTCTTCTGCCTTTCTTTCGATCCTCGTTGCTTTTCCTTCACTCCTTTCTTTCTTTCTTTCTTTCTTTCGATGTCCTTCTTACTTGTTTTCTTTCTTCTTTCTTTCTTTCTTTCATTCTTTTGAAGTCCTTACTTGCTTCCTTTCTTTCTTTCTTTCTTTCAGTCATTCTTTCTTTTGATGTTCTTCCTTCGTAGTTGCTTTCTTTTTTCTTTCTTTCTATCTTTATTTCATTCTTTCTTTCTTTTGATGTCCTACTTACTTGCTTTCTTTCTTCTTTCTTTCTTCTTTCTTTCTTTCTTTCTTTCTTTGATGTCCTTACTTGCTTTTTTTCTTGACTTCAACTTTTTGCTCTTTTCTCTCTTTCATTTGTCCTCTCTTTATTAATCTAAATCTTATCTCTATTTCTTCTTTCTTGTTCTTTTTTTTTATCTTTCTTTCCATTTCGCGTTGTAGCTTTCATTCTTTCTTGTTTCCTTTCAACTATATCACTATTTTTGTCATTCTCCCATACTTTTTCTTTGCATCTTTCTTTATTATGTTCCTCTTTGCTTTTCTTTCCTTCCTTCATTTCCTCTTGCATTCTTACTCCTTTTCTTTCCTCTGCATTTTTCATTCTTTTCTACCTTCTCTATTCTCACATATTCCTAGTGTATGTATAAAACGGCGGAACAACAAGGCATTAGGTTTATAAGTCCACAAAGTTCATGCAGTGATCTCCTCCGGGACACAAGGCCAAGCTGGGTACCTGGGTACTGCACTGGTGAACAAAATCTTGGAGGGTTTAGAAGATCGTAAATGTAATTAATACTGTTTAATTAAAAAAAAACGAAAAAAAAAACGGTGCTTTTACTTAAATAATTTGTATCTATAAAAATAACGTATAAACAGAAAATATATTACATAATTTTCGGACTTAATCTATTTCATTAGCTGTTGTCATTGATTACGTTACGTTTTCGCGAAAAAACGTCGAAGATTGTGTGTTTATAAACTGTAAATTTGACTTTGCTATCCAGACGCTTCTCTCTAGCTGAATGGTGTATCACGTTAGATCAAATGATGGTTTCCGCATCGGAATACAGGTTCGATACATGTTAGAGAAAGCATATCTTCTACGAAATTTCTCGAAAATTCAGGCCAGTAAATGTAATTATTACTGTTTAATTAAAAACCCAGAGGATGTACTTAAATAAATTGTATCTATAAAAATAACGTGTAAACAGTATATATATATATATATATATATATATATATATATATATATATATATATATATATATATATATATGAAAGAGGGAACTGAGCTCAAAATTAAGTTTCTGCAAGGTCTGTTTTGCAATATGCGTTCTTGCGTTGTCGTGGTGGATATTACACCTTCTCGATTTTTCGGCCTTTTTTCTTGAACGCAAGTTGCGTGAAATGGCGAAAAACTGTTAAGCTATCGATTTTCAAACTCTTTCCAATCGTTTACGTCGAAATCTTCGCTTTATTCTCCATGATGTCAAGCAGAGTGTTTTCATCGACGTCGAAAGTTCTCAAAGAGCGTTGTTGGTCGTTTAGGTTAAATTCACTTCGACAAAATCTGGTAAAGAACTTTGTGACCAGCCTAAGAGCTAGAGCACGATACAAATAAACCTTCTGAATGTTTTTTTTCTCTGTCACAGTTCTGACATTTACACCTTTCCGATATCCATTTTGCCCATTTGTTACATTAAGTTTTGAACCGTTGTATCTTAGAAATGATTAAAGATATCTTACGGGAATTCTCCGAGGTTTTTTATATAACATTTGAATTCTACTATGAACAATAAGAATATATAATTACTCTCCAAACTTAACAAAAAAATTCTGATGAAATCAATCATAAACAAAAATGACATGTTCATCATTAATTAATCATAGCTAAGGATCGGAAGATCATGATATATATATATATATACATACACACATATATATATATATATATATATATATATATATATATATATATATATATATATATATATATGTATGTATATATATACATAAATTCCCAAGAGGATAGAATCAAGGTAGAATTCAATGTCCAGGACACAGTAAAAATATAATATAAAAGGCTCAAAAACTAATATTCCTCGGTTATAATTTATTACATTGGAATCGTAATCACGATGCAATCCATCAAACGTACAAATTCATTTTTTTGGGGGGGGGGATTTGTAGGTCTGATGTATTGGATCGTAATTGCAATTCCAATGTAATAAATTACAACCATAGAATATTAGCGTTTGATCCTTATATATATATTTCAGATATATATTTATATAGATTTCAAGAAAGACATTCGGATTACTAACACAAAAACAGAAAATGTCTCATATCGAGAATATTTAACATTGAAAAACTTAAAGGAAAAAAATTAATTATTTTTAATAATATGAGGAAATCTCCACTCTTTACCGGAAGACGGTCGCGAGACCAGAAACACGTGTTGTAAAATTATGAAAAATAAAGAATAATATATTTTTTTTTAAATCCACATTACAACCAAAAAAGTTTGCGGTTTTTAATATACACACTTTTCTTTCGTTGGAACCATTATAACCTCTTCATTTTATATATATAATCCCAGTATCATTTTCCAACTTATTCCAGCTGATGATCTTCACCCTCTTTAAACTTCTAACTTTCTTTCCTGGAGTCAGAAACTGCCACACAGATTTCACTTTTTCAAATTTTTTGTTCACAAATCATACAGACATAATAGAAAAACACGGAGATTCATTCCATGTATTTTATATTCAGGACTTAACACGAGACCTTGCATCAGATGTGATTTCAATGAAATATTTCCATAAATCTATCAAACTTTTTGTCTCATATTTCTGTATGACATACCCAGAAAAACAAAGAAATGCATGCAAAATATGAAATGACACAGCTGTAAATCATTTAGTACCTACGCTCACGTCTGTGTAATATAGATAGATAGATAGATAGATAGATAGATAGATAGATAGATAGATAGATAGATAGATAAGATGATCACACTGAGTCAGATATCAATGAAAAGATAGATAGATAGATAGATAGATAGATAGATAGATAGATAGATAGATAGATAGATGACGGCAAAATGTGTTCATCGGAGAAACAAGTTACATCATCACCAGGTTGAAATGTTAAATAACCACCTACTCGCTGCTGCAGATCTGCACCTTCACTGGACGTCAGTGCCTGTCTCTGAAATGGGAACAGGCGGCCGACCCAACTGCGCTTTAGACAACATGAGACAAACTAGACGGCATCAACTATCAGAAAGGAAAGGGAAAGAGAGTATCTGACATTGCGCGCAGAAGGTAGAATCAACGTTCGGAGAAAGCTCGAAACCCACTAGCCGACAGAAATAAACAATAATGTTGAGATAATTAGTCTTATTATTATTATTAATAATAATATTACTATATCTGTCTATATTTCTGAGATGAGGTATTATGTACACTAGCTACATTATTCGGACTATTGTCCTAATCTTTATTGCCACGCTCCGGCCTTCTTCAGGTGGTTGGAATGTCGACCTGAAGCATTTATTTCGCTCACTGGGGTTTATAATACCCAGAAATGCATACACAGATGTCCTCAAGGACACAAAGCACAGTGGCTAAAGGCGTTAGTTAGATCCAGTGACAGGACCCAAAAAGTGTGAGATCAATACCTTGTTAAGGCGGTGGAGAACATTCAGAGGGGAATTAACAGGAGATAACGGATAACTGACATCCATTAGACATGGGACGTGGAACTAGAACAGTTTACACCCAGTGAGCGAAATAAAGGGTTTAGTTTGACATTCCAACCTAAATAGACCGGACCGTACAACGGCCGAAACGTTGTGATAAATATGGCAACAAAGATGAAGACAATAGTTCAAATAATGTAAATAGTTTAATATTACTGTGTATAAAAAAGTATTTTCATTTTTGCAAATCCTTACTTCAAAGATAATTCTATGAACACATCTAAAAACTTTCTTAGACTTCACTATACGAGTTCAGTTCAAAAAGTATCGGGACTATTGCTATGGTAACGGAGCTATGGTACGCGGAGTGAAGCTGCTTTCCCACAGATTTACCGTGAAATCTGTTGCGCATACACGCCAAGTTATAACGTTCTCGTTCACCTCCATTGTTTATAGCGGTGTTTGGAAGGAAAATGTGTAGAGTGTGATCGTTTCACCATATCACAAAGGTTCCATCAGTGACGGTGGTTTGGGTGGCGGTTTTGGACAAAGGACAACATTTCCCAAGTCTGACAACCACCATGTTCTCCAGATCTCGCCGCTTGTGACTTCTTCCTCTTTTCAAAAATTTCTGTCATATGATTAATAATTATTATTTAAAAAAATTTCCGTAACGATTATATTGGTAACCTTTCATTTATCCTTGTTTTATTAACTAACCTATCCATTATATATATATATATATATATATATATATATATATATATATATATATATATATATATATATATATATATATATATTCATAATTAAGCAATTCATCCAGTTTTAGAAGAAACCTCAACAGAATGCAGAAAGCACTGGACAGCCGTTTGTCATACAGAAAAAAATGCGCTAAAATTTTATATTATTTTACTAGTTCCAGTGACACAAAGAGAAACAAGGTTCTTTTAATCAAAATTTAGAATGTTCTAAAAAGAATGAAAATTTTTTTAAAAATAATTAAAAAATAATTTGATCTTTCCTCTCAATAATAACATCAACATTTAGACGCTAAAATTTTGTTTTTTGTCAAATTTGGCGTCTTTTTCATGATGCTATGCTCTGTTTTGAGCGATCTCATGAAGATACCTATATCTACATATTATGCACACACACACACACACACACACAAACTCATATATATATATATATGTGTGTGTGTGTATAGGTAATATATATATATATATACACACACACACACTCTGTGTGTGTATATGCGAGAGAGAGAGAGAGAGTGTGTGTGTGTGTGTGTGTGTGTGTGTGTGTGTGTGTGTGTGTGTGTGTGTGTGTGTGTGTTGGAGTTAGAGAATGTATAAGATCTAAAAACTTAAAAGGGCTGATTGGTAACTTTGGTAGCTGTACCGCTGGGTACTGCAACCTTTTCGGTTAGGACCGAAACCAAATGAATTATTATTTTAATATATGTTCAGAAGTTCTTCTTCATGAGGCTGAGAACTTTTCAGACTCTACCCTCTTTGCACAATTCTCTAAGCCACCCTTCGGACTCTTTCACATCTTCTAATCTACGTTCCGTAATGACATAGTTTATTTGCTGTTTTTTTTTCTTTTTTTCTTTCTTTTACTTGTCAACCGAATAAATAAATAGATAAATAAATACTCATGTAATTTTGGCTATTTGAAGAAAGGTCAGTAAAAAAAAGAAAAAGAAAAAAAAGGAATTACTCCAGGCAGGGCTGGCTTCAATGGAACCAACTCAAAACGACATTTTCTGATGGCGTCGAGAAGGAAATTATTTACCCACCGCAACTTTTGACTCGTGATCGGAACCTCGAGGTATGATGAATGACAACCGTTATCCATTTCCTCTGCTTCTGAATTCGGCAAGATCAAAGCGACTGGGGAAAATTCACAAGGGGTAAAAACATGCAGGAAACTGACAATCCAATAAAAACCTGGTAAATGTTCTTTGATACATTGTGTTCATCCTTAACGCTGCTATCGGGAAAAAACGAAGTAGATTTCCTGGTCTCTTGGCTAGACCGTTTTTTTCCTTCTTTATTACCTAAGGTGGTTAAATAAAAAAATGAATATACTTAGTTATTATGGAAAGCTAAGTGTAGATACAGAGTGACATCGATCAATCAACTTTTTATTTATTCTGTGGAATCAAAAGTTAACGGTAAAGGTAATATTGGTCGTTTCGTATCTGTCTATATTTCCGAGATGAGGTATTACGTACATTATTTACATTATTCGGACGATTGTCCTCATCTTTGTCTACATATATATTACAACGTTTCGGCCGTTGTACGCTCCGGCCTTCTTCAGGTGGTTGGAATGTCACTGGAGTAGACTGTTCTAGTTCCACGTGTCATGTTTAATGGATGTCAGTTATCAGTTATCTCCTGTTAATTTTCCCTCCGAAATATAACCGGGTATTAAACTCACTCTTTGTGTCCTGTCACTAGATCTAACTAACGCCTTTATCCACTGTGCCATGTGTCCTTGATGACATCTGTGTATGAATTTCTGGGTATTATAAATCTAATGTCTTCAGCAATCATTTTTACCGGTGCTCATATTGCAAATTTCGCTGTTATCCACATGTTTTTACCAGAGCTCATATTGCATTTTTTGTTGTTATTATCGCTTTTCTCTGGCACTCGTGGTTCCCATATTGTATTCATTAGTGGTTCCCATATTGTATTCATTTCTATGCAGGTTCGGCTCAGGAGATTTTGTGGCGTAGCATATGTGCTGATTTGCCGTTTCCTTGTAAAGAAACATTTGTGGAGGATTGGTTTGACTTCGTGTCGCTAACAGATTTTTGAGTGGAATAAACAAAACGAAGACAAGAGCAAGAAATGAATCGCCAATGTTTATTAATGCATTTACGTACAAAGATGCGAATGTGTGGTGAAGGCTCAACCTCAAGTCAGCCTGACGTTGAGAAAGTCCGAATCTCACCTTCGTTGGCACGACTACAACCACGTTCGAACTCAATGGCTGAGAGGTGAAAAGAGAGCGTGTAACGGGGTGGATGTGTACTTGTTGTTAATATCAGTTAACCCGTTTTTATATGTATTTCTAATTGATAGAGGATCCCTTTTCTCTTTTTTTATACTGAAAATGAAATGAATAAAACGTACAACAATAAAAATTAAAAATGAGACCTTGAGATACATGTTGAAATTAATGACAAGAATGTATATTTTTCTTTTTGTGATATTAATTACAATATTGGTATTGTATGCGTTAAAATGTCCTCAGTGTTATTGTCAGTTATTGTTTCTTTAAAAGTTTCTTCTTGTTTTTTATTGTTCCTAGAATCTCGTTAAGGGTAGTGTTTGAGACCGTTAATTGTGGATTTTTACGGAGCGAAGAAGATACGTTTGTGTTGTTATTTTTACTGCAGCTACTCTACTCTACTGAACCTACTCTACTCTACTCTAGTTTACTAACCCTACTGACTTTGCTTGTGGTGAAAGTGCCGTTTCTATAATGAAGAAGATTAGGATTTGTAGGATGATGAACTATCATCATCATATATCATCACTGGTGGCCAGGCTATTTTAAATGATGAAATTTTTATCTCTCTTCCCAGGACGATGAAATATCCTTATTATCAATCATCACTGGTGGAAAGGTTGTTTTTCGAATGATGAAATATCATCATCATTCTAGATCATAACAAGCGATCATCTGCTTACCGGAAGAGGTGGGGGCATAAAATTAACACGTGAGAGGAAATCCTTTTTCGTTTCCTTTTTTTTTTTTTTCAGTTATGGGAAAATGAAATTCTTTATTTTTTTAATTATTATTTTATTTATTAGTTTATTTTAATTCTGCCACACATTTTGCATTCATTGACTGAGAATTCAACTGAAATTCTTAAAAGCTCTCTCGTAAAATCCGGTATCAAAAATCTAGGTTTCTCAAGTCCAGTAACTGTTGTTGCTTTTTCCAGTTCCTTCCTAACCTTTTATTCGAAGTCGTGTGGAACGTCAACATCTTGATTATGTTATTTTCTCTTAACATAAAGTTATTAGTCATTGACCTGTATTTAGATTCATCAAATAAAATCAACACCAATAATAGAATTGTGAAATCTCATTTAACCCCTCCGATTTAAACTCTTCAATATAATGCTAGTTCGCTTGCAAAAGTAGAGCGTTGTTCTTCTGAAGTTATTCAGAATCGCTTGAAAATGGAACAATAATTTTAACTTCCAGTTCCGAAAGAGAAATTTCCGTGTCGCGATGATAAAATATTCTAAAAAATAATATCATAATACTATGCTTTACATTTTATCGAGCACTTTAAAAAAATAAATACTAAAGAACTGTGGATTGCTAATCTAACTGTTCTTTCTCTTTATATATATATATATATATATATATATATATATATATATATATATATTATGAAATGAACAAAGTCCGACAATTATTTTAAGACATTTTTATGTTTATACATTCTTTTTATAGACACAAATATTTAAGTAAATGCACTGTTTTATAATAAACAGTATTAAACAACATTTACCGGCATGAATATCCGAGTAATTTTTATACAAAATATTCGTTCTCCGACATTTGGATACGCTTTGAGCAGATATGAATGTACGTGAGAGATTCATGGAAGATTGAAGTTTAAAAATAGTAAAATCAACCTTGCCACTCGAACGATTCTCCGTGGCTCGATCGGTTAAGGCACGCCAGGCTAAATGACGGTTCCGCATAGGATACAGGTTCGATTCCTGTCATAAGGGTATAGAATGACACCCTCCATGCTGCTCCCTGTTCCATATAATGAGTTCCAGGGATGGAAATGACGCTGGATAAAGTGTGTAAATTCAGAAAGTGGACTACTTCGAAGGAGATTAAATGCTGAATTAATATGTGTTGTAGTTTTTATAGCACTAGTTCCGATACTTTTTGATCAGCCGTAGTATTTATAAAGGTGGCCGGCACTACAGCTGAACATAGCACAAGAAAGCGCAACATAAAGCTACCAACTCCTTCACAAATCATTCTTCTTTGGCCTCTTCGTATAACATAAGGGTTTTAAAAATATCTCTATTCCTCCCCAGTTAACTCTTTTTCTCCTTTAGCACCAGTCCTGATACTTTTTGATCCGACCTCGTATTACCCAATTAAGAGTTTATATCGCCAGTGTTGGGAAGCACTGAAAAGTAATCAACCATTTTAAAATTATCGCAGTTCTTTCATAGATTGATTATTTTCTTTGTATTTTTTTTCTTCTACTGGTCTCTGATTATAATTCACGCACAAGTCGGCTATGGAGGCTACAGATTTAACTGCTACACTATTGGTTAAGTAACTATAGGAAAAGTCACCCGGTCTCTTCTTGTACATTCATCACGGCATGAAAGATCCGCCATATTTTGTCAAGATATTTTCCAGTGGGGAAATTATATATAATTATTATATAATGATATCTGGTGTCGTGTTACCTGGCTTATTTTTAATCAGTGTTTCAATTCGTTCATCAGCAGTAACTGCGCGACCGCACGTTGTAGGTCTTCCAGATCAAAATCTCCTCTTCTACTCATTGTAGAATCATTTTTTTCTAATTTCTAACAATGAAAGCGCAACTAATGATGAATGCGGATCTCAGCTTCTTTCATTTTCAAGTTTAACGTGAAAAATCCACAACCAATGCACCAAACATATAGGAAGTCGCGCTGAAATATCACCTTTTAGAATATGCATATATATTGTGAGTTGCCCCCACGTAGCTTCAGCAGTTTTCCCAAGAACTCGTTAGAGGGCGCTGTCTAGCGCCAATAAAGACGGAACACTTAATGGCTGTATTCTCTTTCCTTTTTTTCTCTCTGCAGATTTTCGTCACAACACCATCGGGACCTTGTCCTATGGCTTGGGAGTATCTTTCCACTTCTGTGACTGAACTTTATTCACGCGCGTGCGCACACACACACACGTGTAACACCGTAACATTTTTCATCAGTTCACCCCAAACAAGGCAATAATGCCACTAAGATATAAAGGGCTACTAGTAGTAAAAGAGAATGAAATGATTTCAAACCGGAAACCGGAAAGTCAATCCTATACAGGAAACAAGGGATAAACATCTACTCCTCTATTCAACTGAAGCAAGGTGATAATTCCACTACGATTGAAGGGGCTACTGGGCGTGAAAGAGAATGAAATAAAACTTCAGAAGGAACCGGAAACCCAATCCTAAACCAAAAAAGAACAAAACAAATGACAAACCTCTGTTTCTGTTCAAAAGAACGGGGAATGGTGTGAACCAGACGATAGGCTACCCTATCTATTCCTATTGAGGAAAAAAAATAAATAGTAGATAAAACTTCAGAGTTTAGTGGGTGACATTAGAAATATAGTGTTGAAGTAGTCTTTAGAAGGAACCGGAAACCCAATCCTAAACAGGAAACAAGGGATAATCTACTCTTGTTCAAAAGGCCTGGGAGGTGTTTCAACCGGGTGATAACTTTTAGCGTCTTCTTTCTTTTACATGCATAATCATGTATGCCCTCTCTCTCTCTCTCCCCCCTCTCTCTCTCTCTCTCTCTCTCTCTCTCTCTCTCTCTCTCTCTGATCAGTTATATGATAACAAAAATAAAAAATATCCTCTTGTTGAAATTCATTCATTTCATTTCACTTATTCGTACAAGATATCGTTGCCATTGACTTTAGTCTGACATGGACTAGTGTCTGAGGCATCCTGGGTAAGACCATAAACTACATTCAACAGCAAGGCCTTTGATTGGGGAGTTTTGTACTGCGTGGTACCACCTCTTCCTTGTTGGCGTTTTCAGTTCCACCCTGACCCGAGGTGGTAGCACCTGTAGGGGTCCCAACTTTGGGTAAATAGGTAACCCCCCAAACTGGCATCACATCTCGCTGAAAGTGTAAAAATAGATTTTACTACCATCAATACTTTTTTCTCAAAAAATTATTACCAGCACTTAATTTCTGAAGAAAAAAATACTAACAATATATTTTTGGAAAAAATTATCAGCAATACATTTTGAAGAAAAAAGATATTACCAGCAAAACTAAAATCCTGTCGGCATTAAATAACACATCGACTTTGATGTACCGTAAACCAAACCAAAACAAACCTAGTGTCTGTAACATTAAGGTGGCTTCAGACGGGGTTTGAACATACACAAAAGGCGCAACATTTTGGCGGCCACAGCCTGATATCGACATGTGGCCACTCCAACAATATTTCATGACATTTTTTTTTGTCACGTGTAAAACGAAATCATTAGTTTAAACATCACCGATTGAAAGACGTAGTGACTCTTATTAAAACTGTCTATAATATGTGAAGGTCGCCTTACCATAGGACAAAGTGGTTCAGAAATTAGGTATTGTATAAATATTGCAGCATAAGGTTGTTGTTATAATATATTTACATATATCAACGAGATTGGCGTCAATGTGTCTGGTTCTTCCGGACACGTGCGTTGGGTTTGCTATTCTGCAAGTTCATTCATGCAGCTCGTATTTGCCAGGCGAAGCGAGCGAGCAGAGGATAAAGGAAGTGCAGAAAAGAGACGAGAAAATAAGCTACGTGTGCGCGAGGAGACGGGCAAAGAGAAGAACAAACACTAAACGGGGTTGGGGGAAGGAAAGCCAACACACTATCCGTCTAAATAATGTCTACGTACAACGTGATGACTTTCCCATTGGTTCAGTTCTGGGACCAACATTTAGTAATTTCTACATGGCTAACCTCGAAAATAAGATATTTTATACCACTAGAAAAAGAAAATCTCTCCGTCTAATAAAGATATGTAAACCAGAAGTCGGCAACCTACGGCACGCGTGCCACACGCAATTTCACATAGCACGCAGCCGTAAATGACATCACGAAGACCCAAACAATAACTACTACAACGTAAAAGGTAAAAGGGTAAAGGAGGGTGCGAGCAAAATCATTAAACTGACAAAGTTTAAAAAAGGCAGTAAATATCGTGTCTCTTGGTTCGTGGGCAATCTGAACAGCATTTTTATCACTGAAGTAAAGACGCTGACCGTTCTCCAGATGGACTGCCTACTGTTGAACAGCAGGGTGCCTCTGGTGCACTGGGAATTCAAATATTCGCCAAAGGGCAACTTATGGTAAACGAGGAGCAACAATTTCTTCAGCTTTACTTTGTAGGTAACTATCAGGAACAGGCAACTAGGCGCAACCCTATTTCACCTGGAACTGAAATGGATATCATTCCTGAGCTTCGGGAAATACTACACACCAGGAACAATCATGTGCGAGAGTTCAAATGCGCCTTAGAAAGAGCGGACACGCCAAATTTTCATGTCATCATCAACGCTGACCAGAGGCCAGGTGATGAACATGGGGAACGTTATAATTCACCTGTTTGCAAGGAAATCGCTGCTATTATCCATGGTCACCAACACAATAATACTAGAGATATAGTTCTTTCGTCACGTGATAAGAAATTGTGACTCCTCATTTACCACAGGTTGCATAGAGCCAATTCTATGATATATTTATCCTTGTACTTACAAAGTAGGCATAAATCCACCCACTTTAATAATATTGGCCCCAAAAGAGGTCATCTGAAAAGCACAATTATACTTTCTAATATTGCGTAGGAAATGATTACATCTAACAGTGGTAACAGTTAATAGCATTTTCAATGGCTAGGGTGGATCTTCAATGATGGTTAACGCAGAAGTGCCGTTTGAGCAGCTCATACTGTTAATTTCCCCTACCCACCTTTTAGCTCTGCAGTGCGAACAGACAATCGACATACTGCCAAGCTGAACATCAGGGTGGTTCGAATAATTAGCACGAGGGTCATAATAGAATGCTACCACTGACCATATTTGACTACGTGGTCTTAAAATTCCTTGTTGAGCAGCCAATTTTTGCATATTGTTTTCCAAACGATCCTCAACAGCCTCCACTGCCCGTGCAGAAGCTGTTCTAGAGGCATTCCTGATCTGTCGTCTCGTACGCTGCTCTTGAGTCTCCAAATCTCTTGCTGGTGCAGTTGCTGACGCATTTCTAGGCAATCTTTGTGAACGTTGATCCTCATTCTCCGCACGTCTGGTAGCAGCGGTAATTGCTGAATTTCTTATCTGCTAGCAATACGCTGTTGCTCAATCTCAGAATTTCGAGCAGCAGCATTTCTAGTAGCATTTCTTGTATATCGAATTGTTCTTTGCTCCTCAGTTTCGACAGCTCGAGTGGCAGCAGTTCTAGTAGCATTTCTTACATGTTGAATTGTTCTTTACCCCTCAGTTTCGACAACTCGAGTGACAGCAGTTCTAGTAGCATTTTTACATGTAGAATTGTTCTTTGCCCCTCAGTTTCGACAGCTCGAGTAGCAGCCGTTCTGGAAGCGTTCCTTCCTCGTCTAGTTAACCGTTTCTGCTGACCTTGCATTAGCTGTACGAATAGCATTTTGTGTCAGTCTAATTTGAGTTTCTTGTTGCGAAGCGTTTCTCCCCCGTGCTTTCATGCGTTTGGCTGCAGTAGTAGCACGTCCAAGTGAAGGATTTCGCTTTCTTGACATTACTGTCAGGCTGTAGTTGGAGGGGTTTGGCTAAGATTTTTGAATAACAATGAAGTAATCAATTAAAAAGCAAGAATATTATACACATTAATGGAAATATAGCCACAATAAATTAAATGAAAGTTTATAAGGGAGACCACGGGAACGTGGTAAACCATTATAAGCAAGCTCGTAAAGTTAGGCTTTATCTACAAATAGACTACCAAAAAAACGTTCTAGTGATAAAAATAAAAATTAACGTGCAGCCAGAAACCTACTCACTATGAACGTTAAAAACTCTAAGTTTAGCATAATTATAAATGAATTGAAAGAGGGTCTTTACATTATTATAAGTGCATTTTTCAGAATAAAACTCTCAAAATTCTAGGGCTCACGTTTCCAAATATATGAGTTAGTAAGCATTATTTAAACGCTGATTAGAAGATTATAAATACATAATTAAATATTGGCATTAACGCTTAAACTTTTTTGATAATATGATTTTCACAAATTTAAAAGTAAAGTATACATGCATGAAGGCAGCCTACCTTTTACTGGGGATGACAACTTTGATGCGAATGAGATTTTTTGCATTTATTTCATCACATAGCACTGATGAACACTACACGTGAAGCAAAATCGATAGTACGCACTACATAACTCGATCGATCATTGGACAAAATCAATTGTACACACTACACATCTCGATCGATCTCGTTCACGCGTCTTATACTTACGTGCACTTCTCTCATCGGTGCACACTTTCGTTTGCACTTATTCTTTTTTTCTTAAGGAAATATATACAGTGTAACCCGGCTATAAGAGACCCGGATATAAGAGAAACCCGGATATAAGGGAGATTTTCTCCGGTCCCGACAACTCTCTTATATCCGGGTTACACTGTAATTTTTGCCATCAAGTTAATGCAAACTAAACTATTTCAGTACCAAATCGGGAAATCCATGGGAAAAACTGATATTTTTCACAATGTATTTATGACACATGGGGTGTCAGTTTTGATTTTGACTTGATTGATCTAAACACAAATTATGTGCAAATTTTCATCGGAATGCTGCTAACCACTACAATTGAAAGACTAATGGGACAGCAAGGTGTTCATGGGTCATCTTGGGGGCCTTCTTATGTAGTTTTCAAAATCTGATAATCGTTTTTGATTCATTTTAAGATTGTAACATACATGTAAAATTCCGTCGAAATCGAAGCAATTTGAAAATTTGGGGGTCCCTTTGGTTCACCCTAGGGGTCCCAAATTTCAAACCAAAGGACAGGTTTAAGACTAATAGTAATTGAAATAATAAAGCACATCTTTTTTAAGTTTTCTATTTAATCGACTTTATGGCCAAAGCTGTAGACTTAATTAAAAATTTCGGGGTTTTCTATTGGTCCCCTAACTCGTGAGGGGTCCCAGTGTTGATTTTCAGTGAATTCCAAGTGACTACTTCAGTTACTCGATATAATCTTAATATGTACTGAAAGTTTCGTTGAAATTGAGGAATACTGCTACAAAATACACTTGAAAAGCAATTCAGGCATCAAGGGGTTTATGGGGTCATCCTGGGGGCTCTCTCATGTATTTTTAAAAATCTGACCACCGATTTCTGTCTCATTGTAAGAGCGTAACAAACATGCAAAATGTCATCAAAATCGAAGCGAATTGAATTTTTGGGGGTCTCTTTGGGGCACCCTGGGGGTCCCAGTGTCGAGAGAAACGAAAATCAATATAGCGTATAATGAGCGCGACAGTAAGTTGCATACACTTGTCACGTTTCATAAAAATAGGCCTTAGGCTTTAGACTTCAAGTCTGAAAGTTTAAAAACAACGAGAGTAATGGAAATTCACATTTGAACATTATATTTATTGATTATCGATTATTGATTTTTGAAAAATCACTAATTTTTTGCCCAGAAACACCTAGAGTCGAGTACAATCTATGTTCCAAATTTGGTGGAAATATGACTCATGGTTCTCGAGTAGTTGACGAACACAGCCACACCCATACACACACACGCATAGTTTTATATATATAGATAGAAGACGTGCGCGTGTTTGTGTACGTACACATGTGTGTGTATATCAGACAGTCCCTATCTATTTATCAATCTATTTATCCGTGTTAACTAGCTCATATATGTTTTTTTACTGTCGACGTCAGACGTTTCGGTCTCGTAGACCATCTTCAAGACATGGTTATTAGAAACCTACTTAGGATTAGACGATATTTAAGTCAGCATGAAAAGACGATAGACACAAGACTAATCAGAAACAGAACAACTGAAATTCTAAAGTCAGCGTTCCCTTTTTGGGGGGGATTCGGTCACGTTGGCGTCACGCGGGCGATGTTTCTAATGGTATCTAATAACCATGTCCCGAAGATGGTCTACTAGACCGAAACGTCTGACGTCGAGAGTAAAACAACATTAAAACAGTAAACTTGCATATTTGGATTTTGTTTTGTCTTTTTCATATTTTTCATCATACCGTCGGATCTACATCCACATATTTGCTTACATATATATATATTCAGGACATATTATTGGAAACATATTTATATTTAAGTCAACATGAAGAGACGATAGACATAAGCATATGCGATAGACATAAGCATAAGCGATAGACAGAAACAGAAAAACTGAAATTTTAAAGTCAGCCTTTTAAAAGGAACCTTTTTTTGGATTCGGTCACGTTAGCGTTGCGCTGGCTATGGTGCGAAACGCGCTCCCAAGAAAGAGACTGTATCTTAAGTGGAAAAGAGGAGTTCTATTTGAATCTAGAGCTCATCAGTAAGTTTGTCAAGCATTAATCTTGCCAAGAACGGGGAGATGTTAAAGAAGCCGGGTCTAGTATTTACCGTACGTGATATATATATATAAAAAAGTGAATATTAGAATTCAAAACATTGCGGCGACAGTCTGTTTCATGCTAGATGCAATCGTCAAGCCTGACTTCTATGTTCACTTTTATATTTACACACGATCTATCTCTGATATTGAGCACTTTATCCCCAAAATATAGCACACTTTAAGACTATATTTCTTTATATATATATATATATATATATATATATATATATATATATATATATATATATATATATATATATATATATATTCATTTTAAGTTTGATTGGAAAATTTTATAACGTTTTATGCACGCATCTGTTCATATATATATATATATATATATATATATATATATATATATATATATATATATATATATATATATATATATATATCACAGCAATAAACGTGTGAAGCTTGTTATTACTAGACATATTAAATACGGGCGAAACAACCGGTTTCGCTCCCGCTCATCAGGCTTACAACGGGAGAATTACTTTAAATTAAAAACACTGAAAATGTACAATAAAGGGAAATGTGGAGGAGGAGGGAAAAAATGAGCAAAAGGAGCTAGAGGCAAATGGCAGCGAGCCCCAACAAACACTCACGTTGTTTACACAAGGAAGGCTTGCGGGACCCGATGTAAAGTGCCTCCAGCACCTTAAGATGAAATAACGAGTGTGACCGGGACAACACGGTGAACCGGTCAACACTAAAATTAGCTGCACACGATCTGCTCTTTAATAAGTGCTCACATATGGCGGACCCGTAGGTGTTTGGGACGAGTCCATTCAACGGCAAAGTGTGGTTCCTGATTTTGGTAGGAACGTGCTGTTTAATTCTCATGTCCAAGCGTTGTGTCGTTCTTCCTATGTCATTTGCCTCTAGCTCCTTTTGCTCATTTTTCTTTTTTTTTCGATTAGCGGGAGCGAAACCGGTTGCTTCACCCGTTTTTAATATGTCTAGTAATATCAAGCTTCATACGTTTATTGCTGTCATAAAATTTTGTACCTTCAAAAATATCTTTAAATATATATATATATTTGAACATTGATTGGAAAATTCCATAACGTTTTATGATCGCATTCGTTTTTATGTATGTACTTTGTGCCAATATATATCAATAGCCTTAGATGTGTGCCTGCAATTGACATAATTGTATAGAACGAAATCTTGTATGCTGTTGGCTGTCCCCAAAAAGTAGTTCCAGGCATACTATCATCAACGGAAACGACACTGAATAAAATGTAGGAATTTAGAATGTGACTATTTGGAGGAAGATTAAATGCCGAACTGTTATGTGTTGTAGTTTTTTTATAGCACCAGAACCGATACTTTTTGAACTACACCACACACATACACATACACACACACACACACACACACACACACACACACACACACACACACACACATATATATATATATATATATATATAATAATTTTGTTGATAAAGTAAATACCTATATGTTTATGTATGAGGCACATATCTTTTTTTGCAATGTTGCATATTCTGTTTGGAACAAAATAAATAAAAATGAATCTTGACACACCATCTGTCTTTTTTCACTTGTTTCTTATTTATATAATTATCACTTTTAAGGCCGACGGTTTTCATCTTTTTTAATAAAAAAAAACGTGAAAAAAAATATAACAGCAAAATAGAAAGGCTTCTAATCTGACAAAATAACGAAAACTTGACGTCAGAAACGGAGAATAAAAGCGAAAGAGACACGTAGACATAGAAAAAAATTTATCGATAGAGAAAGCGATAGCAACGTAATGTATAAAGAAAACAAGTGAAGAAAGAAAGAAAGAAAGAGAGAGAGAGTGCGAAAGAGCGAGTGAGAGAAAGAGAGAGAGAAATAAAGAGAAAGAGAGAGAAATAGAGTGAGAGAAAGAGAGAGTGAGAGAAAGAGAGATAGAGAAATAAAGAGAAAGCGAGAGAAAGAAAGAGTGAGAGAAAGAGAGAGTGTGAGAAAGAGAAAGTGAGAGAAAGAGAGAGAGAAATAAAGAGAAAGAGAGAGAAAGAGAGAGAAAAAGAGAGAGAAAGAGAAATAGAGAAAGAAAGAGAAAAAAAAGAGAGAAAGAGAGTGAAAAACAGAGAGAGAAAGAGTGATAGAGAGAGAGAAATAAAGTCAAACAGAGAGAGAGAGAGAAAAGAGGTAGAGACAAAAAGGTAGAAAAAGAGAATGAAACACAGAGAAAGAGAGAGAGAAATAAAGAGAAAGAGAGGGAAAAATAAAGAGAAAGAGAGAGAGAGAGAAATAAAGAGAAAGAGATAAAGAAAAGAGGTAGAGAGAAAGAGAATGAAAGACAGAAAGAGAAAGAGAAATAGAGAGAAAGAGATAGAGAAATAAAGAGAAAGAGATAGAGAAAAAGAGGTAGAGAAAGAGAATTAAAGACACACAGTGAGAGAGAGAGAAAGAGATAAATAGAAAGAGTGAATGCGTGCGAAGATTGATGTGCCAATGTATTCAGCTTTTGCCGTTCGCTAGCACGTCAAGCGGAAATTTCTGGGCTAAACATGCGAACGCAAGATCCACTAGCGGGAGTTTGTTTATTTTGTTGACCGATACCACCACCAGATGGCGCTAATATCATCTGCCCATTACGCAGGCGTCGAAAGTTGGAGGTACGGATTATTACTTTTTTTTTTTTTTTTTTTTACTCCTCTCCAAATCTCATCTTCATTATATACTGAGGTACGTACCTCCTAAGCCCACCCCTTTCGCTTACCCCATCGAACCTCAACGTAGAAAGAAAGAAACGCTATTATAGGGGATACGAAAAAAAGTTTAAACAAATGACTGACGGCTGTACGGATTGATTGATAGAGAAGATTAAATTGGTCGTTGTACAGGAGAAAATCTAAAAGCGTGAATTTAAGGGTACTACTATGTTGGCTAGGCAATTATCGTTTCAGTGTTTAAATAGCTAGAACTGTACGTCCTATACTAATAGTACCTTTTCTCGCACTTTCGATGTAGAATTTACTTATCCATTACAGCACCGTACCTCTTTATGGTTACTTACAACCTCATCTTCATTGCCATATTCACAACGTTTCGGCCTCTATATCTCTGAGATGAGGTATTATGATTACTTGCATTATATACATTATTTGGTTTGTTATCCTCATCTTCATTGCCATATGCACAACGTTTCGGCCTCTATATCTATGAGATGAGGTATTATGATTACTTGCATTATTTACATTATTTGGATTTTTATCCTCATCTTCATTGCCATATTCACAACGTTTCAGCCTCTATATATCTGAGATGAGGTATTATGATTACTTGCATTATATACATTATTTGGTTTGTTATCCTCATCTTCATTGCCATATGCACAACGTTTCGGCCTCTATATCTCTGAGATGAGGTATTATGATTACTTGCATTATTTCCATTATTTGGATTGTTATCCTCATCTTCATTGCCATATTCACAACGTTTCGGCCTCTATATATCTGAGATGAGGTATTATGATTACTTGCATTATATACATTATTTGGTTTGTTATCCTCATTTTCATTGCCATATGCACAACGTTTCGGCCTCTATATCTATGAGATGAGGTATTATGATTACTTGCATTATTTACATTATTTGGATTTTTATCCTCATCTTCATTGCCATATTCACAACGTTTCAGCCTCTATATATCTGAGATGAGGTATTATGATTACTTGCATTATATACATTATTTGGTTTGTTATCCTCATTTTCATTGCCATATGCACAACGTTTCGGCCTCTATATCTATGAGATGAGGTATTATGATTACTTGCATTATTTACATTATTTGGATTTTTATCCTCATCTTCATTGCCATATTCACAACGTTTCAGCCTCTATATATCTGAGATGAGGTATTATGATTACTTGCATTATATACATTATTTGGTTTGTTATCCTCATTTTCATTGCCATATGCACAACGTTTCGGCGTCTATATCTATGAGATGAGGTATTATGATTACTTGCATTATTTACATTATTTGGATTTTTATTCTCATCTTCATTGCCATATTCACAACGTTTCAGCCTCTATATATCTGAGATGAGGTATTATGATTACTTGCATTATATACTTTATTTGGTTTGTTATCCTCATCTTCATTGCCATATGCACAACGTTTCGGCCTGTATATCTCTGAGATGAGGTATTATGATTACTTGCATTATTTCCATTATTTGGATTGTTATCCTCATCTTCATTGCCATATTCACAACGTTTCGGCCTCTATATATCTGAGATGAGGTATTATGATTACTTGCATTATATACATTATTTGGTTTGTTATCCTCATTTTCATTGTCATATGCACAACGTTTCGGCCTCTATATCTATGAGATGAGGTATTATGATTACTTGCATTATTTACATTATTTGGATTTTTATCCTCATCTTCATTGCCATATTCACAACGTTTCAGCCTCTATATATCTGAGATGAGGTATTATGATTACTTGCATTATATACATTATTTGGTTTGTTATCCTCATCTTCATTGCCATATGCACAACGTTTCGGCCTCTATATCTCTGAGATGAGGTATTATGATTACTTGCATTATTTCCATTATTTGGATTGTTATCCTCATCTTCATTGCCATATTCACAACGTTTCGGCCTCTATATATCTGAGATGAGGTATTATGATTACTTGCATTATATACATTATTTGGTTTGTTATCCTCATTTTCATTGCCATATGCACAACGTTTCGGCCTCTATATCTATGAGATGAGGTATTATGATTACTTGCATTATTTCCATTATTTGGATTGTTATCCTCATCTTCATTGCCATATTCACAACGTTTCAGCCTCTATATATCTGAGATGAGGTATTATGATTACTTGCATTATATACATTATTTGGTTTGTTATCCTCATTTTCATTGCCATATGCACAACGTTTCGGCCTCTATATCTATGAGATGAGGTATTATGATTACTTGCATTATTTACATTATTTGGATTTTTATCCTCATCTTCATTGCCATATTCACAACGTTTCAGCCTCTATATATCTGAGATGAGGTATTATGATTACTTGCATTATATACATTATTTGGTTTGTTATCCTCATCTTCATTGCCATATGCACAACGTTTCGGCCTCTATATCTATGAGATGAGGTATTATGATTACTTGCATTATTTCCATTATTTGGATTGTTATCCTCATCTTCATTGCCATATTCACAACGTTTCGGCCTCTATATATCTGAGATGAGGTATTATGATTACTTGCATTATTTACATTATCCGGACTGTTATCCTCATCTTCAATGCCATATTCACAACGTTTCTTCGAAAGGCCGGAGCGTACCGAACCGATTCCTATCGGAGGACGCATATTTTCTATGACAATTTCATTGCAAATCAGGCCGGTAATTGTTGTTTAATATTGTTTATTATAAACAGAGCATTTACTTAAATATTTGTATCTGTAAAAAGAACGTATAAACATAAAAATGTCTTAAAACAGATAGATAGATAGATAGATAGATAGTAATTAATTCAGGGACATACATTTTGATCACGATGAAAGACGAAATACACTTATCACAGAGGTTATTTGGTTTCAGTGTGATCAGAAAGAACGATGCTGATAGATAGATAGATAGAATAGATAGATAGATAGATAGATAGATAGATAGATAGATAAACTGAGGGACATAGATAGATGCTCTGAGGGACATAGATAGATCTGTAAGCATTTACTTGGGTCATGGATTGGCAAATCTTGATCGTTTTGGATCTGTACGCATTATCTTGGTTAAATGGATTGACAAAGCTTGATCATTTATATTTGGAGCTGTACGCATTTACTTAGGTCATGGATTGGCAAATGTTGATCGTTCTTATTTGGATCCGAACGCATTTAATTGGTTCGTGGATTAGCAAATCTTGATCGTTTATATTTGGATCTGTAAGCATTTAATTGTTTCGTTCATTAGCAAATGTTCATCGTTTAAATTTGGATCTGTACGCATTCACTTGGATCCTGGAATGGCAAATGTTAATCGTTTATATTTGGATCTGTACGCATTCACTTGGATCCTGGATTGGCAAATGTTAATCGTTTATATTTGGATCTGTACGCATTCACTTGGATCCTGGATTGGCAAATGTCAATCGTTTATATTTGGATCTGTACGAATTCACTTGGATCCTGGATTGGAAAATGTCAATCGTTTATATTTGGATCTGTACGCATTCACTTGGATCCTGGATTGGCAAATGTCAATCGTTTATATTTGGATCTGTACGAATTCACTTGGATCCTGGATTGGCAAATGTCAATCGTTTATATTTGGATCTGTACGCATTCACTTGGATCCTGGATTGGCAAATGTTAATCGTTTATATTTGGATCTGTACGCATTCACTTGGATCCTGGATTGGCAAATGTCAATCGTTTATATTTGGATCTGTACGCATTCACTTGGATCCTGGATTGGCAAATGTCAATCGTTTATATTTGGATCTGTACGCATTTACTTGGATCCTGGATTGGCAAATGTTAATCGTTTATATTTGGATCTGTACGCATTCACTTGGATCCTGGAGTGGCAAATGTTAATCGTTTATATTTGGATCTGTACGCATTCACTTGGATCCTGGATTGGCAAATGTTAATCGTTTATATTTGGATCTGTACGCATTCACTTGGATCCTGGATTTGCAAATGTTAATCGTTTATATTTGGATCTGTACGCATTCACTTGGATCCTGGATTGGCAAATGTCAATCGTTTATATTTGGATCTGTACGCATTCACTTGGATCCTGGATTGGCAAATGTTAATCGTTTATATTTGGATCTGTACGCATTCACTTGGATCCTGGATTGGCAAATGTCAATCGTTTATATTTGGATCTGTACGCATTCACTTGGATCCTGGATTGGCAAATGTCAATCGTTTATATTTGGATCTGTACGCATTCACTTGGATCCTGGAGTGGCAAATGTTAATCGTTTATATTTGGATCTGTACGCATTCACTTGGATCCTGGAGTGGCAAATGTCAATCGTTTATATTTGGATCTGTACGCATTCACTTGGATCCTGGATTGGCAAATGTTAATCGTTTATATTTGGATCTGTACGCATTCACTTGGATCCTGGATTGGCAAATGTCAATCGTTTATATTTGGATCTGTACGCATTCACTTGGATCCTGGATTGGCAAATGTCAATCGTTTATATTTGGATCTGTACGCATTCACTTGGATCCTGGAGTGGCAAATGTTAATCGTTTATATTTGGATCTGTACGCATTCACTTGGATCCTGGAGTGGCAAATGTTAATCGTTTATATTTGGATCTGTACGCATTCACTTGGATCCTGGATTGGCAAATGTCAATCGTTTATATTTGGATCTGTACGCATTCACTTGGATCCTGGATTGACAAATGTCAATCGTTTATATTTGGATCTGTACGCATTCACTTGGATCCTGGAGTGGCAAATGTTAATCGTTTATATTTGGATCTGTACGCATTCACTTGGATCCTGGATTGGCAAATGTTAATCGTTTATATTTGGATCTGTACGCATTCACTTGGATCCTGGAGTGGCAAATGTTAATCGTTTATATTTGGATCTGTACGCATTCACTTGGATCCTGGATTGGCAAATGTCAATCGTTTATATTTCGATCTGTACGCATTCACTTGGATCCTGGATTGGCAAATGTTAATCGTTTATATTTGGATCTGTACGCATTCACTTGGATCCTGGAGTGGCAAATGTTAATCGTTTATATTTGGATCTGTACGCATTCACTTGGATCCTGGATTGGCAAATGTTAATCGTTTATATTTGGATCTGTACGCATTCACTTGGATCCTGGATTGGCAAATGTTAATCGTTTATATTTGGATCTGTACGCATTCACTTGGATCCTGGATTGGCAAATGTCAATCGTTTATATTTGGATCTGTACGCATTCACTTGGATCCTGGATTGGCAAATGTTAATCGTTTATATTTGGATCTGTACGCATTCACTTGGATCCTGGATTGGCAAATGTCAATCGTTTATATTTGGATCTGTACGCATTCACTTGGATCCTGGATTGGCAAATGTCAATCGTTTATATTTGGATCTGTACGCATTCACTTGGATCCTGGAGTGGCAAATGTTAATCGTTTATATTTGGATCTGTACGCATTCACTTGGATCCTGGAGTGGCAAATGTTAATCGTTTATATTTGGATCTGTACGCATTCACTTGGATCCTGGATTGGCAAATGTCAATCGTTTATATTTGGATCTGTACGCATTCACTTGGATCCTGGATTGGCAAATGTTAATCGTTTATATTTGGATCTGTACGCATTCACTTGGATCCTGGATTAGCAAATGTCAATCGTTTATATTTGGATCTGTACGCATTCACTTGGATCCTGGATTGGCAAATGTCAATCGTTTATATTTGGATCTGTACGCATTCACTTGGATCCTGGAGTGGCAAATGTTAATCGTTTATATTTGGATCTGTACGCATTCACTTGGATCCTGGAGTGGCAAATGTTAATCGTTTATATTTGGATCTGTACGCATTCACTTGGATCCTGGATTGGCAAATGTTAATCGTTTATATTTGGATCTGTACGCATTCACTTGGATCCTGGATTGGCAAATGTCAATCGTTTATATTTGGATCTGTACGCATTCACTTGGATCCTGGATTGGCAAATGTTAATCGTTTACATTTGGATCTGTCCGCATTCACTTGGATCCTGGATTGGCAAATGTCAATCGTTTATATTTGGATCTGTACGCATTCACTTGGATCCTGGATTGGCAAATGTCAATCGTTTATATTTGGATCTGTACGCATTCACTTGGATCCTGGATTGGCAAATGTTAATCGTTTATATTTGGATCTGTACGCATTCACTTGGATCCTGGATTGGCAAATGTTAATCGTTTATATTTGGATCTGTACGCATTCACTTGGATCCTGGATTGGCAAATGTCAATCGTTTATATTTGGATCTGTACGCATTCACTTGGATCCTGGATTGGTAAATGTTAATCGTTTATATTTGGATCTGTACGCATTCACTTGGATCCTGGATTGGCAAATGTTAATCGTTTATATTTGGATCTGTACGCATTCACTTGGATCCAGGATTGGCAAATGTCAATCGTTTATATTTGGAACTGTACGCATTCACTTGGATCCTGGATTGGCAAATGTTAATCGTTTATATTTGGATCTGTACGCATTCACTTGGATCCTGGATTGGCAAATGTCAATCGTTTATATTTGGATCTGTAAGCATTTACTGGGATCCTGGATTGGCAAATGTCAATCGTTTATATTTGGATCTGTAAGCATTTACTTGGGACGTGGATTGGCAAATGTTGATCGTTTAAATTTGATCTGTAAGCATTTACTTTGGTCATGGATTGGAAAATGTTGATAATTTATATTTGGATCTGTTAGCATTTACTTGAGTCATGGATTGGCAAATGTTGATAATTTATATTTCGATCTGTAAGCATTTACTTGGGTCAAGGATTGGAAAATATTGATAATTTATATTTGGATCTGTAAGCATTTACTTGAGTCATGGATTGGCAAATGTTGATAATTTATATTTGGATCTGTAAGCATGTACTTGCTTCGGGGATAGGTAAATATTGGTCGTTTATGTTTTAGTCTATATGCATTCATTTGCTTCATGGATAGTCAAATATTTGCTACTTATATTTTGGTCTGTAAGAATTTTCTTGCTTCTGGAATAGGTTAATATTTTTTTATCTATTTGATTGTGTAGACATTTATTTCGCAGATATCTGTTTTTTGGTGTAAGGAATTCAGTCGACATATTCTCTATCAACAGGTCAGTTTTACGGGGAGCCTTTTTTGTTTTTGCTAACACTGACAATATGCTATCCACAGATAATTTCATATTTTTACCATTTGCACTGTTTTGAATTCCGTCTTCCACAATGCGCCATGACTTTCCAAACAATCCATTAAATTTATTAATTAATATTTCATTATTTTTTTTATTTAATTAATATAGCGAAATGAAGAAATCAAATTGCGTCGTCCAAAGTTTGTTGTCTTTGTCAGAATCTTTACAGTGCCAGTGAGAATGTGTCCGACTTTCTGGGAACCATTTTACATTTTGGCATCTGCCCTGGCCAACTGAAGGAAGTTAACATCCGAATCCAATTACCACGAAGAAGAATGCCAAAAACTAAATAATATTGAATCTTACCGCAGGATTTGGTAAATATCGCTTACTATATTCTCTATGCAGATGTTGACCACCTATATATTATTATCTTCTTCAATATATATCGTGTGCGCGATCATGGGTCTCCACGACTTCTCACTAACTAGCTTCAGCTTTTTTTACATTTACTGTTTTTTTTTATTGGAATTTTCTTTCCTCTTCTTTATCCTCCTTTTTCTTTTTTCTTCTCTTTCTTTTTTTTTTCCTTTCTTCCTGGTTTATTCTCTCTCTCTCTCTTTCTCTCTTTATTTCTTTTCGTATTTTTCTCCACTTTTTTTGTTCTTTTTCTCATACATTTTCTTCTTTGTAGTGTTCTCTTTCTTTTTATTTTACTGTTTTTGTTGTTTTGTTTTTTGTTGTTTTTTTTTTTTCTCATTTTCATATACTTCGCCCTATTCTTTTATTTATTCGCTTTTCATTTCCTTCGACATTTACTTGTTTATTATTTTCTTCTTCTTCTTCTTCTTCTTCTTCTTCTTCTTCTTCTTCTTCTTCTTCTTCTTCTTCCGCTCCTCCTCATCCATCTTTTTCCGCTACTCCTCATCCGCCTCCTCCTCCTTCCGCACCTCCTTCTTTTTTCTCCTTCTTTTTCTTCATCCGCTCCTCCTCCTCCTCCTCCTTCTTCTTCTTCTTTTCACGTTGTTCCTATTTACGATCTTCTCTTTCCTTTTCTTCTTTTTCCGTTTCTTCTTCCTCTTCTTTTTCTTCTCCTTTTTCCTATTATTATAATTATTATTATTGATATTATTATTATTAGCATCCTTACTTTCTTCTTCTTCTTCTTCCTTTACGTCCGCATATCACCTCTCCTCTTATTCTTATTTTTTTTCATTTATTCTATCTTCCTATTATTTATCTTTTCTTTGGCTTTTTTAACCAACATCATCGTCGTCATCATCATCATCATTCCTCCGTTCGTTTTTCCGGGAAATGGGAAACACGATAGAAATATCACTAATTATATCCATGGTTCATTCCGATCAATTCTTTGCGAGGGGGGAATTAAAAAATGGCCCCATATATTACAAGTACACACATGACTGATGTGATTGTAAATATGACTAATAAAAAGGTTAATAATGGACATTGAAAGAACGTCGTATTTAAACACAACCGTTATTCCAATAATAATAAGAGTACTAGGAATGATTAAAATGAATACTTGTATTATAAAAACCTCAGCATACATTTTACTCTGTGAGGTAGAAAATATTGCCCTCATTGACATATCTAATATGCTAAATAACTTTCTAAGAAGGACATTCCTTGAGCTGCGGTCACAAGTGAAAGATCTGGTAAAGGACTGTAACCAGAAACAAGAACAACAATTATAATAACAATTTTATTTTTAATTGGCAGAGTTATGAGCATTGTTATCTCAATTACCGCTGGTATGTTGTGGTCTGTATTTTAGTAACCCTTATTTCAATTTTCAAACATTTTCTTGAATTTCATTGGTTGTTAAATATAAAATAAGCTTAGAGGAATTTCCATAAGAAAATAGTCAAAATGTGTGCAAAAACAGTCTTTCTCAAATTCATCCCTAATTTAAATGTTTCAAGAAATCTTATTGGCTAAAAAATTAAAAAATACAACATTCGTCCACGCATTTCTTAGAAAAAATTCGCAACAGCAACCATGCCTCGTTGGAGCCGATTTTGTTGTTATAAATACTATAAATAGAAACAGCAAACGAATTTTCGTTGCATTTTGAGACTCACACACGCAAAGATACACACGGGAATTATGTATCAAAATTGCCGCCAAAGAAACAAACTTTCTTTATGAAAGATTATTTTTTTTATTTTTTTTATTTTTAAGCTTATCACCCCAAGCAAGGCTGGAAGCCACTAGCACGCAAGGGGTTACATAAGGTTTGGAGGAAGATCAGATAGGAGTGGTAAAGGAGAAGATGTGGAGAAAGATAGTGGATCAATCAAGGCAAGGGGGTTACAGAAGATTTGGAGCGAGAGCAGATAGGAATGAAAGGTGAAAGGATGTGGAGAAGGGAAGTGGATAGATCAAGGCAACTGGAGATGTCGATTGACGTTACACTTATATAGTTGGAGATTGTATTTGTCAGGGAAACAGGAATAAGGGAGTTCCACAGGCGAGATGTGCGAGACATGAAGCTATTGGAGTAGAAGAGACGTCTACATCTAACAGTTTCAACGGTGTAGGGGTGGGAACGGGATGCCAGCCTCGTAGGACGTTTAAATTCATGAGGCTTAGGAACCAGCGAAAGCAGCTCCTCGGAGCAATTACCGTGAACGTATTTGTAAAAAAGACAGAGCGAGGCAACGTCGCGTCTGTGAGAGAGCGACTGCAGACGAGATGACAGATCAGGGCCAATTACATTGCATATGCGTCTCTGGATCTTATCAAGAACCCTGAGGCAAACAGCAGGGGCTCCAGACCATATATGGCAGCAATACTCCTTGCAAGGGCGAATGGTCGATTTATAGATTTGGAGGATCGATTCCGGGGAGAATATTTTCCTGGCTCGGCCCAGGGTGCCAACTTTCCTTGCGGTGGATGATGCAACTGACACCATGTATTTATTCCATCTCAGATCAGCGGACAGCGTGAGACCGAGCAGCCGCAGAGAGCAGCTCTCGAGAAGTTGGTCTTCAGACATTCTAATGGGATGCAGGGATGGATCCTTGTGGTGGTTAATAGAGAGCAGTTTTGTTTTAGAGTGGAAAAATTCATACAACAAACCTTTTCGCTCAATATCTTTCATAGAAAAATCTTTTGTCTAAATTAAATTCAACCTTTTTAATCAAAGGCAGACAACTTTTTAGATATTGAACATTTCCGAAACAGCAAAGAACTTTTTCTCTAAAATATCCCTTTGCACACATCATTACAAACAAAGAAATTGTAAATTGTGTATATAAAATTTAATCTGTTGTTTCAAACATGTATTCTTTGTCGTGATTGAATATCGTTACCTTTTGGCCATTTCTTATAATTTATGTTTGTGGATATTGCATATTTTATTTACAGCACAATCTTAAATATTCCCGCAACCTTCTTAGATCCACTACAAAAGAAACGAAAGGAAAAGGAGATTCACTACAACTTCCCGAGAGAGAGAGTAAAGCCGAGGAGAGAAGGAAAGGCAATGTCTGCGTCTTTCCAAGAAGGAAGATATGAAAAGAGAAAAAGAAAGCAAACGTGAACAAACAGGAAGAGAGGTCTTCGAAACCAAAAGGGGGAAGTCACGTCTCCTTCATTCAGTCAACCCTTCTTAGATCCACTACAGTATCACCAGTGCTGAGTTTACATATGGAGTAGTATGGCCTACAGACCAGAGGCCCCAACACTATTGTTGGGACGCTGATAAAACTTAAATAATTAAAGATATAAGAACAGAGGAGATCATTTTATTTTTCAGATTTAATGGGTCTTCTTTGGACTAATTTTAAACAATTTAGAGTATATGAGCCCCTCTAGTTGGAGTCAGTCAGTTATGTGCCATGTGTGATACACACTTAGGTGATCATATATCTTCCGATATATGACTGACGAGGCAGATTTTTTTCCCGAAGTAGGATGCCATTTCTTTCTGCGATAGACCACTTGCCATCCAAGGTTATTGTTATGGTCCAATAGCCTCGCACCACTGTTATGGTCCAAGGTTAAGACCAAGGAAGAACAACACGAACACAAGAGTAGGAATAACAAAGATATACTAAACAGAATAATAATAATACAAGAAGTTGAAGGTGTTAGTATGACTGTCAGTCTGGTTTAGAGTGAACTCCTGTTGTCTACAATTAAAATCATAGTAAGGCAATAAAGCCACTAAGTCACAAGAGGTTACTGGGTGTGAAAGAATTAGAAAACAGAAAACATTACGAAGTTGGGGTCGAGAACAATAGAAGAGAAATCAGGAAGAGAGTAGATCACGATTGACATTGCATTTATATTCTTGAAGAATATGGTCGGAATTTTGTGTTATGGTTTAAAACCATAGAAAGAAAACATGGGCTCGGATATAGGTTAAATAGTATATTCTCGGAAACGTAGTACAAAGGTAAATGTGGACTGGAGAGTACTTTTTCTGTCACTGGTGTCGCGACTAATTCATACACTCACTCTGTGGCTACTACTCGGTGACCCTTAATCAGAGTTGGTAGCTATATTATATAGGTGTGGAAGAGTCAATTTGTAGGTAGGTCTCCACAATATTTTGTTAAAAAACTGTTTCGAAATAACAGTAAAAGACTAACGTCGTCTCGCTTAAGAAATTTATACGAAATATTTTCTAACATGGTGTCTGTAGATATTTGAAACCTTCAGTAAGCATCTTCAAATTACGGTCATTAGATAATAAACAAGTGTTTTTTTTTAAGGAAAAGATTTTTTTTCTGATCCGTAAGCGATCTTTTTTTGCTTTTTTGCTTTGTTATTTTTATTTATTCTTGTCGCCTGTATCTCATTACGTCACGTAATTTTTTTTTCTTTATCCCTCACCGAACTGTCTCCATCCATCTACAGCACGTCATGGCTCTAGTCAGACCAAATTTCCAGTGTTCATGCCGATAAGCACGTTTTAACGTCTTCATACGCAGCCGGCATGGCTCAGTAGTAAAGCAGAGGTTAAAGGACCCCCAGATATGACGTACTTTTCAAACTGCTGGAAAGATAAACATCGCTATCAAAACCTGGAATAGAAGGAAGTAAAAAGAACTTATATTTACACGAATATTCTTCTTACAAATCCTCATGTTTAATGCAGACTTCGCAAGAAAAATATACAAATACGCACAGGCTGAGATACATTTCAGCAAGGGTGTGTATATACATCGGTATCGAAATAAAAATTGATATTTAAAAATGAATTAATCTTTTCATATATATATATATATATATATATATATATATATATATATATATATATATATATATATATATATATGTATATATATATATATGTATATATATATATATGTATGTATATATATATATATATATACATATATATATATATATATATATATATATATATATATATATATATATGAAGAAATATAGTCTTAAAATGTGCTATATTTATGGGATAAAGTGCTCAATATCAGAGATAGAGCGTGTGTAAATATAAAAGTGAACATAGAAGTCAACACTTAGACGCGACAGTCTGTTTCATGCTAGATGCAATCGTCAGGCCACGAGTGCTGTTGTCATTTTGTTTATTTTTTTTCCGTTTTCGATTTTTAAGTAACGCAGTAGAAATTTGTTTTCATGTTTGCATTTTGAGATGAGCTCGGATCTTTTATTTAATAATTTATTTTGGTCTGGGAAGGTAATGATAGCTATTTTTTCCTCCAAGCAAAGTTTGCAAGTTTTTGATTGGTTGTTGTAGGCTGATGATCTGTTCCTTATTTTCCAAGATATTTTTGGTGTGGTGTGCATTTTGTTTTTAATTTCCCAGATTTACTTAGAAAGCATTGTGCTTTTCGCATATTTACTATTTGTGAAAGATGTTTTGTGTACATAATTTCTTTGTTTCCAGGGTCCTTCAGTTATCCTACGTATACCTTTTCTTCATTATCTGGTGATTTTATCGTGGCTTGGTATATTACGTTGTTTTGTAAACAATTACCGTTTAAGGAACATTCGTTCTTTATTCTGCAGTTGTACGTGGGTTTCATTTGAAACGTGGGATGTGAAACGTCACTCTATATATTTTTTTATGTATATTTTTCTTCTCAAACAAATGGAAAAAAGGAAGTGACGTTTCACATATGGCTTGCCTACAAGCAGGAAGGTTCATAACCATTTTCGACTCTCACCCGTCGAAGTGCAGTTGAAATGCACTGAAACCAAGTTGCATCTTGTAGTGAGTAAAATGGTTTTGTCTATACGATAAAATTATAATAAATATATATATATATATATATATATATATATATATATATATATATATATATCGCACATATAGTGTTGGTGTTAATAAAACAGTTCTCGGTGTAATTTAGAGCTATTAGTTATATCCCTCAAGTCTAGCAAGACTCGGAGTTTCATGCCAAATGCAGTATGGATTAATATGAATTTTAATGAATGTATATGGTTATCGCTATGTTTGCACAGTTATATATTATACTGGCATTACAATTTTTTATAGAGTTTTTTCATTTTCAAATTTATATTTGACAATTAAAATAAGCGGTATTTGTCTATGTTTGTAAGGAAAAATATTTTTGAGCCGTGAATATTTGTTTTTTTTATTAAAGGGAGATTACTTTTTATTATTAAAAAAAACACCAAACAAACATTAATTTATATTAAAAATAAATAGTAAATTACATTAATAATGAACCGGAATTTACATTAAAAATTAATCTAGATCAACCTATTTAAGCAGATATTTATTTTTATGCCTAGATGTAACCATCATTTCATTTCTCTTCTTTAATAATCTCGGATTATTTAAGTGTTTTAAGATAACCAATTTTTCAATACGATATAACTTACATTTATTCCGTTTCCGTTATAAGATTTGTCTCTTACTATAAGATACCATTTAATAGAAGGAGAACTACCAATATTTCTTAATTACCAGAAATATTTAAAGAGAACAGTGCTGTTTCTGTATTTGATATTACCTAAAGTCATTCGTAGAAACAAAATTTCCAATGGAACCAAAATAAAAATTAACATCGCTACTGGAATGTATCCTCGCTCGGTATACAATATTATCAGTCATACATTGGCTGTTTAAGGGACAGATTATATTTTTTCGGCAGTTGCATTTATCTTTATAAAAATTTACGTTGTCATTGTTGGAAATATATTTTCATGGAATTCAGGGAATATAATGTTGTTATGATGGGAAATGTTAACGCAGCTATAGATGATCATACCATTATTTTTTTTCCTGTTGGCGAATGGTTAAAGTGCTTATGTAGTAGTGATTGTAGTGATTGGAGTAATATCCTCTCGGCTGTCTGTTCCACAGAGTAAGAGTTCTGAGGAGGAAGAAGCTGTTTTAATGAAACTTCCTCCTTTCCAATCAAATACGGATGAGTCGACCATGCGTACGCTGCATAACTGAACGGTACTAAATAAAAGAGACACGGTAGAATAATGAATAGTGGCTCGGATTGAGGAATCGCAGAGCCGGGTTCGAATTCCATTCGAATCCATTACAGTCATGTACATGCTAATACTCTTGCGAAAAATGAATCCTCTTCTCCCCCCCCCCCAACTCTCAGCTATGGGTAAATAGTTGGACAGACCGGGTTCTATAGCCTTTGATGGCAACTGGTCTACCGCAGAAAGAAACGGCAAATCTGCCTCGTCAGTCATGTATCGAAAGATATATAATCGCCTAAGTGTGTATCACGCATAGCACATAACTGGATATCACATAACAGTTCCAACACAAAAATCATTGCACTTTAATAAATAAGCTTGTTGTATGTACGTAAATAAATAAGTTTGTTGTATGTACGTAAATAAATAAGTTTGTTGTATGTACGTAAATAAATAAGTTTGTTGTATGTACGTAAATAAATAAGCTTGTTGTATGTACGTAAATAAATAAGTTTATTGCATGTACGTAAATAAAAAAAGCGTATTGTATGTACGTAAATAAATAAGTTTATTGCATGTACGTAAATAAAAAAAGCGTATTGTATGTACGTAAATAAATAAGCTTGTTGTATGTACGTATGAGGAGGACGTAGGTTTAGCTGATGAGGATATGTAGCATAGATAAAAGTCCACTGGAGACGATAATCAGGGAAGCATGCTATCGATAGTCTGTTCTACAATATAGCTGGTTCCCAGGAAGAAACACCCGGAATGAAATTCTTTTTTTTACCAGTGGAATAAGAAAGGAATAAGGGTTATTTCACACTGGCATGGTGTGGCATTGTTGTAAATCTCCGAACTGGTGGAGCTTATGCTTTGAGCAGTCTCTTTTGCTGACAACCAAGAATTCTGTTTTCTCACCGTTTATAGTTAGACGTATTTTTCTTCTTGCTTTCTTTTACCAGCTTGTCTGATAGTTCTTTTTGGCTTTCCTGCTGAGATTTTTTTTCTTAATACAGTGTAACCCGGATATAAGAGAGTTGTCGGGACCGGATACGGAGTCTCTTATATCCGGGTTAGTCTTATATCCGGGTTTGGTCTATTATATATACCTTAACACAGGCTCTAATTTGAGACCAGAGAGAATCTCTCTTATATCCGGGTTTATGTTATATCCGGGTCTCTTATATCCGGGTTACACTGTACATTGTCATCTACATGACAATTGCTGCTTAGATGAGGTTCGCCATGAATACATCCTGACAGCTCTTTTCGTTTAGTTATTCGATGTATTCAGAGAAATCTATCTCACTATCTATCTATTGCACTCCGATAGTCATTCCAAAGAATTTTCACATTATGGAACAACTCCTGCGTGAGTGCTTCCCTGCAGAGTACAATTCTAATAATTTTCAATTCAAGAGCCGTATTTCCCTCTTTTTTCCATCTCCTCTTTCAATAATACTACGTACATCATTTAGTATTCTCCTAGCTTGAGTGGCTCTTGTGCCACGCATTGGTTGAATTATAGCATAAAAAGAGAAAAGAGGTATGTTATGTATGATCTTTGATATCAGGGAATCGCACACCCACACGTGTGTGTACGAAATTTCACTGATTTCAATTGAATATTGACGCCACAAAATCAGATTTGATATTGCGTGAAGATAACGATCGCCTAAGCAATTGCGCCTGACTTGATTCGAACTCTGTTCTGTCTCGCTACGCAAGTTCAGGCCGATAACTGATCAAATAGACCCGGTCCAACCCAGAAGCCGTCGTTATCACGGCTATCACTATCGAATTTAGAGACATTACTCTAATCGCTGATCTAATTTGCATAATTATTTTTCCCTGTTACCTGTCAACAATTTCACAACTGTAAAAATTTGATTGTCTGTTAAGATTTCTACTATCAGTTGATTACAATGTCGAAAAGGAATTCGTTCTTTTTCTTTTTATGTTTTTAATCCTCGCATTTCGTCTTTATTCACACGATCTATTTTAGTTATACTTCTATTTGGTGAAGACTTTTGTTTTGTGCTTAAATAAAATAAGATTTATTTTTATTTTTCTAAATTTTATTTGTCTCTACCTGTGGCATTCATTTTATTCTTTCTTTCAATTATTAAATGTCTCTTTTTTTTATATGTTTTTTTTTAGTCTCTTTTTTTTTTCTATTATTCATTTGTCATTTATTTCTTCGTTATTCCAACGTTCCTCCCTTCCCTCTATCTGTCCCTGATGCTGTTCGGTGTCCGTGTTACAGTTTCTTCAGTTCCAACTGCTTTCTTTCACCATTTAAATACCTTTTCTTTGCTTTCTTTGGAATATCGACGGGAAAATTGAATTAGACGTTTAAAGTTCAATTCCTGCTTAATTCTCTTGGAAAAGGCATCAATTCATCTCCTTTTTTTTTTTTATTATTATTTTTTAAGGATTTCACCCCAAGCAATGCGGGAGTGCCACTAGCAGGCAAGGGATTACAGAGAGGGAGAGCAAGAGCAAGCAGGGGTCTTTGCGGAAAGGATATAGAGAAGGACGGGGATCAGGACCAAGGCATCAGATGATGTCGATTGGCATTACATTTGATTATTTGAAGATTATAGCTATCTTTTTTCTTCTTTTTTTAAGCATTTCATCCCAAGTACGGTGGGAATGTCAGTAGCCCTCAAGGGGTTATAGAGAGCGAGAGCCAGAGTAAAGAGTGGTGCTTGAGGAAATGATATAGATAAAGACAGGATCTAGGCATCAGAAAATGTCGACTGACATTACATTTGAATATTTAACGTTTATAGCTATCCGGGAAGCAAGTAGGAGGAAAAGAGTTCCACTGTCTGGAAGTGCGAGAGAAGAAGCGTTTGGCTACAAGAGGCCGTTACATTTCACTGTTTCGGCAGTGAAAGGATGGGACCTAGATGCCAACCTAGTAGCACGTTTGAATTCATGTCGTTTGAGTACCAGTGGAAGTATCTCGTCGGAGCAGTTTCCGTGAAAATATTTGTAGAAAAGACAGTTAGAAAGTGACTGTAGACGAGATGCCAGATCAGGACCTATCACATTAGCTTTAGGTTTAAATAGCAGGGCAGACTGGGCTGTCTTGTTTTGAGGTGGTAACCAATCTAGGAGAAGGAAAACTCTAAATTCAAGACCAGCCTAAAGAGGTTTGGGATCCGTTGCTCTAGACAGAACACTGCTGTTATGGATGCAAGCAATGTGGTGCGTCTAATGCCATAATGAATTATGAGACAGAAACTCTGTTAGGAATTATACGCATACTAACACACTGACGGGACAGCAACGCATCTGGTTTTATGGCGTTGAAATTTAATTGAAATCATTGAACGATTTCAATTAAATTTCAGCGCCATAAACCAGATGCGTTGCCGTGAAAAGATAAAGATCGTCTAAACTATTAAACATCCTTAATTACGACTGATTTAAGCGCACAAAGGCTACCAGAATGACCATATAGGTCTTACTAATCCAAAGCTAATCCTCAGCATAATCGCCTTCCAGTTTAATTCTTTTTCTATGGGCCCCGGACGTGGGCGACCATGGTTCTCCACAACTTCCTACCGTTTGTAATTCTAAGTAACGTTTGTCGTTGTGCCATCACTCTAAACCATCGTTCTGCCTTCTATCCACCATCCATCCACCATCCATCCATCCCTCCACCAACCACCATCCATCCCCCCATCCTTCCATTCATTCAACATCCATCAACCATACACCACCCATCCATCCATTCAACCTCCACCCATCCAGGCATGCATCCACCATCCACCATCCATCCATCCACCATCTGTCTACCATCCATCCATCATCTACCCACCATCCATCCATCCATCATCATTCCACCATCCACCATCCATCCATCCATCCATCCCTCCACCATCCATCAACCATTCTTTCATCCATTCAACATCCATCATCCATAAACCACCCATCCATCCATTCAACCTCCACCCATCCAGGAATGCACCCACCATCCATCCATCCTTCCACCATCCATCCACCCACAATCCACCCACCATCCATCCATCCAAATAAGCTTCTCACATAGTCGTCTTTCCCTGTCTCTGTTGTCCTCAGCATATCCCGTGAGTGGCAAATTCTCCAAGCTATCTTTTCTCATTATGTCGCCTGAAAAGTGTTCCTTTCTGATTCTAAGAAGAAGTGTCCTTTTTCTTTCCGTTTTTCTTTAAAATTCCTTGTTACTCACATGTTCAGTAAATGGCATTTTGAGCACCAGTTCTGTAGAACCTCATTCCTGTTGCCATTCTCTTCTCTGAAAGAAAATTGTCTCACGTCTTTCCTTTTCTGCGAGGAGAGATTGCTTAGCATCCACTGCCAATTAAGAGGTCTGAGATTGCACAAGATTTCGGAAGCACACAAGCATCGCAAAATTGACAGAAGCATCACAGAATTCGAAACCTAGTCCTCGACATAGATTGATTGATTTGTTTGTTTTACGGCATATCAACACCTTGTGGGTCATTTCATGCCGAAATTTAATTTTTTTGCGGCCTTCAAAGAAATAAAAATACGATATGTTATTCTGCTTTCACAACTGAATATATGGTAGATGATACTCAGCTTTTCTGTATATACATGTTCGTGTGAACATGATTACGAGAAGCGGTGAGGGGTGTGTTTTATATGGTAGTTTGTTGAAGTTATATCTTGTAATAACGTTTTATTTTAGAAATTTTCGAATATTATATAGGCAAAGGTCATGAAAGAGTTTTCCATGTTGGTTGTTTGCCTGGTTCAATTTGTTTAGCGGCATATCAACACCATTATGGGTTATTTAATGCCAAAATCTAAATATTTTTTATGTAGTTTTATGCTTTTAAATACAAATATTTTGTGCATGATTTTGTATTTTCTGAGTAAAGGTATGTTTTTTAGATATATATTTGTAGATCCTAAAATGTATTCTTGGTAATATTACTTTAAAAATGTATTTTTATTTTATTTTTTAGTGTTGCATTGAGAGTCATTTTGCTGTCAAATGTATTTTTTTTATTATGAAAATGTACTGTGGATTTTTTTCGTTTTTTGAATGGGGATTTCATTATTTTCCCCTAGCTGGTTCACAAACAGGTGTAACTACACCTGGTCATGGTAAACCTGGGAATGACAGCAAATAAGATCTAGTTCCACGCTCCTCAAAACCGACAATCAGAGGCCTTGCTGCTGGATTTAGTTTATCGTTATACCAAGGACGGCCTCGACATAGCCTCCTATATATCTGTGGGGGTATTGCATACTTTAATCAAGGCATGTATAACCGCCTTATATAAGCATTTTGACTGCTTTCTAAGCCATCGCCCTTGCATGGAGTATTGCTGCCATATATGGTCTGGAGCCCCTGCTGTTTGCCTCAGGGTTCTTGATAAGATCCAGAGACGGATATGCAATGTAATTGGCCCTGATCTGTCATCTCGTCTGCAGTCGCTCTCTCACAGACGCGACGTTGCTTCGCTCTGTCTTTTTTACAAATACTTTCATGGTAATTGCTCCGAGGAGCTGCTTTCGCTGGTTCCAAGGCCTCATGAATTTAAACGTCCTACGAGGCTGGCATCCCGTTCCCACCCCTTCACCGTTGAAACTGTTAGATGTAAACGTCTCTTCTACTCCAATAGCTTCATGTCTCGCACATCTCGCCTGTGGAACTCCCTTCCTTATTCCTGTTTCCCTGACAAATACAATCTCCAACTATTTAAGTGTATCGTCAACCGACATCTCCAGTTGCCTTGATCTATCCACTTCCCTTCTCCACATCCTTTCTCCTTTCATTACTATCTGTTCTCGCTCCAAATCTTCTGTAACCCCCTTGTCTTGATCGATCCACTATCTTTCTCCACATCCTCTCGTTTACCACTCCTATCTGCTCTTCCTCCAAACCTTCTGTAACCCCTTGCGTGCTAGTGGCTTTCAGCTTTAAAAAAAAATCTGTCTTTATCATTATTAGTAAACCACTCCTATCTGAGTTCTATCCGTATTGTTCACTTTGAGAAGTTCTTAAACATGAGGTACTCACAGCTTCTTCATTGTCCCAATTGTACAGGCCATTTCACTAATCACATGGTCCACTTTTCATAGTGTCTTACAATATTTATACGAGGGTCATTCAATAAATAAGGTGAATTTTTCGGTATAAGGTCTTCTAATACAGATAGAAGCTTACTCTTTTTTATTTTTTTATTTTTTTTGTTTTACTTCTTTTTCACATGGATTCAATTTCTTTTGCAGATTAAAAAAAAACTTTGAGAGTTTTGGCGATTAACAAAGATAGCCGACCAAGAAGCATGCTCCAGGATTGAACAGCGGTCAGTTATCAAGTTTTTGGTTGCTGAAGGGTGCAAACCAGTTGAAATTCATAGAAGAATGTCAACTGTGTATGGTGCCACATGTTTCAGCCAAAAAATATCTACTAGTGGGCTAAATTGTTTAAAGAAGGACGGAGCAGTGTTGAGGATGAAGACAGGCCTGGGAGGCCTACAGAAGTGAGGTCTCCTGAGGTGATCAAATCAGTCAATGACCTCATTCAGTCTGACAGAAGGGTGACAGTGGATGACATTGCAAGGACTTTGAGCTTATCTGTCGGGACAAACGCAGGTGTCATCAGTCAGACGGAGTCATCTTGCATCATGACAACGCAAGGTCTCACACAGCAGTCCAAACGGTGCAGACCATCAACGAGCTGGACTGGGAACTGCTCCCTCATCCCCCTTACAGCCCAGACCTTACCTCTTTAGACTTTCACCTGTTTGGTCCTTTGAAAGCGTTCACGAGAGGCACGAAGTTTAAAAGTGACGATGAAGTGAAAAGTGTTGTGAGCGACTGGCTGAGACATCAGTCCAAAGATTTTTACGCTGAGGGAATACGGAAGCTTGTACACAGATGGGAAAAGTGTTTGACAGTGCTGGGAGACTACGTTGAAAAATTTAAAAAAAGTAAGCGTCTATCTGCATTAAAAGTCCTTATACCGAAAAACTCACCTTATTATTGAATAACCCTCGTTCTTCTGTCAGCTGTAATCAGAACATAGTTACTGCGGAGCCTGGCATTAAGATCTGGATACCTTAGTCTCGAGGATTGCCACACTGTGAGGTTTATGTAGACAAACAATCCCTAATCTCGTTTGAATGTTAGCAGTACTTTCTCTTTATAGAGACAGAAATTCTATACTACCTCTTTTCATTTTACTCAGCCATTTTGAAAGATGACCATGGGCGGGAAAAATTGAAATTAAATCTATAATTTTAATGTCTTTCTAGACGCTTTACAATCTTTAGAGAAAACGAAGAAAATAAATTATAATTCATTTAAAACTAAATTAGAACCAGTATTACTTTTTGTGTGCTGTGATGTAATGTATATCGGCCTGGAATGAGAAATCGGAGAGGGGGGCTTTGTTCGATTTCCTGCCGAGTTCATTGCATTCACTAACGCGCCAATAGCCTTGAGTAAATTATGAATCCATCTCTTCTCCTCCCAACTATGGGTTGAATAGTAGGACAGACTGGGTCGTCTAACCTTGGTTGGCAACCAGTCTACCGCAGAAAGAAATGACAATCTGTTGCGGAAAAATCGTCTATCTCGTCAGTCATGAATCGAAAGAGACATGATCGCTCAAGCGTGTAATTGTAATTGACAGGCCGATTACTTTTTGACTGGGCCTCCTGCTAACTCAATTACTTTCTGCCGCAAGTCTAAAAGTTTAAATCAATTCTGTTTTGCCAATCGATATTTATTAAGATTAGCTGAGTATGGGGCGAATTCTGAAGACGGTAGGATGAATGTGGTGTACGAATCTGGCGTGACTTCTCAGAATCACGGCGTTTAACTGGAAATCTTATGCAGAATTCTCAGACACCCATATATATATTAAGACTTAGGTTAGTTGCTGGGTTGATTGTTTGGCATTGGTGGCATCCTATGGGTTCGTGCGAACTGATTTTTAAAAATTGTAAAAGCTTAGCGAATCGGTTGTTGAATAATCTGAAAATAATCTTATGTATTAATAGCCGAGGGTCTAATTAAAAGAAAATGTTACTTACGCTACGCTCATGCGCGCGCCTAGTGTAACCCTAATAAACACACGCACCCCACAATCCCCGCGAAAACAATAAACAGGAATTAGCGGGGAAGAAAAACAGAAGAAAATATAAGAAAGACATAGATAACGGTCGCTGGGTGAAAAAGAAAAAAATAGGCGAAAGAGAGACTTGACGGAAAAGGCTAAAACAAATAAATAAAAGGTCAGAGTCAGACAGCAACAAATCTACCGAAAGGTATTTAAGATGTTTATTTAGGGACCACCTCTTTTTTTCTTTCTTTCTTTCTTTCTTTCTTTCTTTCTTTCCTGATTTACAGTTTCTTATTTTTATTGAATTTTGTCCACTTTTTTTAAAATTCTAACTTCAAAACTCTTTATTAAGAATTCACACCAGATTTCTATACTTCATACATCAAAACGTCGCCATCCAAATTTTTAAAATTTTTACTGAGTTATCACCAGGTACTTTTTGGTTGTACTACAAAATGCATTAGGCTTAGGCATGTTTTAGCGATATATTGTGCGGCAATTAAGTTTATGCTCTTGTTGCTTGTTTGGGCACTGGTTCTCCATTTTGCGGTAACTGGTGTCTTTTTCATTTTTTGCCGACATCATAAACACATTTTCACCACCTGTAGCACAGCAATACACGGATAAAGATTGTCAGTTCTGGTTGAATGTGCGCTCCAAATAGCGCAACGTCGGGTTTGGTTCTCAAGGCGAAAACTCATAGGGAATCCAAATTTTCTTTTAGTAAGCTTTATCAATCAAACTTGGAAATGTACAGGGTGGGCAAAAGTCTTGCCACTCCCTACCAAAAAGCAATGAGGACAATAGGAGAATTAAGACAGTAATACAAAGCACATGTACTGGATTCAGATTATTCACTTTCATTGACGCTGTCACACGCCGTGAAGGTGTATACGAACACCATCATTTTCGTGACACAAAATGATGCGTCGCCATCTCTTGTGTGATATTTTACGAAGCTGTGCTTTGTTGATTATTGCAAAGGCTCTCTGAATAGCATCCTTCAACTGATGGGTATTCTGGTATCATTCATGTGAAACTCTCTTATTGATAATGCCCCCACATAGAGTTGAAATTAAAAAAATTATATTATGTAAATATGACAAAACTTTCGGACTACTCTGTAGATCCACATTACGTCTGTCTCGAGTTTTCTCCTCATCCGTGGGGAGATTGTCCAGCATCCACTGCCATATAAGAGGATGTATAACACATAGCAATCCAATCACTCTTTTCTTTCTTTCTAACGATTTTTTTTCGTTTAGCAGTATCTTGCGTAGCTTTTGGAATGAACAGAATAAAACGAAAATTCGTTTTCCATTGGTTGACAGAGATTAGTTTTTCTTCTATATGATGACGCCAAAGTCTTGTCACTCCCTACCAAAAAGCAATGAGACTAATAGAAGATACGTAAATACAGCAATACAAAAAACACATGTACTGGATTCAGTTTATTCACTTTCATTGACGCCGTCACATATCGAGAAGGTCTGTATGAAGACCCTCATTTTCGTGACACAAAATGATGCGTCGCAATGTCCTGTGTGATATTTTACGAAGCTGTGCTTTGTTCCTTGTTGCAAAGGTTTTTTTTTTACGGACTCCTTTAAATGATGGCTATTCTGGAATGGGTCACGTGAAACACTCTCCTTGATGATACCCGCACATAGAGTTGAAATAAAAAAATCATATTATGTAGATGCGACAAAACTTTCGGAACACTCTGTACTTTATTTCCTGAAGAATAAAGTCGATAAAAAAAACGGAAATTATTTAAAATCCAGCTTAAGAAAAAAAAGTATATAAACAAAGCGGCAATAATTTTATAATCACATAAATGTATATCCCTACTGCTATAATTAAGATGCATAATTGACATTTAATTAACAATTATGACAGTAAATTTTCACCTGCGGTTGAAAACAACTTTGTCATTTATTGCTGCTAAAATGCTAGTTCCAGAATATCTCTGAAGAAACTAAAAAAAATATGTAAATGTTGCAAAGATGGGTTTGATAATTCTTTTATGAACTGGAATCAAATATGGATCGAAATCCGAAAGAATCTTCTATCTGACCCCATAGCCATTTTGTGGTGAGTGAATCGATGTAGCATTCGGAGTCAGGTCAGTGATGCCAACAGTTTGATATTCAGGTATCGTTCATGTGAAATTCTCCTTAATAATACCCCCACAGAGCGTTCAATGGGGAAATTATATTACGTAGGAGTGACAAGATTTTCGGAAAAACCTGTACTCTAAACGAGAGAGGCTGTCGGGTAAAAGAGATGTTAGGCTTATTCTAGACGCAGTTTCGGACTATTCAACTTTGGTTCTGACTTCATCATTTCACTCATGATTCGTGGCCGTGAAATACGTAATTAATGTCCGAACATCCTAATATACTGAATGCTTTTATATCACTCATTTTATCAGTCTGTATTCTGTTCGTTGTTTCAAACATGTTCCATTCGGGAGTTGTTTTTTTTCTTTTATCTCCATTCTTTCATTGCTTCTAAGTGTTTGAATACTTTACGTCTTTCCTTTTTCATTTATTCCTGCCAATTATCTGCCTTCATCTCCTCATTTCTACTCATGCCTGGTTTTATTCTTAACATGCGTAAAATCTTGTTTGATAATTGCATACTTTATCTTTTTACTCGTTCACAGGTTGTCTTATTTTATTTACGCAAGTTATTTTTTCTTCGTTTTGGCTCCTTATTCATCTTAGTTTTATTAAATAAATTCCAAAACCTCCATTTCGTGGGATTACATTGCGCGATTCATCAAGATTAGCTTAGCATGTACGACACAAGGTCACGAGTGAGAAGCGTGTGGGCAAGATCGAATGCCACACAGTAATAACTATGATATTTAACAGCCACCCCATCACCACGAGGGTTGTATGTGGCACAAGGCCGAGTTTACCGTAGGTTCTACGAGCCTGTGGGCTCGGCTAAAAATATAATAACTATATACAAATTTCCTCCACGACATATTTATATATATATATATATATATATATATATATATATATATATATATATATATATATAAAAGTGAACATAGAAGTCAACACTTAGAGGCGACAGTCTGTTTCGTGCTAGATGCAATCGTCGGGCCACGATTGCATCTAGCATGAAACAGACTGTCGCCTCTAAGTGTTGACTTCTATGTTCACTTTTATATTTACACACGCTCTATCTCTGATATTGAGCACTTTATCCCATGAATATAGCACACTTTAAGACTATATTTCTTTATATTTATATATATATATATATATATATATAAATATATATATATATATATATATATATATATATATATATATATATATATATATATATGGCTGTGTGTATGGTAAGATAAAGTAAAAATAGGAAACGTATAGAAATCAAACATGGCTGACTGAGGTTTTTATATGAGATGAGTTGATGATTCCAAGGAGAGAGTTAGAATTTTTCTTATGGCTTTCGCCAATTTATGGGGAGGTGCTGTCTGTACATGAGACAATGGGATGCATTGAGACCGTAAAAGTTTGGGTGTTCTAGGGTGAGTCTATGCCACGATTTCATTTCATTCAAACCCCTCTGCTTGGAACAATCAGATCTCAGGCAGACTAGTTGTAAAACTAAGAGAAATGACCATGACCGACAAACACATCGCCAGTCTAGATATAAAATCCCTCTACAACGAAAGAGCACAAGAAAACGGGCGTGATCAACCCTCGTGTATGTATACACACACACACACACACACATATATATATATATATATATATATATATATATATATATATATATATATATATATATATATATATATATATATCAAATATGTGGTGCATTTCAATTTATATTACATGAATCATTCATGCAAAAAGTAGATTAGTAAAGTTAATGATATGAATGCGGAAAAACATCCTCGCAAACAAATTTATTAAAGTTACATTAACCCGCGAACCTCTTGAATGTTATGATCCTTGTTTTTAATAACTTCAAGTTGTATAAGGTCTTTTTTTATTCTGCTAGTAATTTTATCTGTTCATACTAGCAGAATAAAAAAAGACCTGTCACTCGAGTAGGTCTAAAACTGACCGTATGGTGAAAGGAAGGAAATTAAAGCGGTTGTTTGAATTAATTTGCACAAGTGTGCATATTTCCTATAAACAAATAAGGATTTTAAACATTAATTAGCTTCTGTTGGAAAATGACATAAAATCGATCAATTAAATAATGATAATAATAATGATTAACAATAAGAAAAAAATAGAAATAATATTCCCATGTTGCTAAGAGTAACGGAACCGGGAATATGATTAGCTAATTTGATTTCGAAAAACGTCGTTAGGTAGCCTATACAAACGGAAACATTTCTCGCCTCAATATCTTTCTCCTCTTTACACCAATATCGGAACCACGTTTAAATACGCTCCTCAGGGAAATCCTAGATGCTCCTATCCACTGACGACTGAACTCTCTTTTCCACTTTTCAACGATATCGTTTGAACCTATTTTGGGAACCTCACTCAAGAAGTAATTGAATTGGTCGTTCCAACTCAGCACAAGGCTGACTTGAGCCCGACCATAATAACGATGGTTGGACAGACTAACCCTAACTTCTCGACCAAGAAAAAGAAAACCATGTTTAACCATAACTATGTTTAACCTTCCAACGATAAAGTAATTAGAGACTTTGCTTTGGTTGTTCCAACTCTGCGAAAGGCTGACTTGAGCTCTAGCATGAAGTTGATACCTACCCCAAATTCCGAACCAGGAGGAGAATGTACATACCGAAGACACATTGCAACTTTTTCCCACTACAGTCATCATGAAAACAGTAAAAGTCCGTAGTAGAAACTCAACTTTTGTATGCTTCTATCTCCAGTATTTAAATATTGAACACTCCCCCACCCCTGCTGCGCATAAAATCGCCACATTTTCAACCTTCATATGTTTCTTAATTTGTGCATAAGACAAACTGCTTAAATTTCTGCCTAAAGTATTTTAATACTTGGGTTTAATAAATAGGAAAAAAGACAGTTTTAATAGAAAATCTCAAATATAACTAGTAGAATATAAATAACGTATTTCATTTTGCTTTGTTTAATTTTTGATTTTTTCCGTTTCTTCTTTATTTTATTTGAATTCCTTAAGCCGCACTGACGTCAATAATGAAGCTGCTTAAGAACGACGTAGTCAAATTGGAGATGCTTATTAAAAATCGAAGATATTCATTTTCTTTTGCATATTTTTTCATTACAATTCCGTTTCTCCTTCACACCCAACTAGCAAACTCTCCAACGTCGGAGGTGCATTCCGTCCTCGACAGTCATTCTACAATATCGGCTCTCTGCAATTTTCACCTTATCATAACCTATTAACAACAACGGCTTCATGAAAACTCTTATCAAAACAGCCGTGATTCACAAAGCAAAGCTCCGTTAAGTATATTATCCAGCCAACTCCATATCTGCTTAAACCCTATTAAAAAAATAAACATTCCTTTCCCTCCCGCAAAAAAAAAAAAGTGTCTCCTTATCTTAAAATTGTTGCAAGTTGTAATTTTATTGTGGGTGTTTTTTTTTTTTATTTTCCCTGTTTATTTGTTTATAATTGTATTCAACGAAGATTTTTCGACTGCTTTTTTGCCTTGCAATAAATAATGTTAATTCAAAAAAAAAATCACAATAAGAAATAAATGCATCAACAAAGGAGACAAAAAAAGGCGATAAAAAAAACGCTAATAAAGTATAATGAAGAACTATTAGTTTAATTTGTTGTCAAGTTTTTCTTTCCCACATCCTACACACTTCGCCCTTTTTCCCGGGCACACAAAATAGAGAAAAAGCCGAGGGTAAATAAAAGGATCCTGTTGTTAAAAAATTTATAAAAAAAACAAAATAATAAAAGCTGACTTACTATCATCCGGAAAAGCAATAATTTCGCAAATATAACCGTCATATTTTTTTTTATATCTTAATTTATTTCCTTTCTTTGGGTTCTATTTAAAGAGTGAGATTTGAAATCCTCCATTAAGTGACCTCATCAAATCTACATTTACGAAATGCCTTACTGTTCTAGGTTTAAAAAAATCTTATGTATAAGAAATTTGAATAAAAAAATTAAAAAATGATTAGTAATGAAGTCATTTGTTTCTTTTGACTCTGATTTGTATCAGGGGATGAAGAAAATTTTAAATTATATGCAACATAATAAATTGTCATCTTTACTTCATGGCTATTGAATTTTGAAGCATCCTCTATCATCCTAAGTTTGCGTTTTCGGCTGAAACATATTTATTTTGTGGGTGGGGACGAAATTTTTCAAATATCTCTTGATTATTTTCTTTGGAGACCAAATTGTGACGACTAGAAGCATCTTGTCTGAAAATGCAATTTTAGGCGGTTTTACTTGGTCAAGAGTAGAGGGGACAATCTTGTGAGCGTCATTGTAAATTCAGTAGTTTTATTGTAATTGGTTTTCGAATAGCTGTTCGCTATTGTGGAATGAAAAAGGTATAAAATTCATAGAAAGTAGGACGAAGAAAAGATTTTGAGGGAATACTTGCAACTGAACGAAAGAAGGGAAATAAAGGAAGGGAAGAAAAGGCAGTAATGTCACTAATGCACAGCAAGCTACGAGATGTGGAAGAATTAGGAACAGAAAGATGAATGATGATCAGAAAGAGAGGAAGGCTGGACAGTAGATAGCGATTGGCATTGTATTTAAATTTTTGTAGATTAAAGTTGGCTGGAAAAAAGGAGACAGAAAGGAGTTCGAGAAGCAAAAGAGAAGACACTGTTAGCATAGAATTTACGGCTACAAATAGCCAGCTCATCTATCTATCTATCTATCTATCTATCTATCTCAGCCCGTTCATATCTATCTATCTATCTATCTATCTATCTATCTATCTATCTATCTATCTATTTATCTATCTATTTCAATATGTTCTTATCTATCTATCTATCTCTATCCAAGTGTGTTCATATCTATCTATCTATCTATCTATTTATCTATCTATCTATCTGTCTATCTATCTATCTACAAAAGAGAAGAAACTGTTAGCATAAAATTTACGGCTACATATAGTCATCTATCTATCTATCTATCTATCTATCTATCTATCTATTTATCTATCTATCTATCTATCTATCTATCTCTATCCAAGTGTGTTCATATCTATCTATCTATCTATTTTAATATGTTCATATCTATCTATCTATCTATCTATCTATCAACATGACCATAAGGAGGAATAAAAAAGATTATAAAGAGAAAAATCAAAGAAATAAAAACAAGAAAGAAAGATAGAATAAAAAAAATGAAGTAAAAGCATCAGAGTGGGAGAAAAAAGATTAGAAAAGGAAAAAATCAAAGAAATAAGAATGAATGAAAGAATGAAAGAAAGAAAGAAGAAAAGAAAGAAAGAAAGAAAGAAGGCAATGAGGAGGAGAAGACAGCAAGAATTCAGAGGATGTTTATGAGATGAAAGCAAGCAAGTAATTAGTGGTGAAGAAAGAAAGTAACAAGGCTGACGACAGTCGAGGAGAATGATAGCTGGACAAATAAAAGCAAGAAAGATAACAGAGGGGGGATGGAGTAAACAAAAAAACAAAGAAACAAAAAAAAAACAAAGAAACAAAAAACAAAAAACAATCCGATGGGTTACAATAAAATAAGGAAAAAACAGAAAGAAAGAAAATATATACCCATCTATCGATTCTTGACTTTCATTCATGTTATTATTAATTGTAGGCCTTGCGTATATGACGAGTCTAGTTTTTCACTATAAACCAAACAAAAATGTAGGCTAATGATATATATTGTCGTATGAAAGATACTTGACGAAACACCAATTAAAATATTCGAAAGCTGGTCCCAGAGCCTGAAGGGGAATTCATTTGTGATTATAGCGTTATACTCTGACAACTCGACAATTTGGCATTAGTTTGATATTTATTCGATGAATCATCTGAAGGTGTTATCTATGGATTTCTTTTGGATTATTTTGGCCTATATGGTGTCTGACCTTCCCCAGGCGAGACTATACTCTGTTGTCAACTCTCTTTTGTGTTGTTACTTAAATAAATATGCTACATATATGGTGATTTTCTAAGCGTAGATCGAAAGAAAGGGGCACTCAGTGAGGACAGCTTCCTAGCCATTACACCACGTCGAAGTGCTCTAAATGTGCTACGAAGATGAACAATGGAACGAATGTTAAAAGACAAATTGATAGGTTTGGTTTAGTTTGGTATGTTTTACGGTTTATCAACCTCAACTGTTTATTTAATGCCGACAAGATTTTTATTGCTGGTAATATCTTCTTTCTCAAAAATGTATTGCTAGTCATTTTTTTTTCAAAAATGTATAGCTGTTGGATTTTTTTTTTTTTCAAAAAATATATTGCTGGTATTAAAACCTTTTTTTTTTTACACTTTCACAGTGTTTTCACTCCATTATGGGGGCTAACTATTTGCCCATAGGTAGGACCCTAACAAGTGCTACCACCCGGGTCAAGGTGGACATGAGAGTACGAGCAATTACGAGGGGGTTTCACACTCCTCAAAATCTCCTGATCAGAGGCCTTCCTGTCGGATAAGTTTATCGTCTTACCCAGGTCGCTGATGTGGTTTATCGTCACACTCTGGACGAAAACAAATTGAAGATTACTGTATTACCTGCAGAATTAAATTTTGCAGTTAGCATCATCCAAATGCATCACAAGTTCATTTTCCATTTGCAATGGTCATGTACAACTTAACAACAATTAATACCGTAAAAGTGAAACAAATTAGAGGTCCTTTATTTCCAATGACGAAATACATGAAAAAGTAGAAAATATGTTAGGTGGAATACTATTCTGTAAAATTCCTTCTTCAAAGCACACAAAAACTTTGTCTTATCTGGGTATTAATAAAGAAGATATTATAGACGTACGTTGAACGGTTACAATCGATAAGTATTACTTTAAACGATAAATCTATACAAAGTTAAATCACATTTCTACATGACAAATGAAACCTGGACCCAATAACTATGTACACCAATACTGACTTTTTTCTGAACAAACTCTTTCCAGCACGCACACACACACACACATATATATATATATATATATATATATATATATATATATATATATATATATATATATATATATATTGTGTGTGTATTTAACCAGCATTTTTTCATTAATGCATGTTTCATTAAATGATATAGACAAGTTCTACCTATTTATTTTAAGTAAATTCCTTTCGTATTGTCGAATAAGCTTTTTAACATTATCGCTGAAACACGAAAGAAAATCACCATGTTGATACATGTTTTTATTGTCGACATAACCATTCTAAAAAAATTACCATCTTTGTTATATAAAATATGTGTGTGTATGTTTCTGTGTGCGCGCGTGTGTGTGGGTGTGTGTATGTATCTATGTATGTATGTATGTATGTAAAATTCTGGAATTATCAGTCGCTAGGTATGTCAGACAGAGATTGTTAAAATTTATCTTAATATCGGTAACCTAATCATTGGAATATAAATACGCAAGTTGATTGTTGGAGATATACACCTTGCAAAGCGAAAATCACTGTAATTCTTGAAACAACAATGATAATAATTAATTAATGGGTGAATTAATATTTGACATGGATAAATTCTTGATGAAATATTACTGATGAAAGAGCTTCATACGACTGGCAACTGAGCATTGATTTGCTGCAGGGGCTTTCTGTGCCCAAAAGGTTAATGCACCCCTGTGAACGCCGGTTTAGACCCAGGCAACAGGTACATTTCCTTTAATAACACTTTATGTTTGCTAGGACAGTGGACATTCCTTTCACTGTTTAACGAATAGAGGTGTCCTCTCAAACATCTGTATCCACTAAAATCATTGATTGATTAGATTGATCTATTTTTTATGGATTATCATCCCTGTTGCTTATCAAAACCCGAAACACATTATGGATTCTTTCTGCGGGTGAATATTAAATTAGCAACTTTTGATGATAATGTTCGGTTTGGTTTATTTTGTATTACGTCATCGACCTCAATGGGTTATTTAATGCTGACAACATTTTTTATTGCTGGTAATATTGTAATATTTTGTTTTTTCAAAAATCTGTTTCTGGTAATATTTTTTCCTTCAAAATTGTATTGCTGATAATAATTAATTATTTGCCCATAGCTGGGACCCCAACAGGTGCTACCACCCTGGGTCAGGTTGGACCTGGGAACACCAGCAATTAAGAGATTGTTCCACGTTCTTCAAAACCTCCTCATCAGAGGCCTCGCTGCGGGACGTAGTTTATTGACTTACCCAGGACGCTGATGTAGTCTAACGTCTTACCCAGAACGATTTGAGAATAACAATAATTTTTCCAAATAGAAGTCCTGTTATTTAACCCATAGCTGGCACAGGAGTTAGAATCTTCCTCAGAAGTATTTTCGCGTATTATCCTCAAAATTATGGTTTATAATATATATATTTATAACATGAATTTTAATATATAATATACGTATATATATATATATATATATATATATATATAGATAGATAGATAGATAGATAGATAGATAGATAGATAGATAGATAGATAATATTAGTGGTCTATATATATATATATATATATATATATTATGTGTGTGTGTGTGTGTGTGTGTGTGTGTGTGTGTGTGTGTGTGTGTGTGTGTGTGTGTGTGTGTGTGTGAATTCACAAGAGGAGAGAATCCAGGTAGAACTCAAAGTCTAGGACAGAGTAAAAACATTTTTGAATTTGTTGGTCTGATGATTTGGATCGTGATTACGGTTCAAATGTAATAAATTATAACCATGGAATATTAGTGCTTGAGCGTTTTATATTATATATATATATATATATATATATATATATATATATATATATATATATATATATAGAGAGAGAGAGAGAGAGAGAGAGAGAGAGAGAGCGATAGATAGATAGATAGATAGATAGATAGATATAAAGGTGGTCACTGAAGTCAACACCAAGAGGCGATAGTTTGTTTCATGCTAAACGCAATCGTTAGGCTATGTGAGTTGTGTTTTTGCTCGAATTTTTATATATGCAGGTCAATGATGCATTGTGGGTAATCGATTGCATTGTGGGTAGTCTTTGGTAAATGAAAATAAACAAATAAAATAAATAAATAAAATAAATTAACCTAAATTTAAGTAAATAAACTGTTGTGTATTCCGGGATGAAATCCGGTATCAATAATAAGAATGAATATAGGAAATAAATGTATTAACGTAATAATACAAACTGGTAATACAGGTTAGTAGTTCCAGGAATGCGTGGTTAGTAGACAAATATATATAAAGTCTTTGGTATCGACGTATCGCTGTATGACTTCTTACTGAGTCTACGTACTTCGTTGTGTGTGACTCTTCTAACGACCGACTCTACTCCACTTTGCTACTACTATCTGGGTATTCACTGGCAGTAGTATATGTATACCCTGGGTGAGTCCATTTGTTTGAAAAGGGGAGACCCCTCAACACCTCCCTCCTTGGGGGGAGTTAGTATTTTTTTCTCTTATGGTCGATAATCAGAGGTTCGGTAAATTTTCTCTTCCTCTTTGGCCTTCTAATTTCTGTGTCTTTCTGAGGTCTTTGAATCTCATTTTGTATTTGGTCAATATGTCTTCTGTGGGTAGACTTTTCGTCTTGTACTGTGTACATCACATTTCCTACCCTGTTAATTATTGTACCAGGTTCGAATGATCTCTTGAGTACTATAGGTGTATGCCGGTTTTTGTTCTTGTTCGGCAATAACTTATCACACACAGACCGTATTCTGCGGGCAAACGACACGTCTCGCTTCTTTTTACTGCTGGTTGGACATTTTCTTTTAATTCAATTCTAGCGGCAAACTTGTTACCTCGTCCCAAACCGCTCGAAAATACTTCGGGGAATTGATTATGTAATTCTTCCTTTAACTTTATAGCTCCTGATGGTTCGCACTTTATCTTTTTACAAAAAGAATTGATAGGTAAATCCCATACGTCGAACTTTTTGTATCCAGATTTTCTGTATCTTTCATTACGAATATCTTGAGTTTTTATTTGTTTTTCCGTGGAATTTCACATTTAAGATTACTTCTCCTTCGAATTTTATACGCTTCTCTGTAACTGACTTAGCAATTTTCTGCGCATATATCATGGTCGGTCTATTGAGCTTTCTCCATGTCTGTAGGTTAATTATCGTTAGATCCTAACCTGTGTCAAGTTGTAATTTTATCTTTTTATTTAAAATTTCAAGTTCCACGTATTTTCTTATGTTAATATTGTCTTCGTCGTGCATTCTAGTAGCTCTTATCTTACTAGTAAATTTTCTGTTCCTACATTGGGATGCCTTGTGACCCCTTTTTCCACACGCTAGACATTTTGTATATTTAAAAGGACAATTCTTATTCCAGTTTAGTCCTCCATATTGATAACATGCAGGTGTATTTGGGGTCTTATATTTGCTTAGATTTTTGTCATTACTTGCCCTATACGTTGTACTTTTTCCCTTATTATAGAATTTTTGTTTTCTTTCCGGGGAGGGTGAAAAATGTAAACTTTTGTTCAACTTACGCATATGTGCTACTCCTGACTCCTCGATATCCTTCGAGTCTTTCTTTATACGCAGTCATTTTTGGCAGTCTTCTGATAATTTTTGTAGTGTTAATCCAGGCTCATTTTGCAGTTTTGAAAGCATTCTTTTGCGCATTTCACTATCCTTAGCTGAGACTAACCCTTATACAAAAATAAGACACTTGAAATTTTCCGGAGTTCATTCTGCCAACTTGAAGTCGTCGCAATGTTTGTTCACGATTGCGGCGAACGTAGAATAGTCCTGATTTTCGTCCTTTACGAGGTTAAGACATTTCCACCTTTTGTGAAATAATGACGTCTTTGGACTGAAAAGCTCTGTAAGGCATGTAACTGCTACGTCAAACGTTAACTCATTTTTGGCAAAATGTAATCCACAAATTTTGTGTATTCTTTTGTTCCTAATTTTCTGAGTAACAGACGTAGCTTCTTTGCTTCTGTCCAGTTTTGACAATCAATGTTGAAGATGACTTTATGACGTCAGAAATGGTCCCCGTAATTTTTATCCTCTTCTAGGGAATATTTGAATGTTTCTATAGTATTCCACACTGCGTCTTGGGAAAAAGTCGCCTCTTTTTCGATATTTTGTTGTTTGTTACCCGCTACCTTTAATATTAGTTCCTGGAGTTGCATTTGTCTTTCTTCATTTTGCATTTGTCTTTCTTGATTTTCATTCTGCGTTTGTAGTAATTGCTTTTGCCATTTTTCTTACATTCTTTCTTGGAATTGTAATTGCTGTTCATTTTGTCTTTCTTGGAGTTGTAATTGCTGTTCATTTTGTCTTTCTTGGAGTTGTAATTGCTGTTCATTTTGGTATTGTACAAGTTCTACTAAAATACTTTTAAAATCCTCCATGATAAGAGTCTTACGAAAAACTCGATTTTCCGTATTTTCATCTTCGTAAATCTTTGTCGCCAAGTTGTTGTGGATACTGGAAAAAAAGGGTAATTTTTTCTTTTGAGTCTCCAAGAAGTGCAAATTCTTGTCGCCCAAGCTGTTGTGGTGAGAAGAGAGAATTTTTTTCTTTCCTTGCAGGTCCCAATTTCTCGTCACCAAGATGTTGTGGTCGGCAAGGGAGTTTTTTTTTTCTTTTTCCTTACCCGTGTGAGCTGGAATTCCTCGTCGACAAGTTGTTGTGGACAACGAGGGAGAATTTTGTTTCGTTTTCCGTTCGTGTGAGTTCGATATCCTCGTCGCCAAGTTGTTGTGGATTCCGGGATGAAATCCGGTATCAATAATAACAAACACCAAGAATGAATATAGGAAAATAAATGTATTAACTTAATAATACAAACTGGTAATACAGGTTAGTAGTTCCAGGAATGCGGGGTTAGTAGACATATATATATATATATATATATATATATATATATATATATATATATATATATATATATATTCTTTGGTATCGACGTATCGCTGTATGACTTCTTACTGAGTCTACGTACTTTGTTGTGTGTGACTCTTCTACCGACCGACTCTACTCTCCCTATTACTACTACTACTACTACTTGACTATTACTGACTGTCCGACTTGGCTCAATGTACTGCCGGGTATTCACTGGCAGTAGTATATGTATACCTTGTGTGAGTCCATTTGTGTCAAAAGGAGAGACCCCTCAACATAAACTAAATAAATAAAAACAATTTTAAAAAATAACTATTATAATTAGCTACCCACGATGCATGTGTGCGTGTGTTTGAGTTGCTTATACGGCTTATCTACGTGTTGCAAATTGTTTAATGTCGTACAATATTTTTATATTGTCTGAATTTCTTGAACATAATAAGAATTTACTGATAACTGAGTGGAGAACAGATGGTTTCGTAAGTTTCTTGCACGTAAGTGAATATAACAATCCCGACTGTCATCGAAGCTCGGCTCTCTGACTTCCAACTGCGAGTCTTTATCCAGTACACTCTCAGCACATAACGGTTTAAATTCCAGTAGAATTCCTTACATTCACTCATGCTCAAATGCCTATTTGAAAGATATGAATCCATGCATATCCCCCCCTCTCTCTCTCTCTCTCTCTCTCTCTCTCTCTCTCTCTCTCTCTCTCTCTCTCTCTCTCTCTCTCTCTCTCTCTCTCTCTCTCTCTCTCTCTCTCTCTCTCTCTCTCCCGTTATGGGTAAATGATGGGATTAGGACAAATCTGCATTTAAAACCTGATTTTTACACACACACACACACACATATATATATATATATATATATATATATATATATATATATATATATATATATATATAAACCTAAAGAGCCAGGTAAACCTAAGTAGGTTTCACCAACACGGATCGTCAGTATAATTGCTTATATTTATATCATTATTATTATTATTATTATTATTATTATTATTATTATTATTATTATTATTATTATTATATAGAGCAGGTAATAAATCCGTTGGTATATAATCCAAGTGGATCCTAATCATATAAAATATTCAAAATGATCCGCAAAATCAGTAAAGTTTCTTCAGTTAGTTATTCTAAACATCACTTGAAAATGTAACTGTACACTAAATTTTAAGTTTAATATTGAAATTAAACTTGAATCAAGTTTCGAAACATAATTTTTGTGTCGCGTTGGAATCTTATTTAAAAATAATTATTACATATATATATATATATATATATATATATATATATATATATATATAATAAATATTTATGTACATTTTTAAATTTCTATTCTCGCAATTGCAACAGAATAAAATCTCGAATAATAAGAATGCGTAGCACTGAATAAGAATGACTTTTAACTTTTAGATTTTACAACTTAATACTTTGGCAATTTTGACAATCAAACAACGTGTTAAAGTTATCGAAGCCTATTACAAAAATGGACGTTGAAACAAAAATGCAATGTGAAGTTCCAAGGTCGTATCATCTCTTCAATCAGCGACGTCAATTCGCCGCCCCAATTGTGCGATTGACGCCTTTAGATTTCTTCCTTCGGCGTCATCTCAAAAGTAAGGTCTATGTCAATAAACCAACAACAATTCAGCAGCTGAAGAATGAGATAATAAGGCATATTGGTGAGATTGAAGAGCAACTATGCAGAGACGTCATCAAAAATTTTGTCTATCGAGGGGAGGTGTACCGCCGAAGCCTTGGCGGACATTTGGGCGATATTATTTTTCATACATAATTGCCATGACTGAAACAACATGATCCAATAAATAAATAAACAAATTTTTTTCAATAACACTGATTTATTTACGGCTGACTTTGATCCGTCTTAATGAAACACCCTTATATATAATCCGTCGAAATGAAATACCCTATATAAAATAATAAGCCACAGCTGATCCTTATTGGGGAATGTTGCAGAAATTTAACAAAACGTATCTATAAACACAAAAGGGATCTTATTAATAAAAAAATTAAGAAATATATTTGAGCACAACTTCGATCTAAATAGTGACACATTTATTAAAGACGTCAAATTCTTGTGATTGTCGCTATGGAATTTTACCAAAATAGAAATATGCGCCGAGGATTTTTTTCGAATGTCTTCTTGCCTAAAAGTTGCACTCCTTTGAGGTATTAAAAGAAAACATTTAAATTTAAAAATTAAATTTAAAAATTAAATTAAAACATCTTCTATTATTTAAAAAACATAACAAGAAATTGTTTTCTCATAATAAATAAAATAATTAATAATTATATTTTTTAAAAATTCATAAATAACATTTTCATACTTTCGTGTATTAGACATTAAATTACAATTTATCATCGACTGTAGTTTACCTTGACTTTTATTATTTTATTATTATTATTTATACCGATGATATATTATAGGCTAATTGTTATATTATATAGTTTCGGTTTCGAGAATATATTATAGTCTCAGTTGTTGATATGATATAGGCTCGCTTGTTGGTGATATAATATATTATATTATTATATTATTTTATAGGATATTGATGAGCGTTGTTAAATTTAAAAATTTGTAAAAAATAACAATTTCCCTTCTGCTAATAAATAATTGTTGCAAAATAAAACCTTAAATTTGACTTGATAAATTAAATCAGGCAGTAAAATGCGTCGGCAAAGATAAGTCTTCCTTTGGCGTTTATCTATCTATCTAGCTAGCTAGCTACCAGTGTGTCTGTCTGTCTGTTTGTTAATATCTATCTATCTATCTATCTATCTCTATCTCTCTCTCTCTATATATATATATATATACATATATATATATATATATATATATATATATACATATATATATATATATATATATATGACTCTTCGGCAGAATCGAGTCACTGTCAGTCACTGTGTCTTTATCTAAATCTAAAAATAAACACGCTAAAATTCACCTTCATCCCTGCCGTGAGCCGACGGCTTAGTGGTAGAAGTTCCGACTGACGCCAATTCAGTCGGGTTTTGATCCTAGCTAGAGGCAACCGGACGTCTAGCCACACTGATGAGCTGTGAAACAGCTAAACAGTCTGTCTGTGGATGACACACATATATATATATATATATATATATAGTGGTACTCGTTTGGAAAAACCTCGGATTGTTCATCTTGCAATAGAACAAACCGGTACCCGAGGAAAAATGGTGAATAAAAAAAAGAAAGAACCAAAAACATTGAACCAAGGCGAAAACAATCGTCGAGTGTTCAAGGTCAAAGTCCAAAGAAAAAAAAATTCCAAAACGAGTAAAAAGACAACTACGTAAAGTTCTCAATACACAAAGTAGAGCAAAACCTAAGACAATCCTAATCAGCCAGGCAAACCTACCTAGGTTTCACCTAAACGGATATTCATGGCAATCCTAGATTACCCTGAAGATCCGCCTAGGTGAAACTTTGGTGGTTTTGTCTGGCTCCTTAGGATTATCTCATATATACTTTCTTTACAATTGGAATTAAGATACATTAAAATTGAAAATTAGGATATATATATATATATATATATATATATATATATATATATATATATATATATATATATATAGTTGTATATTTAGGCAGCAATCCTTCGTTTATGCATGTTTTATTAAAAACGACAGACAAGGTACTACGATTAAGCTTTTTATTTAATTTTTCTTATGTTCGAATATATATATTCGAATATATGTATATATATATATATATATATATATATATATATACATACATATATTCGAATATATATATATATATATATATATATATATATATATATATATATTTTTCTTATGTTCGAATATATATATATATATGTACAAATAGTTCAAAGAACAAATGGAGTAAAAATCCACAGTTCGTCGCATTTACTTTTTTTTTAAGTGCTCAATACAAAGTAGTGTCAAATATTGTTATAATAATTTTACTATAAGTGATTCTAATAAAAACTCGTAACTGGTTACCAATCATCTCCTGAGGAAATACAATCATAATATTGAAGCATGAATGCTTTTATGTAGCGATTTAAAATATTTTTCATTATAAACTCTTATAATAAAAATATTATAAAAATAACTATATATACACACTCACACGCATATATATATATATATATATATATATATATATATATATATATATATATATATATATATATATATATATGTATATACATACATATATAAATATATATAAGATTATTAGTTTTTAAATAAATAAATTCGTATTCTTATAAAATTTAACATTTTTTGATGCATATAAAATCGCCTAGTAACACATATGAAATCAAAAATGGAAAAAAAAACTACGTCTGACACATTCTTCTCCGTAATATTTTTTACCCGACATCCTTTCCGCAACGTGTTTCCTTCAACAATGGCCGTGTCAACTCCCATTTCTTTTTTCTATTTCTTTTTTCACACTTTAGCGCCTTGAGTTTCTTATCAGAGAAATACTTAACTTATTTCCAGCGTAGAAGTGATGACACCCGAGAATGAGTCAAGCAGGTGTACTCATACTGAAATGTAAAGAGCGAGAAACAGAGTATTATATTTGAAAAATTAATCAGAATTAAATAATAATTTATAACTAATACTACCGTTATATAGTAATCTACTACTACTACTACTACTACTAATAATAATAATAATCAGGTAGTCGTAAACAAGTAAACATACCATCTAAAGCATTTCTTTGTCCTGGTAGACTACGGAATATATCGTAAAGTGGAAAAATAAAAAATATCTAAACTTACACAGGTGGCTGAGGAAGTTGTCTAATATGGGAATGGCAGTCGTGACAGCTGATGTAAGGACACTGATCGATGTAAAAAAAATGCCTTTATAAATGCTTTGAAAACTAGAAATAATTGCTGTAAACGACTAGATTACTGTGGAGAATGCTGCAGTATTCAGTAAACTTGTATTCACTTAATCCCTATTGTAGCCATGAAGAATTCATATAAGCTCAATAACCGATGGTATTATATAAGCTGGGTAGTTGAGGATTGTATGCATGATCGATACTTAGTGGTGTTATTATATAAGTGCGGTAGTTGATCATTTTAAATAGTCTCGATAATACAGTATAAGTTCGGTAGTTGATGAAAATATGTAAGCTGGATAATTGGATATTTTATATAAGTTCGACTGCTGATGATATAATCTAAGCTTGATAATTGGTGATAGTGAATAGGCTCGGTAGTTGATAATATTATATAGGCTTGGTATTTGATGATATTTATGGACTTGTTTTATTTGATGATGTTTTATAGGCTCGGTAGTTGATAATATTGTATAGCCTCGGTATTTGATTATATTATATAGTCTCGGTATATGATGATGATATATAGGCTCGGTAGTTGATAATATTATATAGGCTCGGTATTTGATGATGTCATATAGTCTCGGTCATTGATAATATTGTATAGGCTTGTTATTTGATTATATTATATAGGCTCAGTATTTGATGATGATATATAGGCTCGGTAGTAAACAATATTATATAGGCTCGATATATGATGATGTAATATAGACTCGGTAGTTGATAATATTATATAGGCTCAGTATTTGATGATATTTTTGAACTCGTTATTTGATGTTATATAGGCTCGGTAGTTGATAATATTATATAGGCTCGGTATTTGATGATGATATATAAGCTCGGTAGTTGATAATATATCGGATCGGTATTTGATGATGTTATATAGGCTCGGTAGTTGATAATAATATATAGGCTTGGTATTTGATGATGTTATATAAGCTCGGTAGTTGATATTATTATATAGGCTCGGTATTTGATAATATTGTATAGGCTCGTTATTTGATGATGATATATAGTCTCCGTAGTTGATAATATTATATAGACTCAGTATTTTATGCTATTATATAGGCTCGGTATTTGATGATGATATATAGGCTCGGTATTTGATGATGTTATATAGGCTCGGTAGTTGATAATATTATATTGGCTTGGTATTTGATGATGATATATAGGCTCGGTAGTTGATAATATATAGGCTCGGTATTTGATGATATTTTACAGGCTCGGTAGTGTGATACCATTCAGATAGATTATGTATTTGATGAGGATATATAGGCCCATTTGTTGATGATATTATATAGGTTCGCTATGGATGATATATTATAGGCTAATTGTTATATTATATAATTTCGGTATAGATCATATACTATAGTCTCAGTTGTTGATGATATCATATAGGCTCGGTAATTGGTAATATCGTATAGTATCGGGGATTGATGATATCATATACTCTCGTTAGTTGATAATATATGCTCTATAGTTGAAGATATCATATAGGCACAGTAATTGGTGATATCATATAGGCTAGGTTGTTGATGCTATCATATAAGCTCTGTAATTGGTGATATCATATAAACTTAGTAGCTAATGATATCTTATAGCCCCGGTATTTGCTGCTATCATATCGGATCGGTAGTTCATGATATCATTTAGACTCGGTAGTTGATGATATCATACAGACTCGAGAGTTGATATTATATAATCTCGGTAGATGATGATATTATATAGGCTCGGTATTTGATGATATCATATAGGCTCGGTAATTGTGGTATTATATAGGCTCGGTAGTTGATGATATCATAGGCTTGGTAAGTGGTGATATCAAATAGTTTCACTAGTTGATGATATCATATAGGCTCAGTAATTGATGATATCATATCGGCTCGCTAGTTAATGATATCATATAGGTTCGGTAGTTGATGATGTCATATAGACTTTGTAGTTGATGACATTATATAGGCTTCATAATTAGGATATCATATAGGCTCGTTTATTGATATCATATTGGCTAGTGTGTTGATACTATATTGTCTCGGTAGTTGATGATATTATATATGTTCGGTATTTGATGGTATTATATTGGCTCGGTTATTTTATTATATTATATCAGCTCTGTATTTGGTGTACATTATATAGGCTGATTAGTTGATGAAATCATGTAGGCTCTGTTTTTGATGATATCATATAGGCTCGATATTTTAATAAGGTATAGAATCAATAGTTGATGTATTAATAGACTACATATTATTTTCTATTGCATGAATTTTGTATCGGCGGTCGTCTTCAAATTTGCTGTTGATTTCATCGTTCTCGACCCTATTGTACAAATCTCAATAACCAGAGAGGTTCATTTGTAATGTTCTATATTCCGACCAACATGATAAAATATACGCAACCCATTTCTGTCTTCTGTTGATAAACCTGGCCAAACATTTAACAGAAGATCGTTCAAAACCATTTTTTATAAATGGCTACAATATATCGAGAAAAATTGATGGTCAATAAATTCATTGCAGGATCACAAAAATAGACGTAAATCACACAGTTTGTATTCTTCGCCAGGTTAACTAATTTGTCATGTCAGATTGATAGAGGCATTCATATTTCTTTTATGTTTCAGATGAATTCAGGATATGGATGACCTGGCCCTCTACAACTTCCGGTCTTTTGTTCCCCTATGTAACGTCTGACCCTTTAGCACTACTTATTAATTCTCTCATGCACATTAGGCAGGTTACTCGCTGTGACACTAACCCCTATGGTTGGTTGGGTGGACGCGGTCGATGTCTTGGTCGCAGCACCAACTGTGTGACACCCACAACCACTCGAGAGTCGATCACTGCCCCAATATGTGACACTGACCTCTCGGTGTCTGATTAGATTCGATATCAGCTTTGTCGTTCTCGGCTCGCCTCCAGCGTCTGGTCACCGAAGTGACTGCTTTGATTTCTAGTCCAACCTACCCACGTTGTGATTTGATCTTAGGTAGCCGAAATCAATCAGGCGTCGTGCAAGCTGAATCCGGGGTAAATGTAAAAGAAAAATAATAAAATGTGTATGTAAAAGAAAAATAATAAAACACACTCAACAGTTGAGAAATAACAATTATCTTTATATCTGTCTGTTGAATACAGGAGTGCGTCTCTCTTCCAGCCCGCTTCTATGGATTCGTGGCACTTTTTGCATTTCTTAAGCGAGTTTTGATATCTTAAGTTGTTTTTCAATAAACTGCTTTTGGTGTCTTAAGTCGATCTTCGTTAAAACTTACTTTTAAAGACGTGGATTTTGTGGTCACCTCCTGGGAGGCGCTATTCTCCGAGCCCGCTATCTCTCGAATTCAACCGGTCTCCAACTCGAACTGGACTCAACTTAAAAACTAACTGCTTGAACGCCCGGGGACCTTCGTTTATATGGACACCGACCAAAACCCGGTGTGGGGCTGGACATGGTTGAATTCCTCGATAATTCTCGATTCCCAACAAGAATTCTCTTTGTCTTCGGACAGAAAAGATTATCACTTCCCATTTTTGGAAGTTAATTACTTTCTGTTTTAGAGGGGTTCTCTCCCTCGTCCGTGAGGAGAGATCGGAGAAGAATTATCCTCATAGACTCTTCCTTTCTCATATTGATATCTCATACCAATCCTCTTAGTGGGCGTCAACAAGTTCTCCTTCTTTCTCATACATTCACCTCCGCCTATCACCCATGCTACGACTTAGCCAATGATCTCTTGGCAGTTTGGGTGTGGCTAGACTGGCATCAGTTTACAATTATCGCCAAAGAAAAAAAATGTTCTTCCCTTTTCTTTCTTTCTTTTCTATCGGCCAGAATTCTTATGAATCGCACATTGCGGCCATTAATTTTTTTATCTTATCCTGGGTCACCTGGAATTCATTAGCGGAATTCTCCGCCGACTCATTAATTACCGCTGTCAACTTTTAACTGGGTAGTTGTTTCTACCTGAAGACCAAATCTCTTTGTCTTTCTCATCTCAATATTGTCGCATTTCCAGATGCCCGTTTTCGGTGACAGAAAGTCTGTCGTTAACAGTTTGAACAGGCAGTAACAATGACTATATCAAGGTCTGTATTCATACGGCTGGCTTCATTCGTCGGATTCCAAGATAACTGACCTTTGATTTCTTCTGCTTACATGCAGCTGACCAAAATCGAAATTTTTATTATCGCCACGTGTGTGGAGGATTGTAGTTTCTCCCCGTATTTTGTCTCCCTTGTCGCGCCACTCTCTTATCATGACATTAATTAATTGTGACAGAATCCGGAATCTGCTTCTCTTACGAATTTTCTGTCTTCTGCGAAAAGGAAAATATCTTTCTTCGTAAATGAAAATGAAAGCTTTACACATTTTTCTTTTGTTAAAAAAAATAATGTCGCTCGGTATGTCTTTCGATCTAGCCCTTTCTCGCCTTAAGTATTTCCCGTTTTTAATTTCTATGATTAATTATTTAGCCAATTACCATAGATAAATAGTGTCACATCGCTTTCCGCCTGTCTCCTGTCTTCAGTATGTAATATGAGTCTTAAATTATCTATATCTTATTTCTTTATTAGGTTTCACAGAAACTTCAGCTGTTTCTAAGTGTTTTTTCTTCTATTTTTCTTAAGACATCCTTGTTGCTTACATGTTTTGGCTATGCTATTATTAGAATTCGTTGGTTAATTATATCTCTTTCACTTCAAATTTCAATATGTCGGTCAGATCTTGGACAGTCATATAGGAATACCGACACGAAAATAAAAATAATACTTTAAGAAATTCAACAAGCATATGCGTGTTTGACTAGAAAAATAGTTAAATATATATATATATATATATATATATATATATATATATATATATATATATATATATATATCGTGTGACCGGTTCCGCCTCAGAAGGCTAATGCTTTAGGATCGGTGGCGGAGTTTCATATTTGGCAACCTAGATCTCGAACAAATATGGCGGCCGTTTCGGAACCAGCAACAATAGATCGAGGATCTAATTAGCAAAATGTAATTTAGAATAGATTCTAGCTTGACTTAAGAGCCCATTCAGTTAGGGTTTTAGTCACTGCAACTCCCCTGAAAAGTTTAAAATTTGACCACTTACAGGGGAATTTTGAGGCATTTAAAATGGGTATTAAACTTTATTTCTTAAGACCAATATTAGCTATTTATCCCATTGGCTTAGGATTATATCACACTAAAATGGTCTTATTTTCATAAAGCGAAAGCAAAAAAAATCAAAATGATGCTTCAGAAGTCCTTGAATTAGGGACCCTGAAGCTTAAGCTCCATTAGTTTCATAGTAGATTCCACATTACTTAGGACACATAATTGGGAAAGGGCACCTAGGGAAATTACACTAAAACAGGAAAAATTGTAGACAAGTAGAGCAATAGACAAATATTATAGAACTATCTGAGGCGAGGAAGATAATCAGTAGGATCCCCGTGTTGAATAATCTTGAATATTTTTTAAAGGGTTTCACCCCAATCAAGGAGATAATTCCACTAAGACGCAGGGGTTTACAAAGAGTGAATGTGAAAGAGAATGAAGAAGACTTCCGTCGGGAGGAATAAGGAAAGAACAAAAAGGAACAGGGCTCAAGTAGACAGAAGATGGCCAGCGACGTTGCATTTACGTTTTTGAGAATTGTATTTATTAGGAAAGCAAGAAATTGGAAGGAAGTTCCACAGGTGAGAAGTGCAAGAAAAGAAACCATTAGATTTGAAGTGGTGGTTCCATCTAGCTTGTTCAAGAGTAAAACAGTTAGAGGTAGTTGTGAATCTAGTAGCACACTTAAATTCATGTAGTCGAGGCAGCAAGGAAAAAATCTAGTCAAAGCAGTTGTCATGAAAATATTTGTAGAAAAGAGAGAGGGAAGCCACATCACACCAGTGATAAAGTCGAGATGCCAGGACAGGATTGATTACAGTGCAGACCTTTCTGTGGATTTTGTCGATATATACGATAGGAGCACCAAATATGGCAACAGTATTCATTGAACGGACGATTGCTGGATTTATAAATGTGCAGATTGTATCCTGACGAGAAGGACATTTACGTGCTTAAAGTTTAAAGGTAATGTATATTTGCGGGTAAGTGTGGAATTGTTCGTGCGAGAAGATGATCAGTAGGATCTCCGTGTTCAATAATCTTGAATATATTTTTAACTAGTTTCACCCCAATCAAGGAGAAAATGCCACTAAGACGCAGGTGTTTGCAAAGAGTGAACGTGAAAGAGAATGAGAACAAATAAAAGGGATTCATTCTACGAAAGAAAAATAAAGACTTCCTTGAAATATTGTAAAAATAATACTTGTATAGAAAATATGTAATAAAAATATTTTTAATAAAATATCTATTTTATTGCATATTTTTATATCATTATTTCATATCATGGTTTCATTCGCCATATTTTTAATGCACCAATAGTCAGTCAGTTATGTGCCATGCGTGATACACGCTTAGACGATCATGTATCTTTCGATACATGACTGACGAGGCAGATTTTTTCCCTCAGTAGGTTGCCATTTCTTTCTGCGTAGACCAGTTACAAGCCAAGGCTATAGAACCCGGTCTGTCCTGCTATTTACCCATAGATGGGGGAGAACAAGGGGATTCATATCTCACATGCTTATACCCAAGGGTATAGCATGTAAATGAATGTAATTGATTCGACTGGAATTCGAACTCGGCTCTCCGATTCCCCAATCCGCGCCGCTATCTATGCCTCAATGTAGCCATAAGCGATCTTTATATTTTTTCCATCTTTCAGTTTTCATATCATTGTTAGTCATATTTCTTTTGATACATGACTGGCAAGGCAGTAGGTTGCCATTTTTTTTCTGCGGTAGACCAGTTAAAATCCAAGGCTTTCCTGCTATTTACCCACAGCTGGAGAAGAAGGGGATTAATACCTTATGTGCTAATGTTATGGTCCAGGTTAGGACCAAGGAAGAACAACACGAACACAAGAGTAGAAATAACGAAGATACATTACACGGAATAATAATAATACAAGATGTGGAAGGTGTTAGTATGACTGTCAGTCTGGTTTGGAGTGAACTACTATCGGCTCGACTCGATTTGTCCCTCTCTCTTGGGAGGCGTAGTATACATAGTGTTAGGAAGAGTTCATTCTACAGTTATAGGTAAGGACCAATAACAGCTAATACTTAAAGCACATAAGTGAATGTAATGGATTTGACTGGAATTCGAACTCGGCTCTCCGGTTCCTCAATCCGCGCCACTATCTATGACCCCACTGTGCCTCAATGCAATCTTTACATCTTTTCCATTTTTCAGTTTTCATATCATTGTTTTCCAGCTTCATGTAACGAGCACGAAAATACAGAAGCCAGATCATTATCTCCGTGTCGAACTTCAGCGCAGACCCTCTACTGTTAAGTTGCAAATTCGAATGGGGATTTGCTTTATAATTCAAGAGTAATTTAATAGTAATGACCTTACAAATATCTCGCTGAGTTGTGCTGCTTGTCCCGTATTACGGTCACAAAAAACATCTATAGCAAAAATCGGAGCAGTGAAAGTTATATAGATAAACCAATTAGATCGTTGCCTAATAATGAGAAAATATTTTTTGTTGTATATTCGACAACAAATATTTATTTCCCAACATAATTTCTTGGTGTCTAATCAGATATATCGAAAATCAGAGAGTGAAAATTTTCAAAATCAAATTCAATTAGTATGAGTCAGAATGCATTCACACACACACAAATACACACACACAAATACACACACACACATATATATATATATATATGCAAATATAAAAGTGAACATAGAAGTCAACACTTAGACGCGACAGCCTGTTTCATGCTAGATGCAATCGTCAGGCCACGTGTGCTGTTATTTTTCTCGGCTATTTATATATACGGGTTAGTGGTGCATTGTGGGTAGTCTATTTTGGCGGTTATTTTACCGGAAGTCGTGTATTTGTTTATTTATTTTGGGAGGTTAAATTATTTTGCTTGTTTTTATTTATTTTTATTTTTTATTTTTATTTCTTATCTTATATATTTATTTTTATTTTATTTTGATCGGTGTTTTTATTAACGTAGTAAAAATGTTGACTTTTATGTTCACTTTTATATTTACACACGCTCTATCTCTGATATTGAGCACTTTATCCCATAAATATAGCACATCTTAAGAGTATATTTTTTCATATATATATATGCATTTAGTTGGATTCATGAGTTTCAGTTTTCATATCATTGTCAGTCATGTATCGAAAGATAGATGACTGACCCTATCTACTGGGCCACTGGGTTCGGTTCGAAATTCCATATCACCTGAAGAAGGACGGAGCGTACAACGGTCGAAACGTTGTGAATATGGCAATGAAGATAAGGATAACAGTCCGAATAATATACATAATACAAGTAATCATAATACCACATCAGATATAGGTAGATCTTAATTCATGGTTAAAAATTTGACAATAGGTTTAAAGATTTTATTACACGTGTTCTTACATACACAACAAAACATAAATCTATTCAACATCCCCCCCATCATCTTCAATTGCGCTCTCGATACAGGTTCCAAAACGATTACATTCGCTGATCAGGTATACTTCATTTATGTTCGCAATGAGATCACTTATAGTAGACATCAGGGAGTCATTGCTATTGGGGACATGCTTTTTTTGTTCATCTTATCAACGACGCCCTAGACGCGATTATCTTCTCAACGACGCCGTAGACACGATAATCTTCCCAACGAAGCCCTAGACACGATAATCTTCTCAACGAAGCCCTAGACGCGATAATCTTCTCAACGACGACCTAGACGGGATAATCTTCTCAACGACGCCTTAGACACGATAATCTTCTCAACGAAGCCCTAGACACGATAATCTTCTCAACGACGCCCTAGACGCGATAATCTTCTCAACGACGCCCTAGAGACGATAATCTTCTCAACGACGCCGTAGACACGATAATCTTCCCAACGAAGCCCTAGACACGATAATCTTCTCAACGAAGCCCTAGACACGATAATCTTCTCAACGAAGCCCTAGACGCGATAATCTTCCCAACGAAGCCCTAGACGCGATAATCTTCTCAACGAAGCCCGAGACACGATAATCTTCTCAACGACGCCCTAGACACGATAATCTTCTCAACGACGCCGTAGACACGATAATCTTCTCAACGAAGCCCTCGACACGATAATCTTCTCAACGAAGCCCTAGACGCGATAATCTTCTCAACGAAGCCCGAGACACGATAATCTTCTCAACGAAGCCCTAGACACGATAATCTTCTAAACGACGCCCTAGACGCGATAATCTTCTCAACGACGCCCTAGACGCGATAATCTTCTCAACGACGCCCTAGACACGATAATCTTCTCAACGACGCCGTAGACACGATAATCTTCCCAACTAAGCCCTAGACACGATAATCTTCTCAACGACGCCCTAGACGCGATAATCTTCTCAACGACGCCGTAGACACGATAATCTTCCCAACGAAGCCCTAGACACAATAATCTTCTCAACGAAGCCCTAGACACGATAATCTTCTCAACGACGCCGTAGACACGATAATCTTCCCAACGAAGCCCGACACACGATAATCTTCTCAACGAAGCCTTAGACACGATAATCTTCTCATCGAAGCCCTAGACACGATAATCTTCTCAGCGACGCCCTAGACGCGATAATCTTCTCAACGACGCCGTAGACACGATAATCTTCCCAACGAAGCCCTAGACACGATAATCTTCTCAACGACGCCGTAGACACGATAATCTTCCCAATGAAGCCCGAGACACGATAATCTTCTCAACGAAGCCCTAGACACGATAATCTTCTCAACGAAGCCCTAGACACGATAATCTTCTCAACGACGCCCTAGACGCGATAATCTTCTCATCGAAGCCCTAGACACGATAATCTTCTCAACGACGCCCTAGACGCGATAATCTTCTCAACGACGCCGTAGACACGATAATCTTCCCAACGAAGCCCTAGACACGATAATCTTCTCAACGAAGCCCTAGACACGATAATCTTCTCAACGACGCCCTAGACGCGATAATCTTCTCAACGACGCCGTAGACACGATAATCTTCCCAACGAAGCCCTAGACACAATAATCTTCTCAACGAAGCCCTAGACACGATAATCTTCTCAACGAAGCCCTAGACACGATAATCTTCTCAACGACGCCCTAGACGCGACAATCTTCTCAACGACGCCGTAGACACGATAATCTTCCCAACGAAGCCCTAGACACGATAATCTTCTCAACGAAGCCCTAGACACGATAATCTTCTCAACGACGCCCTAGACGCGATAATCTTCTCAACGACGCCGTAGACACGATAATCTTCCCAACGAAGCCCTAGACACAATAATCTTCTCAACGAAGCCCTAGACACGATAATCTTCTCAACGAAGCCCTAGACACGATAATCTTCTCAACGACGCCGTAGACACGATAATCTTCCCAACGAAGCCCTAGACACGATAATCTTCTCAACGACGCCCTAGACGCGATAATCTTCTCATCGAAGCCCTAGACACGATAATCTTCTCAACGACGCCCTAGACGCGATAATCTTCTCAACGACGCCGTAGACACGATAATCTTCCCAACGAAGCCCTAGACACGATAATCTTCTCAACGAAGCCCTAGACACGATAATCTTCTCAACGACGCCCTAGACGCGATAATCTTCTCAACGACGCCGTAGACACGATAATCTTCCCAACGAAGCCCTAGACACAATAATCTTCTCAACGAAGCCCTAGACACGATAATCTTCTCAACGAAGCCCTAGACACGATAATCTTCTCAACGACGCCCTAGACGCGACAATCTTCTCAACGACGCCGTAGACACGATAATCTTCCCAACGAAGCCCTAGACACGATAATCTTCTCAACGAAGCCCTAGACACGATAATCTTCTCAACGAAGCCCTAGACACGATAATCTTCTCAACGACGCCGTAGACACGATAATCTTCCCAACGAAGCCCTAGACACGATAATCTTCTCAACGAAGCCCTAGACACGATAATCTTCTCAACGACGCCCTAGACGCGATAATCTTCTCAACGACGCCGTAGACGCGATAATCTTCTCAACGAAGCCCTAGACACGATAATCTTCTCAACGAAGCCCTAGACACGATAATCTTCTCAACGAAGCCCTAGACGCGATAATCTTCTCAACGACGCCGTAGACACGATAATCTTCCCAACGAAGCCCTAGACACGATAATCTTCTCAACGACGCCGTAGACACGATAATCTTCCCAATGAAGCCCGAGACACGATAATCTTCTCAACGAAGCCCTAGACACGATAATCTTCTCAACGAAGCCCTAGACACGATAATCTTCTCAACGACGCCCTAGACGCGATAATCTTCTCATCGAAGCCCTAGACACGATAATCTTCTCAACGACGCCCTAGACGCGATAATCTTCTCAACGACGCCGTAGACACGATAATCTTCCCAACGAAGCCCTAGACACGATAATCTTCTCAACGAAGCCCTAGACACGATAATCTTCTCAACGACGCCCTAGACGCGATAATCTTCTCAACGACGCCGTAGACACGATAATCTTCCCAACGAAGCCCTAGACACAATAATCTTCTCAACGAAGCCCTAGACACGATAATCTTCTCAACGAAGCCCTAGACACGATAATCTTCTCAACGACGCCCTAGACGCGACAATCTTCTCAACGACGCCGTAGACACGATAATCTTCCCAACGAAGCCCTAGACACGATAATCTTCTCAACGAAGCCCTAGACACGATAATCTTCTCAACGACGCCCTAGACGCGATAATCTTCTCAACGACGCCGTAGACACGATAATCTTCCCAACGAAGCCCTAGACACAATAATCTTCTCAACGAAGCCCTAGACACGATAATCTTCTCAACGAAGCCCTAGACACGATAATCTTCTCAACGACGCCGTAGACACGATAATCTTCCCAACGAAGCCCTAGACACGATAATCTTCTCAACGAAGCCCTAGACACGATAATCTTCTCAACGACGCCCTAGACGCGATAATCTTCTCAACGACGCCGTAGACGCGATAATCTTCTCAACGAAGCCCTAGACACGATAATCTTCTCAACGAAGCCCTAGACACGATAATCTTCTCAACGAAGCCCTAGACACGATAATCTTCTCAACGAAGCCCTAGACACGATAATCTTCTCAACGACGCCCTAGACGCGATAATCTTCTCAACGAAGCCCTAGACACGATAATCTTCTCAACGAAGCCCTAGACACGATAATCTTCTCAACGAAGCCCGAGACACGATAATCTTCTCAACGACGCCCTAGACGCGATAATCTTCTCAACGACGCCGTAGACACGATAATCTTCCCAACGAAGCCCTAGACACGATAATCTTCTCAACGACGCCCTAGACGCGATAATCTTCTCAACGACGCCCTAGACGCGATAATCTTCTCAACGAAGCCCTAGACACGATAATCTTCTCAACGAAGCCCGAGACACGATAATCTTCTCAACGACGTCCTAGACGCGATAATCCAAATTGTTTGAACGATTGATTAATTTTTTATGGCTTATCAACATTTTGCAGGTTATTTAATGCTAGAAAAAAACATGTTTAGATTGTAGGAAATTCATAGAAATAATAACGGTTTACAGATGCAATTCCTACTAATTAACCCATTGTTGGTGGTAGACGAGGTGGATTCATGCGTTTCCCAATGATAAATGCGTCTATCACAGATCCGACTGGACTTGGAACTCGGCACAATCCGATTTCCAATACCGGGCCGTTATCCATTACACTACCTGCACATCGAGGCTTATACTACCTGGTATTCTCAAGTGGTCACCTTTCTACGTACTGACCAGGCTTGAGGTTGCTTAACTTTGGTGATCGTAAGCGAACAGATCTTTCAACGTGATATGGCCATAATCGTCTATGTTTTAAATCAGGAGAGGTAAGGGGCAATTTTTAGGGATAAAACAACGATAACAGAATGTCGTTTTATCTACTCAGTCGAATCTTCCATAGCGCGTCTGAAAAGACAGACACTGTGTTGAGTTAGTCACTTATAACGCGCCCAGAACATCCATGCGTGCCCGCACACACGCACGGGCGAACACACACACACGCACACACACACACACACACGTCGCTTCTACACCAATACCTTCATGTCTCGCACATCTCGCCTGTGAAACTCCCTTCCTTATTCCTGTTTCCCTGACAAATATAATCTCCAACTATTTAAGTGTAACGTCAATCGACATCTCCAGTTGCCTTGATCTATCCACTTCCCTTCTCCACATCCTTTTCCCCTTTCATTCCTATCTGCTCTCGCTCCAAATCTTCTGTAACTCCGTTACCTTGATCGATCCACTATCTTTCTCCACATCCTCTCCTTTACCACTCCTATCTGCGCTTCCTCCAAACCTTCTGTAACCCCTTGGGTGCTAGTGGCTTCCAGTGAATTGCTATTAATGGAATCGATGAAGATGGGATTCACAATCCCGACTCTTTCTATCATATGAATATAATATAAGATGCTACCAGGTAAATCTTTGCTCATGTATGTTATAAAAGCAATATATATAAATATATATATATATATATATATATATATATATATATATATATAATCGTCGGTATTATAAATGATGAAAAAGAAGATTGAAAGCCTATTGGATGTCCGAAGATATTTCATTATTTCTATTAACATAAACAGATACAGAGATCGCTCAATAGAGAAAAAAGGAAAATAGGTTAAATAACAGATAAGAGCGTAGATAGATAGATAGATAGATAGATAGATAGATAGATAGATAGATAGATAGATAGATAACGAAAAAAGCGAAAACATAGACAAATGGATATAGCTGATCAGGCTGAAATAGATAGATATACACGAACAGACAAACAGATAGATAGATAGATAGATAGATAGATAGATAGATAGATAGATAGATATTAGCGGAAAGAAATAGATCGTCTTGATTGGGCTGGTTTATGAATCGTCATGTATGTATACTGTGAACTGCCAGTGGCTTTCGTTTGTGTGATTGTCGCATTGCAAACCACGATTTGTACGACAGTGAGGGAAATGTCAACGTCATGCCATTGTTTGGAATAGATTGCATTTAATGGGCGGCACTGAACGATGAACAGATACAGAAAAAGAACCGTGGATAGGTTGGATGGATAAATCGCGAAGGCAACTGAATACTTCCTGCATATCTTTATACTACTGCGCATATCAGCAAACGAATAATCGATAAATATTATTCACTGACACAACCATTATAGATATTTGCACCCACGAGGAATGGAAAAATGTATTGATTAATATCGATTTCTTGTGTAGTCCGTATACACAACATAAAAAACTACACACGCACAAATACACACACACACACACACATATATATATATATATATATATATATATATATATATATATATATATATATATATATATATATATATATATATATATATGTGAGTGTATGTGTCTGTATTTCTTATCATTTTTAAGTGTGTATTCTTATTTCCACAGACCTATTTATTCTACAAAATGTATGTCAAGGTTGAAAATGAATATAACAGCCTTTTTTTCCTCTGTTAAGGAAATAGGCACATTCTTCTAAGGGCCTGGGACTCATATTTTAAATACGAAGTACCTGTCAACATTTCAGAAGACGACTATCTCCGAATGAGCGTGGTTATCTGATGAAGCAACGAGAACAGTATGTCGTTTCATCTACTGAACCGAATCTACCATAGCGGGTCAGAAAAGACAAACAATGTGTTGAGTTAAAGTTAGTCATAACGAACCAGGACGCCCATGTGCGCGCACTCTCTCTCACACACACACGCATATATATATATATATATATATATATATATATATATATATATATATATATATATATGTACTGCTGCTAAGCAAGCTAAGACGAAAAAGTCTTACAGAGAATTGCTATTGATTGAATACGTAGATAGATAGATAGATAGATAGATAGATAAGAACAGAATCAGATAGATAGATAGATAGATAGATAGATAGATAGATAGATAGATAGATAGATAGATAGATAGTGTCGTGGCCTTATTAGGGCCAGAGATAATGACACAAGAGAGGAATTATCTTAAATATATTAACAGAAAAGGTAATACAAACATATACAAACAGAATATTCGGTTCGACTGTCAGAGCTGACTGCTGGGAACTTTCCTCTCCAGAAGGCAGTACCGGCTCCTATTTATAGCTGGGAGAGTCCATGCGTGCGTGGGTAAGTTAGCATAATAGATAGATAGATAGATAGATAGATAGATAGATAGATAGATAGATAGATAAATAGATATTAATATTGATTTCTTGTGTAGTCCGCACGCACAAACACATATACACACACACACACACACACTCATATATATTTATATATATATATATATATATATATATATATATATATAGAGAGAGAGAGAGAGAGAGAGAGAGAGAGAGAGAATTAGATAGATAGATAGATATGAATATATATATATATATATATATATATATATATATATATATAAATAAACATAGAGATATATATATAGATAGATAGATAGATAGATATGTGTGTGTGTGTATTTCCAATCATTTTTAAGTGCGTATTCTTATATCCACAAACCTATTTATTCTATAAAATATATGTCAAGATTGCAAATGAATATAACAGCTTTTTACTTCTGTTAAAGAAATGACCCTCAGAATAAACCTTTCGGAATCAGAAACGCCCTTCTTGAGTTGGAATGAAAGCAGCAAAGACACTTATCCATATTGCACACTAAACATGCAGTATTTGGATTTAGTAAAAGGTTCAAAAAACAAACACACACACACACCAAGTGTGAGTTTAAAATGAAAAAGAAAATAACGACAGAAAGTACCAGAATGATTCTAGAACTTGTATGTGCAGAATCTTTCACCACCAGCCATTTCATGAAAAGCCAAGAAAACCCAAAAAATAAATTCAGTGGTAACCCCAAAGAAAATCCAAGATGATTTAAGTGCAGATCGAACATCAGTTACAAAATTATCATTATTAATGAACTTTTCAAAGACGATTCAATCGTGTACGTCTTTATAAGAAAACTTTGTTGCAAAGATATCGGGTCAAAGCTAATATACATAAAAACATATAATACTATTTGCATTATTCGGACTATTGTCCTCATCTTTGTCGCCATATTTATTACAACGTTTCAGCCGTTGTACGCTCCGGCCTTCATCAACTGGTTGGAATGTCGAATTGAACCCTTTATCTCTTTCAGTTCGACATTCCAACCACCTGATGAAGGCCGGAGCGTACAACGGTCCACACGTTGTAAAAAATATGGCGGCAAAGATGAGGACAATAGTCCGAATAATGTAAATAATGTACATAACACCTCATCTCAGAAATATAGACGGTTCTTAAAAGTTCTGTTTAGAGCAGCTTGACTGTACATAGTGTGCATAATACCTCATCTCAGAAATATAGACGGTTCTTAAAAGTTCTGTTTAGAGCAGCTTGACTGTACATAGTGTGCATAATACCTCATCTCAGAAATATAGACGGTTCTTAAAAGTTCTGTTTAGAGCAGCTTGACTGTACATAGTGTGCATAATACCTCATCTCAGAAATATAGACGGTTCTTAAAAGTTCTGTTTAGAGCAGCTTGACTGTACATAGTGTGCATAATACCTCATCTCAGAAATATAGACGGTTCTTAAAAGTTCTGTTTAGAGCAGCTTGACTGTACATAGTGTGCATAATACCTCATCTCAGAAATATAGACGGTTCTTAAAAGTTCTGTTTAGAGCAGCTTGACTGTACATAGTGTGCATAATACCTCATCTCAGAAATATAGACGGTTCTTAAAAGTTCTGTTTAGAGCAGCTTGACTGTACATAGTGTGCATAATACCTCATCTCAGAAATATAGACGGTTCTTAAAAGTTCTGTTTAGAGCAGCTTGACTGTACATAGTGTGCATAATACCTCATCTCAGAAATATAGACAGATCCAAAAACATATTAGTAATGGATTCTACAGGGGTGGTTTAGAATCTTGTATTCCTTGAAAAACAACTTTACTGAAATTAAGGTCCCAGCGCTTTGGATGAAATTTGGTCGTGAGCAATTTGGAGAAGCCTAGTCATTTTGTTAAATGACGTTACTTAGTCAAACGAAACGAACTTATGATCACAGCCTGACTCGCCCTGAAAAAATTTTTAATTACAATTTTCAGTACCTGATTTTCTTACCTAAATAATATGTTTTTCAGTTCCTATTAATGTTAACTCAAAGTACAAAGTTTGAAATGTCTGCATGCAAAATATTTCAAATAAAGATTTATATTTCATTTTTTTTTTGTTGATATTTTCAAAATCGGGTATTATATACCCATGGTTAGTAGTGGTGTAACTTTAATTGATAGTTAGTGTTCTAGTGTTAATGATACTTTACGTGATTTGAAGGAACCATGAAAAAAACTATGTTTAAATTTGTGTAATGTAGATGTTATTTTTTTCCATTCAGTGAAAGAATATTACTGGTGACGTATCTGTTATTCTAGTGCGAACGTACTGACATACTACCAAAGTACCACTTCACTCCTCCGAGAATAAACAATTTATTTTTTCATCGATTGGTTTCCAAGGTTCACAACAAAACGCTATTGTTTATCACCTCGCTATTAATTATTCTTTGTAAACTACAGAGATTCTTGTTTCAAAAATAAATTCTAGATCAAAACATCCTTAATTTTAACTTCGATTCTTATAGTGTCAAAATCCATTTCTTTGTTTAAAAGTTTAAAAGTTTCAAATTATTATTGTTCCAGTAATTGTCAATTGGTAATCTGATATCCTTTGTACACTTACAGAAAAATTGTATTTCGTGTATTTTATATTACCTACCGCATCCTGTTTCTGAATAATCCAAAAAGAGGAAGAGGGATTGAAACCTTTCTGTATCGTGTATCCTCTGAAAGACAACTTTGTTGAAAAAAGGGCTCAGCTCTTTGAATAAATCCCACTCGTAAGCAATTTAGAGAAGATTAATAATTTTTTGAATGACGTTATTTAGTCCATCTTTAACGCAATTTTGACCACAAACCAACTCGTCATGTATGGAGGAAATATGGATGCACCTGGTTGTGGGCCAATATACCGCCTGCAACCTGTCGGATAATACAACAAGCATCTGTATCATTAGTACCCGCACAAAGCGACAGGAATCAGTGTCGCAACTTACCACAATCGCGAGTTTATGGACATATTGAATCAGTATACAGGAATCACAGCCATTTAAGTATACTGATTCAGAAAAGCATCAAACCAAGCACTAAACCAGAACAATCGGACAACGCTTTTCACCGATTACAAAATTGTCCTTTTCAGGACAACTCACTTCCACGACTACAAAGCTGTCCTTTTCAGGACAACTCTCTTCTGCGACGACAAAGCTGTACTTTTCAGGACAATGCTTTTCCGCGATTACAAAACTGTCTTTTCCAGCACAACTCTCTTCAGCGACTACAAAACTGTCCTTTTCAGGAGAACGCTCTTCAGCGACTACAAAAGTGTTCTTTTCAGGACAACACTTTTCAACCGCTACCAAAATTGTCCTTCTCTGGACAATGCTCGTCCCACCCTCTACATGAACATGATCAGATTTATCTTTTTTTTTGCCTAGTGTACTGTAACCTTATTTTTGTTGATATACTTTCTTTAACGAAAATAAACATGATTATATATTTTTTTACTCAAATCTTCGTTTTGTTTGTTGTTGTCTTCCATCTTTGAATACACCTATAATTGCAAAGAAAACACAACCCCACAGTAAAATGCCGCGTTGAAAGTCTCATGGTTTGTATTTCTCATTTAATGATATGGCGAACTTTCCGTGATTTAAAGGAACCATGAAAGGAACACTATGTTTCATTTTTTTTTCCCATTCAGTGAAAGAATATTACTTGGAAGAGGGTATAATAAAAGACATTTGGACACTTATAAAATATGTAATATACTTTCGAAATGAACAATTTAATTTCTGAGACAGCTTCATGATTCCATCCTCCCAAAAACTGGTGTCTTTATGAGTTTTCAACTACTCTAAGAGGTTTTTACTGGCTTCCAGAGAATTGAATTACTTCCCATTAAAATGGATTTTCTAGGGGTCTAAAGTGATACTTCAAAGTCAGGTGAGTACGATCGGAGAAACACATCATCCCCACCAATATGTATCGCGTATCCTCTGGAAGACAAATTTGTTCAAAAGAAGGGCTCAGCTCTTTGAATGAATTCCTCTCGTGAGCAATTTAGAGAAACCTAATAATTCTCTTGAATTACGTTATTTAGTCCAACTTTAACGCAATATCGGCCACAACCTAACTTGTCATGTATGGAGGAAATAAGGGATGCGCCTAGGATCGAAAATCACATCTCTACAGTAAAGTGCCGAGATGAAAGTCTCATGGTCTAGCTGCATTTCTCTTTTAATGGTATGGTGCACTTTATGTGAATTGGAGGATCCATGAAAGGAAATATATCTAATTTTGTTTAATGTAGAAGTTTTTTGTTTTTATTCAAAGGAAGAATACGTGTTTTAAGTGTGGATAATAAGAGACAGGACTGATGTCGGTTGAAATTTTAAAACATAAAACTATTTTTCAGGAAAAATAGTCCAGTAACTGTTATTGGTCTTTCCAGTACTAATGGGCGTTTTCTTCCTAACCTTTTATTTGAAGTGGAGTGGAATGTTAACATCTTCACTATGTCATTATTTTGGGTACAATATGGTACGGTGCCCTTTACATAAAAGGAACTATGTTTAATTTTGTGTAATTTTGATTCCGTTTTCTTTCATTTCATGAAGATGATTTTGAAATGGGGTTAATAAGAGACATTTGGACACTTAAAAATAGATAGCATGCATCCGAAATTTTATTGGGTTGAACAAAAGTTCGTGGCGTTTTTAATTATAAAGACATTTTGGTAATGTACTGATATTTATTCAACTATATATGGACCATTTCGTTCCACTACATTTGGCCATATTTCAGGCAGTCTCATGGTTTCGTTCTTCTAGAATTTTGCATTTTGGGGTATGGACTAATCTAAGAGGGTTTTTTTTCTTTTTTACACAGGATTCCAGAGAATTTCTTTCTATTATAAGAATTTTGTATGGATTTAAATAACTGGTAATCAACAAGGAAAGTTAAGGTGAATACGTTTGGTGTAGTAGGACTCCCTAGTCAAGGTATACGACTTTCCGCTGGGCTTGCAAAGAGACATGGAGTCTGGTGTTGTCTTGACCAAACACGACACCATTCCATTTAACCAAAACAAGGCGCCTTTATTGGTCCAGTTAAAATTTGCAATGCCTCCCGAATCCCATAATCTACGCAGTACCACTTTGCTCTACATTGTTGTAAACAATCCATATTTCATCGCCTGTAATCGCTCTTTTCAGAAATGGGGCGTTTTTGCAGGTTTTAAGAGGTGAGTTATGTCGTCTACTCATTTTTCCGATTAAATCATGCGGAACACAGGCATAGCAGAAATTCACGTACACATGTGTTTTAAAATACCTCCCAATTTTATTATTGCTAGATTTAAAATGAAAATTGGGATAATATCTTTCTTATTTTCGAACAGCAAGGTTGTAGGGGTCTAAAGGTCAGAGGTGAGTACTGTCGAAGAAACACATCATCCCCACCACTTTGTATCGCGTATCCTCTTGAAAAAAACTTCGTTGAAAAGAATGGGGTTCAGCTTTTTGGATGAATTCCTCTCAATTTCAAGTTGGGCATTTTACCCTAAATATAGCAAATTCTGCACAATTTTCGGTTGAGCTCTCTGGGTAAGCAAGTGTGGGTCTTTAAACTGACTATTAAGGCTAATATAGCGTGACTCTTCGGCAAAAGCGAATTGAGTCCTGTCGGTCACTGTGTCTTTATCTAAAAATAAATACGCTAAAATTCACCTTCATCTCTGTCGTGCGCCGACGGCTTAGTGGTAGAATTCCCGACTGACGCCAATTCAGTCGGGTTTCGATCCTAGCTAAAGGCAACCGGACGTCTAGCTACACTGAAGAGCTGTGATACAGCGAAGCTGTCTGTCTGTGGATGACAATATATATATATATATATATATATATATATATATATATATATATCAATGGCGTCTCTGTGTCATCAATGTTTGTGGGGCTCGTTACAATTTTTAACAGAATATACTATTTGTATAACTTAGATGCTGAAATGTTTCCTTTACTCAAACTAAAATATGTAATTTTTAAAAATCTCTCAGCATAAAACATATGGTATTTTAATATTAATTGAAATAAGTCTATAAAAATAAACTTGTCTGTGAATTTTTAGTTTAATTTTTTGTACGTTTACGATCACTACTGCTGACTGATATCATGTTTCCTCAACGCTACCCTAGTCACACTCCTCACCCCTACCCCCAGTCGACGAGTTCAAGTTGCCACTTTCTTTGACTTTAAGTCGGGTTAACTTTCATTCGCTGAAAGATTTTTGTTGCTTTAAAAAAGATATAAATGAATGTCGATTACCTCGGGCTAAGTTCGACAAACCCGACTCTTGGAGTCTGATATATACATACATATATATATAGTTAAACCTAGAGAGCCAGACAAACCTACCAGCCTTCCCTGGCGATCCGCTTAGGTGAAACTTTGCTAGGTTTGTCTGGCTCTCTAGGTTTAACTAGGTCTGCTCTACTCATTGTATTGAGCACTTTAGTTATTTTGCGTACTCGTATCGGGGATTTTTCTTTGGGCTTTGGACTTGCATGCTAGACGATTATTTCCGTCTAACGTACATGTTCTTGGTTCTTTCTTTTTATATACCTTTTTTTTCCTTTGGTATTGGTTTGATTATTTGCAAATCAAGACACCGAAGGTTTTCCGAACGAGTATAATTTCTTCTACTTATAAGATTACTACTACACTACTACTACTAATAATACATACATATATATATATATATATATATATATATATATATATATATATATATATATATATATATATATATAAAGACAGGTTTAGTTAAATACTTTATGCATACTGATTCTCGATAGGATCCTAAATACTAACTCTATAATTAACAATACACTGATGATTACATTATCCTATGTCGAAAGTAGTCGGAAATAAATACAATATGAGCCAACAAAGTGTTTTCCTCTCGTCTTTTAATAAATGTACAAAAAAGCTTATCCGCAAATATGAAAGGATCTTGTCAGGAATAAGTAGACAGAACATATCTAAATTATTTAACAAAACTTGTCTTAATGAAAATATTCTGCCGAAATATACGCATTTCATATATATATATATATAATTATAAATTAATTGATTTAAAATATGGGTTTTTCGCTACACAGTGATAACCATGTTTCACAAATGGAAGCTAAAGCTTTCGAATTTAATTTTGTTATTAAACCAAAGACATTAGTTCCATGTCCTCGTCAAGCGACATTGGGCACTATTGTGTAAAAATAAAAATATCTATAAGAACACCGGAATTTATATCCTGCTGTTCTTTCTTTTTATATATATAAAGGGTGCACTGAGTAAATTGTCGTTATACATATTTTTAATTTCGCGCATGCGCGTTGTTTGTTTTTGATTTTGTCAATTGCGCAGTATAGTAGGGTCAGTTGGGTATCTTCTGTGCGAAAAAGAGCACCATGATGCAATTGACACCGACAGAAATTTGGAAATGACATGCTGCATTGCTTGACATTCGTGTCGGAAGCTCCAATAAGAAAACATTTAAGAACGTTTCGATATGAATCTGAGGACAGTTTTGAGAATTCGGAAAGCGTTTAACGCGTCTACTGGTGATCACGAAGGTAAAGCAGCTCGGAAAACTCTCACTGATCGTTCTGACAAGAAAAGAAGTCCCGAGTTTTTTGGTGAGGGCCTCGGGATCAAGAGGGAGGCTAACATTAAGTACCCTGCGGAGGTAGTGCTGCCCTGGATCCAGAAAGTGGCTGCTGGAAGACCCTATATCTGACAAACAGGACTGTGCACCATGCCACACAAGTAGGAGAACCCAATCATGACTGCCAGACAATTTCTGCGATCATATCTCCCCTTAAATCTGGCCACCTAACTCCCCAGACTGATTTATTATTGTGTGGGGGGCGCAGTAAAAGGGAGAGACCAACAAAACTCATTGTAGTACCAAAGATGATGTGAATACAAGGATGATGGCAGCTTTCACCAACTTAAAGAAGGAGACCGTCCAGAAGAGATGCAGGAGATCGCGTAGTCGTCTTAAGGCTATGACAGAAGCCATAGACGATTTTATTGAATAAATTTACTCTTTAGAAATTCAAGATATTTTTGTCTCATTTTTGGTAAATATATCTGTTAAAATAAGATGTCAGTGTTATTTTCCTTTTTGACTATTTTGCAATACAATTTATCCATCGCACGCTGTATATCTGTTAGAATGAGATGTCAGCGTTATTTTTTCTTCTTGCGTCATTTAGACGACAATTTACCCATCGCGCCCTGTATATGTGTTAAAATGAGACCTCGGGGTTACTTTCCTTTTTGCTTTCTTTACACGACAATTTATCTATCGCAACCTGTATATCTGTTAGAATGAGATGTCAGTGTTATTTTCCTGTTTTGCTTCATTTACACGACAATTTATCTATCGCACCCTGTATATCTGTTAGAATGAGATGTCAGTGTTATTTTTCTTCTTTGCGTCATTTTGACGACAATTTATCGATCGCATCCTGTATATGTGCTGGAAAGGTGTAAAGTTGGACGAGAACTGACGAAATGGTAAAAATATGAGACTATTTGGAAAGATAGAACTTTGATATGTTTCCCCAATGAAACGACTTCGTCCGGAAAAGAACTCTTGTGAAATAACATGCCATTTTTTTTTATGATGGCGTCAAATCATCAGCGAAACATATTAAATTCGAGGTTTTCCAATTTGGCTTATATAATTACCATAGATATGTGTGTGTGCGTGTGTGTGTGTGTACATTTGGGGCGTGTGCATACGTTTGTGAGTTTGTGTACGCCTGTGTGTGTGTGTGTATGTACTTACATAAATTGATACGTATTTATGCGGATCGACAAATTTGGCTGGCGAGAAAAATTACTTAAACGAATGTTTGTCATCATCTCTGTGTAGGTGTATCAATGCGAGTGTGTGTGTGTGTGTGTGTGTGTGTGTGTGTGTGTGTGTGTGTGTGTGTGTGTGTGTGTGTGTGTGTGTGTGTGTGTTGCACGCATATGTGTATGCATGGACACATTCGCGTGACCGAACTTTATCTATATAAAAATAAGTAAATAAATAAATAAAAAACAATACGAACAAAACAAGTTTGAAAACTTGAACGATGGAATTTGCCACTTTGGTGATGCCACGTACCAAAGAGAAAACAAGCAAAAACAAAAAAAAACAAAAAAAAAACAAACCTTTAACTCGATTTCTTCCCAAAAGAACAAATTCTCCAACTGTGTTTCTGTTTATCTTTCAGCCATTCTTTTCTATCGCTCTTTCCCTCCACTTTCTCTCTCTCTCTCTACATGTATATATATATATATATATATATATATATATATATATATATATATATATATATATATATATATATATAGCTTTATTCCTCTTTCGCTTCTCTCATGTTTTGCACACATTAACCCCCGTCCAGCTGCAAAAGTGGCCACAAGCATCAAGCAGCTCGCTCGAGACATAAGGATATTAACCTTGTGCCTCGTGGAAATAAAAGACACAAGTGGTCATGTAAGAAGGAGCTTAATCAGGCTCTCTGTCCCCAAAGGCTGTGCAGCGTTATGTCCCTCCCACACCCCACCTCTATGCACAAACAAAACTGCACGTGACCATGCCCCAAAAAAACTTTGGATATGTTTTAGTTAATTTATATATTTTATTAGATGTTCTTTTCCACTACCATTTATTTTTTTCTTCTCTCTCCCTCTCTCTCTCTCTCTCTCTTTGGCTTGGAGTCAATGTTTCGTTTGGCGTAGCTTAGGAGAGATGATCACGCGGGGTCTGCAAGCAAATGACGAGTAAAAAAAAAATTGATAAAGATGTAAAACCACTGAAAGCGAGAATATCTGTAGAAATACGTAATGTGATATGTTGTTCAGAATGTAATGTCGAAAATTTTGGAAACGCGTTGAAAAGACAGGCGTTCAAATAGCGAAAACGTTGAAGTTATTTCATCTTATCTGGAAAATTATTATCAATATTATTTTGATTAATAGGGTTTGATTTAAAAACTTTCCAAGTCGACAGATGATTAAAAGAAACAGAACAAAGAGACTGGAGTCGTACGACCAAGAATCGGAGCAAAAGTAGTTCATTAATTTTGCATTACGTAATCCGGATTATTGCAATAAAAGTAAAGACGTTGTGATAAAAAGAAATAATACTGTCATAAAGATAGTCATAAAGTGTAATGTAATAATGGGATAATAAGGGGTAATGCTGTCATGTAACATCATAATACACTGGAACCTCGGTTCACGAATTTAATACGTCCCTGAATCTAATTTAATCGTAACCCGAAATGTTCGTAAACCGAAACTATTCTTCCAATAGGAATCAATGTAAAATGTATTAATCCGTTCCTGGTCCCAAGATGATTGCTTATTTAAACATTTACAGCAGTACTTTATGCACAGGTTTCTACACAAAACTAATGAAAATCATTAAATCTAAGAAAAATAAATAAACCCAATACTAAACAGATAAAATATAGACGAACACTTTAATTTTACTGTACCTGTTTTTAGGAGAGTTGATGGCGTAAGTGGAAGGGGAAGGAAAGAGATGTTATTGTTTGGAAAAGGTGAAGGAAAGACGTGATTGTCTCTATATTTATAAGAATAGTATAGATCGTTGATTTTGCCATATGAAACTGATCAATATCATCAACAGTTGTTTTTCTCATAACCTTTCTTTTTCCTTTACCAGTATCACTGCTAGCTTTCTTTGGAGCCATGACTGAGGACTAATGAAGAAAAAAAGTCACAGTACAATAAAATTGGAAAAGAAAAGCACAGCCCAACACACGAATGTATACAACATGGCGGTCGAGTAAGAAATGATTCCGTTCGGATTAATTCGGTTCGGCAATGTTGTTTGAGAACCGAAATTTTGTTCGATAACCGAGGCAATTTCATCTCAAATTTTCTGTTCGAAAACCGATTTGTTCGACATGTGAGATGTTCGAGAAACGAGGTTTCTCTCCGTTGTCGTAGACAATGAGACTATTGTGATGAAAAGCGATAATATTCTAATAAAAAAATACTATTTTGATGAACAGTAATTATGTGATGAAAAGCAATAGTCTCTCGTAAAAAGTCATAATATTGTCATAAAAAGTAATATTATTGTAGACAAAAGTAATATTATTGTGACGAAAAGAAGGCACGGTACGGCAGAGTGATGGATTGCGGCTCGGATTGATGAAACGGAGAGCCGCGTTCGAATTCTAGTAAAGTTCATTGCATTCACTTACGTATTAATACGCTATGGCAAGGTATGAATTCAACCTTCACCCCCCAGCTATGGGTAAAAGGTAGGACTGACTTCCGAAAAGTAATAATGTGATAATAATATTGTGATAAAAAGTAATAATGTTGTAAATAGAAAACAACAATAAAAAGGAAAAAAATATAGGAAAATATTAATAATGAACATGTCAAATATAAAATATTTAAAAAATAACACTTATATTTTTAAATAATCCCGGATCGAAGGAAAATAATACAGTATAAAATCGAAGAGAAATTAAAAGATTGTTCAATATTTAATCATTGAACTTTCCGTTGCCGAAATGTTTATGATGACGTCCAGGAAAGTTGCGTAAAGTAAGAAAGATTGGGAGAATAACGACAGAGTGCTCTCCATTTAAACATAAATGTTTTCATATAGGAAGGGTGTACGATGGCCTCCAAGAAAGCTGGAGTAGCTTCTGATACAAGAGGGAAGAATGGCAACAGAATGTCAGCAAAGTGGATTGCAACGCCAACATTGACCAATTAGAAGCTGACTAGCAGCATGGCCCGGCGTTGCCCGTGCTTGATTCAAAAATCGTACGACTCATACAGCAATCGCTATCACTTGACTTGAAAATATTTTTGCCCTTCCTTGCCTTTAAAGGAGTGCCCTTTGCCGTGCTGATGTTGCTACATGACTTACTTCTTGCCTATCTCACACGGCGAATTTTTTTCTAAGCTCTATGCTAAACATTAAATCTGTTACGAAAAAAGAACTAAACAAAATGAACACAAAACGATCAGCTTTAAAAAAGGACTCGTAACTTGAAAAACCGAATGAAAAAAGAATGTTAACAACAAATATTTTTTCACACCCAAACCAGTTCTGCGGATTCAGAATCAACGTTGAGTTTAAGTAAGCGAATGAGCCAATTGGAGGAAAGTGCCAAGCAGATATAAATTTTTCCCACTTGTGTCGAATGCAGCTATCGATTTTTTTTTTGCATGCTAGCATGCTAGTTAACATTCGTGTCAGTCAGCTGTTGGCCAATATAATCTTCCAGTCTATTCGTGGCAGCCAGCTATAGGCTCACCCTCTTGCCAGGAGAAAATGGCTGCAAACTACATGAAAACTTCCGTAGAAGCATGTAAAAATGGATTATTTCCACTATCAATGAGAGTTGGGAAATGCAACGTCGGTCTTGGTTTTCATACTAACTTGGAGCATGTGCATGTAAATTTTGGTGCAAATCCGTCGAAAATTGCAGCCGTGCATTCGTTACCCACACACACACACATCCTGCCTTTTATAGATAGAGATATTTCCTGAAAAGCCGAGTAGTCTCTCTGAACCTCTTTTTGCACAAAAATGTACAAAATTCAACATTTATAAGTAAGTAGTAATTTCTTTACGCACAGTTAATTTGTTTTTCAAAGAAATGTTTCCTACTTTATAATATTAATTAATAAAAATATTTTTTCTTAAAACAAGATTATTTTGTCTTTGAAATATGTTTCATGTAAATCTTCAACTTAAAAATATTTATTAATATTTTTTCTTTAAAGTACTTTAAATCGAGTTACTTTGTTTTTCAAATAAATGCGTTCCATGTGAATCTTCTACTGTACTTTAAAATATTAATTAATAAAATTAAAATTATTTCTTTAAAGGCTTTTGTTTGTCTATTTTAAATATTAATTATTTTGGGTTAATATGCTATGCGGCCCAATAAAATTATGAATATTTGAATGTGGCCCTTGCACTGAAAACTTTGCCCACTCTTAATCTAGAGAGACAGAAAATGGTAGAGGAAAGGCTGTACGTTTTTGGAGGCATGTTAAGAAGAATGACTATTTGTAGATGTCTGTTTACGGCTGCGTGAATAACATGACCACACAATTTATATTTGACGTAAAATACCACAAAGCATGAAAGTTATGATATTTTTCTTAGTTTTTAAACGAATTCCTTCCGGTAAGGATATTTTTTTTTGTTTCTTTTTTGGTGTGGATGGGGAGTAACCTATTTTATCTAAAATTTACACGTTATGCTTTTGTTTTGTTTTTTTTTAAATAGTATTTAACATGTAAATAACCTTGATTAATTTATTTTTAAGCGATTTTAGTTTTAATATTTTTTCTCTTAGTTTTTAAAAGTTGTAAATAGTCTAAGTCATTTTAATCTCTCTATTGTAAACATTTTAAGTGTAGTTTAGAAAAGAAGAAGAAAATAAAGAAAAAATAAGAATAAAAAGAAAAGTTTAAAAAAAAAAGAGAAAGACAAATAAGTTATTTTAGAGAAGTTAAAAGGAGCGTAGGAGAAAGAAAAGTCGTAAGACCAGCCAATATAATATATCGTTTCTTTTGTTGTATTTTTTGTACATATATATATATATATATATATATATATATATATATATATATATATATATATATATATATATATATTGGTTTGTATTCTTCTCTTCGTCCAAAAAACACCCTGTCTTGGCCGCATGTAGGAAGATCAGTACACCCAAGCATACCCGATCTATAACATCGAATAGCTCAAGTGAAGTCTTGATTAGTTGCTGTTTACTAGAGAAACTTATAGAATGCACGTCCTACAGCTAGTGGCAAATTTTATTCTGAGTGCGGACCGAATACTGATCATATTCGGTCGGGTCACCCATCGAAGAAGTCTGTTGTTTATTTAGACCCGAAACTAGTGATATGGGAGCAACAACACTGACGATGCACCTAGATTCGGCACTTAAAGGTGTATTTTAATACTCCACAAAGCATGAAATACAAAAAGGAACAAAAATGGTTTTAAACACATAACATTTGTATTTATTCGTGGATATTGATGTACATGCGTAGAAGTTAAAGATATGTGGGTGTTATGTCTCTTAGACTGTGAATATTTTTATCTGAACTTACAAAAGTTTAATTAATTACAAAGCTGAGAAATGATGAATAAACTGTAGCTTTAGAAGAATGTTTCAAAGAGTAAATTTTTTGTTGCTTGTTTGGAAATTTTCGTATGTTTGTAATGTAGGTTGGAAAAGTTCATACGTACGTGCATGCGTGACTATGCTTTTAACGTCTGACCGGGACGAGAATTCTTTGGCACTACATCTTGCAGCAAGGAAAAAAGAGAAAGCAGCAAGCTTGTGTTTGCTATTCACATATAATGTAATCACGTGACAGGATCACAGTAAATTGGCGGGAAATCTTGTCTTGGTCTCGAGCTGAAAAAATATTTGTACGTGGGTGGATTGCAACGCCCGCTTGTATGTTTATTGACCAATCAGAAGCTGATATTTCCTGGAAATATTTAGTAAGCTGAGTAGGCTCTCTGATCCACTTTTAGCACAGAAATGTACTAAATCCAACATTTATAAGAAAGTGGTAGCGGGATGCTAAACATTGTACTACGTTTTATCTCTGAAACTTCCGAGTTTGAATTAATTACAACTACGTCTATCTAAAATGACTAAGAAGATTTTTCTTAGTAAATTCTTGGAACCCAAAATAATGACATTCGTCGATATAGCGTACAATTACTTTTTGCAGCACAAGACGATCTTAACAGTAAATTCTGAAAATAAGATTTCGAGAAAATATTACTGGCTTTGGGAAGCTTGTAATCGGATGAGAATGAGGCCCCTATATTGCATCAAAAGGATTCAGCCTTCTATCGTGTATGCCAATAATCTGTCTTATCTCGGGTGAAGATTGATCCTAGTCTCACAGGTCATCAATATGAGTGGTAACAGAATGTCAGCAAATTGTACTATGTTTAATCATCGAAACTTCCTTGACCAAATTATTTAAAACGACGCCCATGATATCGTCGTAGAAAATAATACAGAAAGTGCCATAGACGTAACAGAATGACTACATATCGTAATACGCGTAAACATTTCCGTAGCCAAAATACTTACGTCGACGGCCATGAAAGATATAATGGAGAAAGCAAAAGTTAAGAATGAAAGAATGACTAGAGATTATGCAACAATTAATCAAATCGGACGTGGGATCATGACATTTTTGAAACATGATCTCGAACAGGGCTAGGCAAACTATGACCCGCGGGCCACGTGCGGCCCGCCAAATGTTAGTAAATATGAGAGAAAAAGTTACCAAGCAACGCCAAATAATTGTTACAAGCAATGTGACGCCTAATTTTAACAAACTGGTAAATCACTGCAGTCAGATAGATTATTCCCACTGATGCCCCTGGATTGCATCAAAAGGATTCAGTCTTCTATCGTGTATATAAAAAATCTGTCTTATCTCGGGTGAAGACTGACCCTAGTCTCAAAGGTCATCAATAATGAACAGACGTTCCTTACATGACTGATAACACGAGGAGCGCTCTGATTTCGCAACAACACTTGTTTCTACAGAATGCGTCCCTTATGGTGATGTGAGGAAGTCAATGCGCCGTATAGCGGCCCCCGTGTAAACTTCTTGAAAGTTCATTATTTACATTATTCGGACTACTGTCCTCATATTTGTCGCCATATTTATTACAACGTTTCGGCCGTTTTACGCTCCGGCCTTCTTCAGGTGGACAGAATGTCAAACTGAACCCTTTATTTCACTCTCTTGGCCATGTTTCCTCAAGGACACATAGCACAGTGGATAAAGGCGTTGGTTAGATCCAGTGACAGGACCCAAACAGTGTGAGTTCAATACCCGGTTAAGGCAGTGGATAACTTTCAGAAGGAAAATTAACACGGGATAACTGATAACTGACATCCATTAAACATGGCACGTGGAACTAGAACAGTCTACCCCAGTGAGCGAAATTAAGGGTTCAGTTCGACATTCGAACCACCTGAAGAAGGCCGGAGTGCACAACGGCCGAAACGTTGTAATAAATATGGCAACAAAGATGAGGACAATAAACCGAATAATGTAAATAATGTACATAATACCTCATCTCAGAAATATAGACGGTTCTTGAAAGTTCTGTTTAGAGCAGCTTGAGATCGTGTTTCGACACAAAAACAACACTCGTTCTTTCTGTGTTTATTAGCCTTGTAATTAGGATCACATGAAGTAATATATCTACGGAGTTTTATATCTCTAAATCATCTGGTCACTGGTTTAATGCTTAAGGCCGCCCCGCGTAAGACGATAAACTACGTCCAACAGCAAGGCCTCTGATCAGGAGGTTCTGAGTAGCGTCGAACCATCTCTTAATTGCTGGTGTTTCCAAATCCACCCTGACCTGGTGTGGTAGCACATGTTAGGGCCCAAGTTATGAGCAAATAGTTAACCCCCAAACTGGGGTCAAAACACTATGAAAGTTCTGTCTATATTACTGAGATGAGATATTATGGGACACTATTTACATTATTCGGACTATTGTCCTCATCTAAACATGGAGACAAATATGAGGACAATAGTCCGAATAATGTAAATAGTGTACTATGAAAGTTTAAAAATAGGTTTGAAAACCAGAAATACTTTATGTAAATAATTAGTAGCAACAATAAATATTTTCAATAAAAAATTATTAGTAGCAATGCATTCTTTGTTTTTAAAAAAGGTATTACCAGCAATATATTTTGAAAAAAATTTCCAGTGATTCAATTTTTAAGAAAAAATTATTCCCAAAAATATATTTTTGAAGGAAAAATATTACCAGCAATAAAAATTTTGTCAGTATTAAATAACCCATTGAGGTTGATATGCCGTAGAACAAACCAAACCGAACTAATAGATAGATAGATAGATAGATAGATAGATAGATAGATAGATAGATAGATAGATAAAAAATATTATCAGCAATAAAAATCTTGTCGGTATTAAATAACCTATTGAGGTTGATATGCCGTAAAATAAAATAACACAAACCAAACTTTCGACAAAAACCCTCTTTACTGGCATACGCCAATGAATGCTGATCTGCTAACTGATTTCGTACAAAGAATACACATTCTATTCATACGAAGATATCCTAAAAATCTTGTCAGCATTAAATAATCCATTGAGATTGAAATGCCGTAAATCCATACAAACCAAACCAAAGCTTACGGTTAAGGTGGGTATAAAGCGAGAGTGTCTGTTTCCGTCTAACTTTAAAATATGGTGAATGAGTTATGAAAAATTGTGCCGTGTGGGTCGATCTAACGGAGAAGACCATCTTAAAGTAACTGTTAAGGGTTTTTCTACTGCTGAGAAATTGTCATCACTGCAACTCCAGTCAAATAAATCTTGTGTTATTTTTCTTGTATTAGGCTCGTTTACCATAACTAGGAAATGTTCCCTATTTATTATTTGTTTATCTAATTTTCCACTTTTCCTTGTTTTACTTTTCTCTTTCCTCTATAAGTTCGATGAAAGAACCGAACGGTTCCGGCAATGTGAGAATATTTTTTATTAATTTCAATATTCATTTTTTTTCTTTTCTTTAATGTTTTTTTTTTGTTTTTTTAAGCAATTCACCCCAAACAAGGCGGGAGTGCCACTAGCACGCAAGGGGTTACAGAGGATTGAGAACAAGAGTAAAGAGACGTGTTTGAGGAAAATATACAGAGAAGAACGGGGAACAAGATCTAGGTATCAGAAGATGTCGATTGAAGATTATAGTTATCAGGGAAGCAAACAAGAGGGAGTGCCACAAACGGGAAGTGCGAGAGAAAAATCTGTTTGAGTAGAAGAGACGGTTATATTTAACCGTTTGGATAGTGAAAAGGTGGGTCCGATATGCCAGTCTGGTAGCTCGCTTAAATTCATGCAGTCGGGGAACCAGCGAAAGTAGCTCGTCGGAACAGATGCCGTGAAAATACTTGTAGAAGAGACAGAGGGAAGCCACAGCATGCCTGTGAGAAAAGCGACTGCAAAATAGGTGCCAGATCAGGACCTATCACATTGCATATTCGTCTCTGGATTTTGTCGAGGACCTCGCGACGTACAGCGGGAGCACCAGGCCATATATGACAGCCATGTTCCATATAAGGACGTATGGTTGATTTATAGATTTGAAGGATGTACTCAGGCGAGTAAAAACTTTCTGGCACGACACAGAGAGTTAACTTTCCCTGCGATAGATGAAGCTATTGATTCAATGTATTTATTCCACCTCATGTCAGCGGACAAGGATTTGAACAACAACCAAAACAATTTATAAACACTGAACAGTATGTCCAGAATCTCGGTTCGGTTTTATAAGATATTATTAAAAAATAAGGCATGCTTTATTTATGGGCAAAGATGCTCAATATCATGGATAGAGCGTATATAGATACACAGGTGGACGCAATGTTGAGGCCATGTGACTTGTGTTTTGGGCTCGACTATTTATATATGCTGGTTAATGGTGCATTATGAGTAGCAAGGTCCATTGCATTATCCTAAAGGATATTAGACGGGCGGTAACGTTTATGCTACAAAATATTCTAGAGGCTAGTCTGGAGGAATACTTGCAGATCTGAATTCGGTTATTTGCTGCTATTTATATTGTTTCTTAACGTTTTACTTATCGTTTATTACTTATTTCTTTGTTATTTGTTGTTATTGTTGAATATTATTATTATTATTATTATTATTATTATTAGTTCTAGAATACCTACGGACAATAATATGTATGCCCACATTCCCATAAATACTGTAGTGAATATTGTACCTGTCTGCAGTCGGAGATTCGTGAGCAGTCGACCAGACAGTTCACTGTCGAACTATCTGTCTCGGCAGAGAGGAACTCTGACGAAGCTTTTCCGCAGGGCAAAGCTTCGTCCGGGGAGGTAGACAGTCCCTGAACCCGTCTAGGCGGGTTCAAAGGGAATATTTTTGGCCGAACCTACGGGCCCGGAGAAACCCACGTTAAACTCGGCCTTGTGCCACATACATTCCTTGTGGAGGGACTGTTAAATATAGCAGTTGGAGATTCATCTCTAGCTGTGCTGGTCAAACTTACTGCCTCCGGGTAGAGAGAACCCCCTGACGTGGCTATGTCAAAAGGTAAAGTCTCGTCTCGGGAAACAGCTACCAGACCCCGTTTTATACGGGTTCTACAGGGAATTTTTGGCCGAGCCTACGGCCTCGGATACATTAAATTCGGCTTTGTGCTACATTTGACCGCCGGGCAAAGTTTCGTCCGGGGAGGTAGACAGTCCCTGAACCCGTCTAGGCAGATAGAAAAGGGAATATTTTTGGCCGAGACTACGGGCTCGGAGAAACCCGCGTTAAACTCGGCCTTGTGCCACATACATTCCTTGGGTGGGGACTGTTAAATATAGAAGTCGGAGATTCGTCAGCAGTCGACCATACTGTTCACTGTCGAACTCTCTGCCTCGGCAGAGTGGAACTCGGACGAAGCTTTGCCCCAGGGTAAAGTTTCGTCCGGGGAGGTAGCCAGTCCCTGAACACGTCTAAGTGGGTTCAAAGGGAATATTTTTGGCCGAGCCTACATTCATTGTGGGGGGACTGTTAAATATAGCAGCCGGAGATTCGTCTCCAGCTGTGCTGGTCACGATGCTATGTCGAAGGGCAGAGTGTCGTCTCGGGAAAGAGCTACCCGACCCGGTTTTATATGCGGTCTACGGGGAATTTTTGCCCGAGCCTACTGGCTCGGATACCCAACCTTAAATTCTGCCTTGTGCCACATCTGACTGCGTGGGGCGGTTGATAGATACCCTGCAGTTGAAGATTCGTCTCCAGCTATGCAGATCAAACTCTCTGCCTCCAGGTAGAGAGGATCCCCAGATGAGGCTGTGTCAAAAGGCAGCGTCTCGTTTCGGGAAACAGCTACCAGACCCCGTTTTATACGGGTTCTACGGGGAATTTTTGGCCGAGCCTTCGGGCTCGGATACATTAAATTCGACCTTGTGCCACATTTGACCGCGTGGGGCGTTGGTAGATATCCTGCAGTTGCAGTTTCATTGTGTATTTCACTTGACTCACTTCTAGAAGTTGACTACTTCTACGCGCCGCTGGCGAATCTTATATGTGTTGTTCTTGTCCTAAGTATTATCGTTCATTACCAACCTTCGTTCGATTATTCTGTTCAGTAACCTTCGCTAGGTTGCAACATTTTGGCGACGAGGATTAGCCAAAATTGCAACATTATTATTACTATTTTTTTGTTATTTGTTGTTGATTATTATTATTATTATTATTATTATTATTATTATTATTATTATTATTATTATTATTATTTATTTGTTATTTATTATTTTTTATTATTACTACTACTATTATTATTATTGATTATTAGTTATTTCTTTGTTCTTCGATGTTTATTCTTATTATAAATATTCCTATTATTATTATTATTATTACTATTATTATTATTTATTTGTTATTATTTATTTGTTATTATTACTATTATCATTCTTATTATTATTGATTATTAGTTATTTCTTTGTTCTTCGATATTGATTAATATTCCTATTATTATTATTATTATTTATTTGTTTTTTGTTGTTGTTAATTATTATTATTGTTATTAAAAAAAACAAAATGATTGATGTAACTCTTCCAATAGTTTTCAAAACTTTAGCGAATAGCGCGAATTTCAGGAAAGACAAAGAAAAGAAAAAAACATTTTCACAGAATGTCTGTTTTCTTCAGGTTATATTTATCTTTTAAATATGAATGGAAGGCAGACATTCTGTTGAAACATTCTTTAACATTGTCAATCATTGCGCTTTTTTCTTTGTCTTTTCTTAAATCGCGCACTTCTCTTAAATATTACTATTATTATTATATTTAGTCG